>OY740826.1:8334942-8550204 GCA_963514005.1 Raja brachyura | reverse complement strand
GAGGCCCCCGATGGCGGCTGGGGTTGGATGATCGTCTTGGCCGCCTTCATCCAGTCGGCGCTGGTCTTCGGGGTCCTGCGTTCCTTTGGAGTCTTCTTTGTGGCCTTTCGTGGAACATTTCTCCGAGACCGCCAGCTCCGTGTCCTGGATCACCTCCATGGCTGTCGCTGTGCAGCAGTTCTGCAGTGAGTATGAACCTTGAGGAGGAGATCTGGGCCTAGCCCGCTTAGCTCCCGCTTAGGCCCATTTAGGCCCGCTTAGGCCCACTTAGGGCCGCTTAGGCCCACTTAGGCCCACTTAGGCCCACTTAGGCCCGCTTAGGCCCACTTAGGCCCACACGTCTTCTTGCTTAAGAAGGGACTGCAGGTGCTGGAAAATCAAAGGCAGACACAAAATGCGGAGAAACTCAGCGGGCGAGGGATGGCAGCATCTATGGAGCGAAGGAGACAGGCGACGTTTCGGGTCGAGACCCATAAATGCTGCCTCACACCGCTGAGTTTCTCCAGCACTTCTGTCTACTGTTCGTCTTCTGAGAGTGAGAGAGAGAGAGAGAGAGAGAGAGAGAGAGAGAGAATGATCTACGATGGAAATGGTCAGACTCATCGTGTAACAGTGAAGGCAACAGACGTCCTAAACTTCCTGAGGCGCAACTTCCATCATTGTCCAGCTTCTGTTGAGGAGAAGCTGTATTTCACCCTCGTTAGACCTCATCTGGACTACGCAGTTGCAGCTTGGGACCCACACACAGATAAAAACATTTCATCCATCGAACGTGTCCAAAGACAGGCCGCTCGATTTGTTACTAACATCTACGAGAGAGAAGCGAGGGTCTCCAAACTTCTGAATTCTCTGGGCGGGGTGGGGGTGGGGGGGGGGGGGGAACCCTCTCCAAGACAGACGTGAAGCTCACTCACCGTTTGACCTGTTAAATGGTCAGCTAGACACAGATCACAAGACCTACACCAACCCCAAACCAATTAGGAGCAGACGAGGGCATTCGATCCAATTTGTGGTCCCAGCCTCAAAGACAGATGTGTACAGCAATTCGTTCTTCCCACGCACTATTAAAGCACGAATAATCTCCACCAAGCCACGGTTGCCCAGCCAGATGCAACTACATTTAAGTGGCACTTTCTTCCCAATAACCCTCTCTGGCTAAACCCCTCCCTTTCACCACCTCCAGTTTACATTCCAGTTGGAATAGTTTGGAGGACCAAGTAACCAAGAACCGAGAGAGAGAGAGAGAGAGAGGGAGAGTGAGGGGGGTGAGTAATGAGTGAGTACTGGCTCTGTGTTCCCCCCCCCCCCCCCCCCCAGGTCCAGTAGCGTCTGCCCTCAGTACGTATTTCGGGCGCGCAGTGTGGTGATGTTGGGCGGTGTCATCTCCAGTTTGGGCCTGGCCTTGGCGAGCCTGGCCACCCAGCCTGCTCCACCTGTACCTGTCCATCGGCCTCCTGTCGGGTGAGTGTGTGGTGGGGGGGGGAGGGTGTGGGGACAGGGAGGGGGTCGGTTGGCAACATCGTGTGTCAGAGGGCAGTGTCACGGCACCGTAAAGTGTACAGATGTGCGCACATGCACGCACGCACACGCACACGCATGCACGCACACATACATATACACACGCACACACACACATATATACACACACACACATATATATAAACACACGCACACACACATATACGCACTACGCATGCGCATTGCACACACACACATATACACACGCACACACACACATATATACACACACACACACACACACATATATACACACATGCACACACACACACTCACATATACGCACGCGCATGCACACACACATACACACGCACACACACACATATATACACACACACACATATATATACACACACGCACGCACACACACACACGCATACACACACACACACACACACACACACACACATATAGGCGCACACACACACATATATATATATGCACACACACACACATATACGCACAAACACATACACACACACATATACACACATATACACACACATATATACACACACGCACACATGCACGCACATATGCGCACACACACACATGCGGACACACACACACACACACACTAGGTGCCTGAAGTAGACTCTCGACCTATTCCGTCACCCACACCGTCCCTTCTGTCTGTAGCCGCTGCCGGTCCCGCTGAGTTACTCCAGCACTTTGTGTCTATCTTCACCTTAAACCGGCAACCGCTGCACCGTGTTCCATCTCGTTCCCGGTCGATGGGGCTCAGCAAGTTCTGCAAAGTCCCACCGCAAAAGCTGCGCGGCTGCAACTGCCAGCTTCTTGGAAGGGAGAAGTTGGTTGCAAGTGGGGCCGGTGGTTGATGGGAATCCAACGATTTTTTTGTGGCCGCTTTTATGATTATCTTTGGCCCAGACTCCAACTGCCCACAAAACAGAAGTGTGAGCGTCACTTCCCCATCCCCGTGGTCTCTGAGCCCCTGGGTCCCAGTGGTTCATAATCTCGTAAACCAGTGGCCCAGACACCGCCTCCCGGCTCCAGAGACCCGGGTTCAAGCCCGGAGCCAATGGCCTGTTGGCCTTTATACAAGAGGAGTCGAGTATAGGAGCAAAGAGGTCCTTCTGCAGTTGTACAGGGCCCTAGTGAGACCACACCTGGAGTATTGTGTGCAGTTTTGGTCCCCTAATTTGAGGACGGACATTAGAATCATAGAATCATAGACAATAGGTGCAGGAGTAGAGGCCATTCGGCCCTTCGAGCCTGCACTGCCATTCAATATGATCATGGCTGATCATCCAACTCAGTGTCCCGTACCTGCCTTCTCTCCATACCCCTGATCCCTTTAGCCACAAGGGCCACATCTAACGCCCTCTTAAATATAGCCAATGAACTGGCCTCAACTACCCTCTGTGGCAGAGAATTCCACAGATTCACCACTCTCTGTGTGTGAAAAAAGATCTTCTCATCTCGGTCCTAAAGAATTCCCCCTTATCCTTAAACTGTGTGACCCCTTGTCCTGGACTTCCCCAACATCGGGAACAATCTTCCTGCATCTAGCCTGTCCAACCCCTTAAGAATTTTGTAAGTTTCTATAAGATCCCCCCTCATTCTCCTAAATTCCAGCGAGTACAAGCCGAGTCTATCCGGGATGAGGCATTCTTGCTATTGAGGGAGTGCAGCGTAGGTTTACAAGGTTAATTCCCGGGATGGCGGGACTGTCATATGCTGAGAGAATGGAGCGGCTGGGCTTGTACACTCTGGAGTTTAGAAGGATGAGAGGGGATCTCATTGAAACATATAAGATTGTTAAGGGTTTGGACACGCTAGAGGCAGGAAACATGTTCCCCATGTTGGGGGAGTCCAGAACCAGGGCCACACACACACACAGTTTAAGAATAAGGGGGTTGGCCATTTAGAACTGAGACGAGGAAACACTTTTTCTCACAGAGAGTGGTGAGTCTGTGGAATTCTCTGCCTCAGAGGGCGGTGGAGGCCGGTTCTCCGGATGCTTTCAAGAGAGAGCTAGATAGGGCTCTTAAAGATAGCGGAGTCAGGGGATATGGGGAGAAGGCAGGAACGGGGTACTGATTGGGGATGATCAGCCGTGATCACATTGAATGGCGGTGCTGGCTCGACGGGCCGAATGGCCTCTACTCCTGCACCTATTGTCTATTGTCTCTGAGCCTCTGCGACCCAGCGGTTCATGATCTCGTAGACCAGAGGTCGCGTTGCGGCCTCACAGCGCCAGAGACCCGGGTTCGAGACCAGCGTTGCCCCGTATTAGCCAGGACATCCCGTATTTTGGGCCAAATTAGTTTGACCGCCCGTGTCCCGTATTTAACCGCGACTACTCGGGTCGAGGGGACAGTCGGGTCGGACCCCGCCTCGCCCGTCCCCGACGTAGTGCAGCCCGTGGAGTGCAGCCTCAGCAGCAGCAGCGCCTCGCACGTGACCCCGTCGGTCGCTCGGCCGGCAGCCCGGCCAGCATGTCCGACCTTCGGACCGACCCCACCACCACCGCCCCTCCTTCTCACGGCCGATCATCGGTTCACGAGTTGGACGCGGCGCCCGGCTTTGCGGCAGAGTGTGTTGGAAGGGACTGCAGGTGCTGCTTCAAACCGAAGATAGACACAAAATGGTGGAAAAACTCAGCTGAAGAAGCGTCTTGACCCGAAACATCACCCGTTCCTTCGCTCCAGAGATTCTGCCTGACCCGCTGAGTTGTGCGTGTGTGTGTGTGTGTGTGTGTGTACGTGTGTGCGTGTACGTGTGTGTGTGTACGTGTGTGTGTGTACGTGTGTGTGTACGTGTGTGTGTGTACATGTGTGTGTGTGTGTGTGTGCACATGTGTGTGTGTGTGTGTACGTGTGTGTGTGTGTGTACGTGTGTGTGTGTACGTGCGTGTGCGTGTACGTGTGTGCGTGTACGTGTGTGTGTGTACGTGTGTGTGTGTACGTGTGTGTGTACGTGTGTGTGTGTACGTGTGTGTGTATGTGTGTGTGTGTACATGTGTGTGTGTGTGTGTGTGCACATGTGTGTGTGTGTGTACGTGTGTGTGTACGTGTGTGTGTACGTGTGTGTGCACATGTGTGTGTGTGTGTGTACGTGTGTGTGTGTACGTGTGTGTGTGTACGTGTGTGTGTGTACGTGTGTGTGTACGTGTGTGTGTGTACGTGTGTGTGTGTACGTGTGTGTGTGTGTGTGTACGTGTGTGTGTGTGCGTGTGTGTGTGTACGTGTGTGTGTGCACGTGTGTGTGTGTGTGTGTACGTGTGTGTGTGTGTGTGTGTACGTGTGTGTGTGTGTGTGTACGTGTGTGTGTGGACGTATGTGTGTACGTGTGTGTGTGCACATGTGTGTGTGTGTGTGTGTGTGCGTCTCTCTGTGCCGTGTGTCTCCTGGCCGCTGTTGTGACCGCTCTACCTCCTCCTATCCCGCAGGCTTCGGCTGGGCGCTGGTCTTCACGCCGTCGGTGGCGGCAGTTAGCCGCTACTTTAGCCGGCGCCGGACGCTGGCCATGGGCCTGGCCTTCACAGGCGTGGGCATCTCCTCCTTCGTCTTCTCGCCGCTGTTCCAGTACCTGCTGGACGAGTACACGTGGCGCGGCGCGCTGCTCATCATCGCCGCCATGATGCTTAACCTCCTGGCCTGCGGGGCCCTGATCCGACCCTTGACCCTGAAGGAGGACCTGGTCGCCGGGCCCGAGCTGGAGGTGGCCGCCGGGTCCCGCTGCCCGGCTTCGTGCCGGCTCCTCCTCAACCTGCTGGACCTCCCCCTCCTCCGCCACCTGCCCTTCCTCACCTTCGTGCTGGTCATCACGCTGATCAACGCCGGCTACTTCGTGCCGTACTTCCACCTCGTGGCGCACGCCCGCTCCATCGGCTTCGACCAGTACCAGGCGGCTTTCCTCATGTCGGCCACGGCGATCGCGGACCTGGCCGGCCGTCTGGTGTCCGGCTGGTTCGCCGACAGGCGGCGCCTGCGGCTGGTCCACGTGCTGGCTCTGTGGACCTCGCTGACCGGCCTCAGCCTGGTGCTCATCCCCTTTGGCCGACACTACGCCGTCCTCATGCTGGTCGGCGTGGCCTACGGATTCTTCTCCGGGGCCCTCACGCCCGTCGTCTTCTCCCTGCTGCCGGAGATCGTGGGCATCGGACGTATCTACGGAGCGCTGGGCCTACTGCAGATGCTGGAGAGCGTGGGGGGGCTACTGGGCGCCCCCATATCAGGTAACCGCTGGGCTTCACTTCGGGCCTTCACTTCGGGCCTTCACTTCGGGCCTTCACTTCGGGCCTTCACTTCGGGCCTTCACTTCGGGCCTTCACGTCGGGCCTTCACGTCGGGCCTTCACGTCGGGCCTTCACTTCGGGCCTTCACTTCGGGCCTTCACTTCGGGCCTTCACTTCGGGCCTTCACTTCGGGCCTTCACTTCGGGCCTTCACTTCGGGCCTTCACTTCGGGCCTTCACTTCGGGCCTTCACTTCGGGCCTCTTAAATATAGCCAATGAACTGGCCTCAACTACCCTCTGTGGCAGAGAATTCCACAGACTCACCACTCTCTGTGTGTGAAAAAAGATCTTCTCATCTCGGTCCTAAAAGAATTCCCCCTTATCCTTAAACTGTGACCCCTTGTCCTGGACTTCCCCAACATCGGGAACAATCTTCCTGCATCTAGCCTGTCCAACCCCTTAAGAATTTTGTAAGTTTCTATAAGATCCCCCCTCATTCTCCTAAATTCCAGCGAGTACAAGCCGAGTCTATCCGGGATGAGGCATTCTTGCTATTGAGGGAGTGCAGCGTAGGTTTACAAGGTTAATTCCCGGGATGGCGGGACTGTCATATGCTGAGAGAATGGAGCGGCTGGGCTTGTACACTCTGGAGTTTAGAAGGATGAGAGGGGATCTCATTGAAACATATAAGATTGTTAAGGGTTTGGACACGCTAGAGGCAGGAAACATGTTCCCGATGTTGGGGGAGTCCAGAACCAGGGGCCACACACACACACAGTTTAAGAATAAGGGGTCAGCCATTTAGAACTGAGACGAGGAAACACTTTTTCTCACAGAGAGTGGTGAGTCTGTGGAATTCTCTGCCTCAGAGGGCGGTGGAGGCAGGTTCTCCGGATGCTTTCAAGAGAGAGCTGGATAGGGCTCTTAAAGATAGCGGGGTCCGACCCGACAGTCCCCTCGACCCGAGTGGTAGCGTTCAAATACGGGACAAGGCCGGGACAAACCAATTTACGGGATGTCCTGGCTAACACGGGACAGTTGGCGACCCTAGTCCCGCTGGGCTGGGCATGGGGTGAGGGGCATGGAGCAGATCGTACATCACAGCGGTAGAGTCGCTGCCTCACAGCGCCGGAGATCCGGGTTCGATCACGACCGCGGGTGCTGTCTGTACGGAGTTTGCACGTTTATCCCCGTGGGGTTTTCTCCGAGATCTTCGGTTTCCTCCCACACTCCAAAGACGTGCGGGGTTTGTAGGTCAGTTGGCTTGGTGCGAATGTAAACACTGTCCCTAGTGGGCATGGGATGGTGTTAGTGTGTGCGGGGATCGATGGTCGGTGTGGGTCGAAGACTTGGGGGCAGGCTACGATTTTACCGAGCCAACTGACCTACACGTCTCTGGAGCGTGGGAGGAAACCGGAGCCCCCGGAGAAAACCCACGCAGGCCGCGGGGAGAAAACGTGCAAACTCCGTACAGGCAGCGCCCGTGGTCGGGATCGAACCCGGGTCTCCGGCGCTGTAACGGGGTATTGGTTTTGGATTTAAGGAGGAACTGCAGATGCTGGAAAATTGAAGGTGGACAAAAATGCTGGAGGAACTCAGCGGGTGAGGCAGCATCTGTGGAGCGAAGGAAATAGGCAACGTTTCGGCCCGAAACCCTTCGGGTTTCGACCCGAAACGTTACCTATTTCCTTTGGGTTTTGGCCCGAAACGTCGCCTATTTCCTTCGCCCCATAGATGCTGCCTCACCCGCTGAGTTTCTCCAGCATTTTTGTCTGACCTATTGATTTTGGTCGATCAGCTATGATCGTGTTGGATGGCGGCGTTGGCTCGAAGGGTCGAATGGCCTATTGTCCATTGTCAAAGACGTACAGGTTTGTCGGCTAATTGGCTTGCGTTTGTATATGTGCCTGGAACTGAACCTCCCGTCCCGTCTCTCCCTTGCAGGGTGGCTGCGCGATGCCACGGGCAACTACACGGCCTCCTTCGTGGTGGCGGGGGGCTTCCTCCTGGTGGCCAGCCTGGTCCTGTTCGGCCTGCCCTCCGCCCTGCCCTGCGTCTCTGGCGGCGGCGGCGGCCGCACGCTCACGCCCGCGCCCACGCTGGAGGACGAGTACCAGCCGGTGGCCACTGGCAACGGGCCCGCGGTGGCGCGGCCAACTCCCGGCCAGCCCGGCAACGCTGCCGCGACCAATGGCCAGGACGTCTGAAGCTGGGGGACTGAGCTCGATGCTGAACGAAACACTCTCTCTCCACCCCCCACACACGCACAACCCCCCCCTCCCTCCTCACCCCCTCCTCACCCCCCCCCTCTTGCGTTGAAACCACAGTGAGCGTTTACACGGTGGTGTTAGTCCCCTGAGTCGGAAATGTTGCCTCTCGTTGTGTCCACTTGAAAACCAACCCCCCCTCACCTCAACCCCTCCCCCCTCTCCCTTCCCTCCTCCCCCTCCCCCCCCTCACCTCATCCCCTCCTCACCCCCTTCACCCCCTTCCCCCCTCCCCTTCCTCTCCCCCTCACCTCCTCCCACCCTCCCTCCTCCTCTCCCCCCCTCCCCTCCCCCTCCCCCCCCCCCCCCAAATCGAGCCACACTTCCCCGCGATGGAATCGGCCGGTCACGGTGGAGCAGCGCCAGAGACCCGGGTTCCATCGCCAACCGTGGGCGCTGTCTGTGCGGAGTTTGCACGCTCTCCCCGTGGGAGTTGTCTCCGAGATCTTCGGTGTCCTCCCACGCTTCCAAAGACGGGCTGGCAGCTCGGCCAACTGGCTTTGGGTGTAAACGCACAAACTGTCCCTAGGTGGGTGCAGGATGGTGTTGGCGTGTGTGCGGGGGATCGCTGGGCGGTGTGGACCGAAGGGCCTGTTTCCGTGCTGTATCTTTAAACTGAACGACCAAAGACTCTCGGTAAAAACAGGAGTATTTATTCCAGGATTACAATCGGAAGATGGCTTTCTCGAACTGGCATTAGGCGTAGAGTGAACCTGACGTTACCAGCTCTGTATAATTGGTTAACCCGCCCTTTCTGGCTCACTATGGAATTGAATTTTCCCACCGAATAACGAGCGGCCAATTTTATTTACCTCACTTGGCGGCAAAGTTTAATCATCTGAACACAAAAAGCTGGAGTAACTCAGCGGGACGGGCAGTAGCATCTCTGGAGAGAAGGAATGAATGGGTGACGTTTCGGGTCGAGACCCTCCCTCAGACCCAAAGGGTCCTCTCCAGAGACGCTGCCCGTCCCGCTGAGTTACTCCAGCACTTTGTGCCTTTAAAACCAGCAGCTGCATTTCCTTCCCGCTCATTTTTGACTGAATTCCTTAACGGACACTATTGAGGCACTCGGAAAAAATGTCTTACGCATCGGGAATTTGGGGTGGGGTGGGGGGGGGGGGGGGAGAATTATTATTTTTTTCACCCAAAGATATTTCCAGCTTTGTTTTATTTAAAACTAATGTTAATTTTTGGAAAGGTCGCACAAGGGGGGGTCAGACTGAAGAAGCCCGAGGCCTTTGGAGGTGTCACGACCCGAAACGTCACCTATTCCTTTTCATAGAAACATAGGTGCGGGAGTAGAGGCCATTCGGCCCCTCGAGCCGGCACTGCCATTCAATATGATCACGGCTGATCATCCAGAATCAGTAGCCTGTTGCTGCTTTTTCACCATATCCCTGACTAGGCCTCAGACCTAAATCTAACTAGTGGCGGTTCCGGTCTCCCTGCCTCTCTTGCCAGTTCTAGTGCCTTAAAACTCAGGGATTGGATTTAACTGTGGCCTGTGGATAAGATAATTGGGTGCGATTTCTCAGGATGTCCCTGCTTGCCGGATCCCACCTTTTGTTTGCAGTCGAAACAATTAAAAAAAAGTTAATAAACCTTCGTGAAGTCTTCTTGTTAAAATGCAGGCGTCCATCGCCTGGTTGCCTAAGAAACGGGGCCGGCCATTTTGTTATTGTGTTCTGTGTGATTTTTAGTTCAGCGATTAATCACCAGGTTAATTCCCGGGATGGCGGGACTGTCGGACGCTGAGAGAATGGAGCGGCTGGGCTTGTACACTCTGGAGTTTAGAAGGATGAGAGGGGATCTCATCGAAACATATAAGATGGTTAAGGGTTTGGACACGCTAGAGGCAGGAAACATCAAGGGATATGGGGAGAAGGCAGGCACGGGTTATTGATTCGGGACGATCAGCCATGAACGTAATGAATGGCGGTGCTGGCTCGAAGGGCCAAATGGCCTCCTCCTGCACCTATTTTCTATGTTTCTCCTTCTGCAGTTGTACAGGGGCCTAGTGAGACCACACCTGGAGTATTGTGTGCAGTTTTGGTCCCCTAATTTGAGGAAGGACATTCTTGCTATTGAGGGAGTGCAGCAGGTTAATTCCCGGGATGGCGGGACTGCCATACGCTGAGAGAATGGAGCGGCTGGGCTTGTATACTCTGCAGTTTAGAAGGATGAGACGGGATCTCATCGAAACATGTAAGATTGTTAAGGGTTTGGACACGCTAGAGGCAGGAAACATGTTCCCGATGTTGGGGGAAGTCCAGAACCAGGGGCCACACATACACAGTTTAAAAATAAGGGGTCGGCCATTTAGAACGGAGACGAGGAAACACTTTTTCTCACAGAGAGTGGTGAGTCTGTGGAATTCTCTGCCTCAGAGGGCAGTGGAGGCAGGTTCTCTGGATGCTTTCAAGAGAGAGCTAGATAGGGCTCTTAAAGATAGCGGAGTCAGGGGATATGGGGAGAAGGCAGGAACGGGGTACTGATTACTGATCTTCAATAAGATCCCCTCTCATCCTTTTAAACTCCAGAGTGTACAAGCCCAGCCGCTCCATTCTCTCAGCATATGACAGTCCCGTCATCCCGGGAATTAACCTGGTGAACCTACGCTGCACTCCCTCAAGAGCAAGAATGTCCTTCCTCAAATTAGGGGACCAAAACTGCACACAATACTGCAGGTGTGGTCTCACTAGGGCCCTGTACAACTGCAGAAGGACCATACAACCATGGCTGGTGTCCTTGTGACCAATAACCTGGGTTACTGCCCAGTCCATCACCGGTTCTGACCTCCCTACCGTCGAGGGGATCAATCGCAGTCGCTGCCTCAAAAACTCAGCCAACATCATCAAGGACCCACACCGTCCTGGCCACACACTCATCTCTCCGTTGCCATCAGGAAGAAGGTACAGGAGCCTGAAGACTGCAACGTCCAGGTTCAGGAATAGCTACTCCCCCACAGCCATAAGGCTATTAAACACGGCAACTAATAGCTCTGGTCTGCAACAGACTAATTATTTCTGCACTATATCTTATATATTGAACTTTTTTCCTCTTCCCCGTTAAGTATTAATCATATAACAATTACAGCACGGAAACAGGCCCTCTCGGCCCTTCCAGTCCGTGCCGACCATTTATTTTCCCCTAGTCCCATCTACCTGCACTCAGACCATACCCCTCCATTCCCTTCCCGTCCATATACCTATCCACTTTACTTTTAAATGTTAAAATCGATCCTGCCTCCACCACTTCTGCTGGAAGATCATTCCACACAGCCACCACTCTCTGAGTAAAGAAGTTCCCCCTCATGTTACCCCTAAACTTCTGTCCCTTAATTCTCATGTCATGCCCTCTTGTTTGAATCTTCCCTACCCTCAATGGGAAAAGCTTATCCACGTCAACTCTGTCTATCCCTTTCATCATTTTAAAGACCTCAATCAAGTCCCCCCTTAACCTTCTGCGCTCCAAAGAATAAAGACCTAACTTGTTCAACCTTTCTCTGTAACTTAGTTGCTGGAACCCAGGCAACATTCTAGTAAATCTCCTCTGTACTCTCTCTATTTTGTTGACATCCTTCCTATAATTAGGCAACCAAAGTTGTACACCATACTCCAGAATTGGTCTCACCAATGCCTTGTACAATTTTAACATTACTTCCCTACTCCTATATTCAATGCTCTGATTTATAAAGGCCAGCACACCAAAAGCTTTCTTTACCACCCTATCTACATGCGATTCCACCTTCAGGGAACTATGCACAGTTATTCCTAGATCCCTCAGTTCCACAGCATTCCTCAATTCCCTCCCATTTACCATGTACATCCTATTTTGATTTGTCCGGCCAAGATGTAGCACCTCACACTTATCAGCATTAAACTCCATCTGCCATCTTTCAGCCCACTCTTCCAAATGGCCCAAATCTCTCTGTAGACTTTGAAAATCTACTTCATTATCCACAGCACCACCTATCTTAGTATCATCTGCATACTTACTTATCCAATTTTCCACCCCATCATCTAGATCATTGATGTACATGACAAACAACATTGGACCCAACACAGATCCCTGAGGCACCCCACTGGTCACCGGCTTCCACCCTGACAAACAGCCATCCACCATTACTCTCTGGCATCTCCCATTCAGCCACTGTTGAATCCATATTATGCTTACATATTCTGTTGTGCTACACCAAGTAAGAATTTCATTGTCCCATACGGGACATAGACAATAGGTGCAGGAGGAGGCCATTCGGCCCTTCATTGTGATCATGGCTGATCGTCCCCAATCAATAACCCGTGCCTGCCTTCTCCCCATATTCCTTGACTCCACTAGCCCCTAGAGCTCTATCTAACTCTCTCTTAAATCCATCCAGTGACTTGGCCTCCACTGCCCTCTGTGGCAGGGAATTCCACAAATTCACAACTCTCTGGGTGAAAAAGTTTTTTCTCACCTCAGTCTTAAATGACCTCCCCTTTATTCTAAGACTGTGTGGCCCCTGGTTCTGGACTCGCCCAACATTGGGAACATTTTTCCTGCATCTAGCTTGTCCAGTCCTTTTATAATTTTATATATTTCTATAAGATCCCCCCACTCATCCTTCTAAACTCCAGTGAATACAAGCCTAGTCTTTTCAATCTTTCCTCATATGACAGTCCCGCCATCCCAGGGACAAATGACGATAAAACACTCTTAACTCTTGACTAATTTAGCACAGGAAGGAACTGCAGATGCAGGTTTACACCAAAGATAGACACAAAGTGCTGGAGTAACTCAGCGGGACAGGCAGCGTCTCTGGAGAGAAGGAATGGGCGACGTTTCGAGGCGAGATCCTGTCAGATGATCTGCATTCTCTTTTGATGTCTCGCTTTTCACACCTAGCCCTTCTTTATCTCCGTGCCTCCCCTGACTCGCAGTCTAAAATTGTTGCTCTATTGTGTACTGTTCTGGCTGTATTTCGGGAACATTCAGGCATACATTAAAAAATGAGACTCTTTTTGTCATGTTTTTAAAGTTTTTTAAGGGAATTACTTTGTTTAAAGCAATGAAACTTGCTGCTGCACCCCGCAGGGGAATGTTGAGCAAGGCGCCCCTAAAATGGGTGCGTCATCCAGTGCCATTTTGGCTGTATTTCAGGAACATACATACATACAAGATGAGACTTTTAGTTATATATAGATGAACAGGCAAAGCTATCGGGGTGGTTCTGATTGATTTAGCCCCTTCCTTTATAAATGCGTGGGTGGCTGTAATGTCATTGTCCCTTAACACCAGAATGAAGTGGGGGTGGGAAGATTGCAACCTCCACGCGGTCCGCCCAGTTTCGACAAATGCAATCGACACGACGTGCACAAACGAAGATCAAACAGAACAAGTTGTCCGACAACTTTAGGCCGTGCACGCCACACAGAAGAGGAAGAATAAAATGAAGGGCCTGTCCCACATGGCCATTATTTCTACCTCGTATGTAAAATAGGTCGACGCGTTGTGACGTACGGGTAGCGTGTGGGCAGCGAGGGACGGGTGCATGGAGAGGCGTGGAGTTGTGTGCGGTATCGCACGGCGCTCCGGGATTTTGGCGCAGCACGAAATCCTCGCTCGCCACCTGCGTGACGTATCGTGTTGGGTAAGCACGCTGGCGCATCGGGTACGCACGTTGACTCATTGGGTACGCACGCTGGCGCATAGGGTACGCACGTTGACTCATCGGGTACGCACGCTGACTCATCGCATACACACGCTGACGCCTTGGCGTCGTACGCTGGCGTCCCGATGTATAGTGTGCATCGCGTGGTCATGTCAACGTGCGTCAACGTCCTTACGTCCTCGTGTCAATGTCTGCCGCGCGCCGCAGTGTATCCTAATGACGTCGCGCGTGATTTGCGCGCGACGTCATGTCGACCTATTTTACACATGAGGCGTCAATGAGGCGCAAATCACGGCTCAAGTGGGACGGGCCCTGTAGGAGTCGTCCATTGTACAATCCTATCTGAAGCTCGGATTAGCGCCATCATCTGGGAATTTGGCTGGGAATTTTTCAGCTTCTTCTCCGGAATCGTCAAGCGTGGTTTCCAGCTGGCGTTGCCGGTCCCGGTCCCCGGCCCGTGGGCTCAACTCTGGTCGTGTCGCGCGCCGTGATGGCGGATCGGAGGCGGTGGCGGTGCGGGCGAAAAACCCCGGGAGCAGCAGGAGGGCAAGAGACCCCGCCAGGTTGAAGCCTCCGGACACCATGAACGAGGTGTTGTAGCTCCCAGTCCGGTCCTCCAGCAGCCCTGAGGGTAGACAATAAACAACAGGTGCAGGAGTAGAGGCCACTCGGCCCTTCGAGCCAGCACCGCCATTCAATGTGATCACAGCTGATCGTCCCCAATCAGTACCCCGTTCCTGCCTTCTCCCCATATCCCCCGACTCCGCTATTTTTAAGAGCCCTATCTAGCTCTCTCTTGAAAACATCCAGTGAATTGTCCTCCACAGCCCTCTGAGGCAGAGAATTCCACAGACTCACCACTCTCTGTGAGAAAACGTGTTTCCTCGTCTCCGTTCAAAATGGCCGACCCCTTATTCTTAATCTGTGTGTGTGGCCCCTGGTTCTGGCCTCCCCCAACATCGGGAACATGTTTCCTGCCTCTAGCATGTCCTTAACAATCTTGTATGTTTTAATAAGATCCCCTCTCATCCTTTAAATTCCAGAGTGTACAAGCCCAGTCGCTCCATTCTCTCGGCGTATGACAGTCCCGCCATCCCTGGGATTAACCTGGTGAACCTATGCTGATGGGGCATTGACCCATTCACTGACATTCTCTGGTTGTGTACATCCATCTCCAGCTCCCCTAACCCCCTTGGCTTCCATGATGGTCTAGTGGTTAGGATTCAGCGCTCAGACCATAGCTACCTGGGTTCAATACCCGGTCAGGGTAAACGCCACTTTAAGGGCGGCACGTAGAATCGCTGCCTCACCGCGCCAGAGACCCGCGTTCCGTCCCCGACTACGGGTGCTGTCTGCACGGAGTTTGCACGTTCTCCCCCGTGACCTGCGTGGGTTTACTCCGAGTTCTTCGGTTTCCTCCCACACTCCAAAGACAAGAGAGTGGATGTGGAGAGGGTGTTTCCGCTAGTGGGAGAGTCTAGGACCAGAGGGCACGGCCTCAGAATTAAAGGGCGTTCCTTTAGGAAGAAGTTGAGGAGGAATTTCTTTAGTCGGAGGGTGGTGAATCTGTGGAATCCTTTGCCACAGACGGCTGTGGAGGCCACAAGTCAGTGGATATTTTTAATAGACAATAGACAATAGGTGCAGGAGTAGAGGCCATTCGGCCCCTTCGAGCCAGCACCGCCATTCAATATGATCATGGCTGATCATCCCCAATCAGTTCCCCGTTCCTGCCTTCTCCCCATATCCCCTGACTCCGCTATCTTTAAGAGCCCTATCTAGCTCTCTCTTGAAAGTATCCAGAGAACCGGCCTCCACCGCCCTCTGAGGCAGAGAATTCCACAGACTCACAACTCTGTAGGGTAATTGGCTTGGAGTAAAATGTAAAACTTGTCCCGACTGGGTGTGGGATAGTGTTAGTGTGCGGGGATCGCTGGTCGGCGCGGACCCGGTGGGCCGAAGGGCCTGTTTTCATGGCAAAAGGATTTGAGTATAGGAGCAGGGAGGTTCTACTGCAGTTGAACAGGGTCTTGGTGAGACCACACCTGGAGTATTGCGTACAGTTCTGGTCTCCAAATCTGAGGAAGGACATTATTGCCATAGAGGGGGTACAGAGAAGATTCACCAGACTGATTCCTGGGATGTCAGGACTGTCTTATGGACAAAGACTGGATAGACTCGGTTTATACTCTCTAGAATTTAGGAGATGAGAGGGGATCTTACAGAAACTTACAAAATTCTTAAAGGGTTTGGACAGGCTAGATGCAGGAAGATTGTTCCCAATGTTGGGGAAGTCCAGGACAAGGGGTCACAGCTTAAGGATAAGGGGGAAATCCTTTAAGACCGAGATGAGAAAGACTTTTTTCACACAGAGAGTAGTGAATCTGTGGAACTCTCTGCCACAGAGGGTAGTTGAGGCCAGTTCATTGGCTATATTTAAGAGGGAGTTAGATGTGGCCATTGTGGCTAAGGGGATCAGAGGGTATGGAGAGAAGGCAGGTACAGGATACTGAGTCTGAAGAAGGGTCTCGACCCGAAACGTCGCCTATCTCCTTCGCTCCTTAGATGCTGCTGCACCCGCTGAGTTTCTCCAGCTTTTTGTGTAACCCTACAGGTTACTGAGTTGGATGATCAGCCATGATCATATTGAATGGCGGTGCTGGCTCGAAGGGCCGAATGGCCTCTACTCCTGCACCTATTGTCTATGTTTCCATGTTTCTGTGCTGTATATTTAAACTAAACCTCATTATCGCACAGTTTTATTCCAGAAGTATCTCAGAGGGTCAGACAGCACCTCTAAACTGAACAAAGCAGTTTGCCAGCACCGGTCGAAAATACCTGGAGAAATTAAATTTATTACCTGAGAGCGGGGGTCCGAGTAGCCCACCGATACTGAGGATCATCAGGAATAGGCCGGTGGCGTTGAGAATCCGACCGACCCCCACGATATCTGGGAGGGTGGAGAAGAAGAGAGGGGAGAGGCCTCCTGCACATAGGCCGTAAAAGAGACCGGCCGCCATTAGAGTCGGGAAGGTGCGGCCTAGGGGCAAGAGGAAGAGGCTGATCCCACTGAGGACGCTCCAGAGGAATAACAAGTGGATGGAGCGGACCAGCTTCAGATCGGACAGCCAACCTGAAAAAAGGCGGGCGATTGTGTCGGGGATGGAGGTGAGGGACAGGAGCAAGGCCGCCTCGTAATCCGTGAATCCAAGGTTCTTCCCGTGGGCCACCAGGTGTATGTAGGGCACAAAGTAGCCTGTGGTCATCAGGGTCAACGCCAGGGTGTAAACCATGAACCCTCGCTGGCAGAGGAGGCCCAAATCCAGGGCCGACCTCACTTTCTCCCAACAGCCTGAGGCCTTGTTCGCTCGGTCGGGGTGCTGGCTCGTGGCGACGGGCCTGAGCAAGGCCGCACACACGCAGAGGTTCAGCAAGATGGCGGACAGGACCTGGAGGGCCCCGCGCCACGTGTACTCGTCGATCAGGAGGCGGAAGAGCGGGGAGAAGAAGAAGGAGGCGATTCCCACCCCGGTAAACGCCAAGCCCGTTGCCAAGGCCCGCCGCTTGTCGAAGTACCTGGGGATCATCGCCATAGTCGGGGTGAAGACCAACGCCCAACCGAGACCTGGGTAACAAAACCAGGGTCACTGAAATATAGAAACATAGACAATAGGTGCAGGAGTCGGCCATTCGGCCCTTCGAGCCTGCACCGCCATTCAATATGATCATGGCTGATCATCCAACTCAGTATCCCGTACCTGCCTTCTCTCCGTACCCCCTGATCCCTTTAGCCACAAGGGCCACATCTAACTCCCTCTTAAATATAGCCAATGAACTGGCGTCAACTCCCTTCTGTGGCAGAGAATTCCACAGATTCATAGAATCTCTGTGTGAATTTTTTTTTTCTCATCTTGGTCCTAAAAGACTTCCCCCTTATCCTTGAACTGTGTGACCCCCTGTTCGGGACTTCCCCAACATCAGGGACAATCTTCCTGCATCTAGCCTGTCCAACCCCTTAAGAATTTTGTAAGTCTCTATAAGATCCCCCCTCAATCTTCTCAATTCTAGCGAGTACAAGCCGAGTCCATCCAGTCTTTCTTCATATGGAAGTCCTGACATCCCAGGAATCAGTCTGGTGAACCTTCTCTGTACTCCCTCTATGGCAAGAATGTCTTTCCTCAGATTAGGAGACCAAAAGCTTGCCTGGACAAATAATATGTGATTTATTTTCATAACTTCCTACTCAAACTAATTTTAGGCAATGGACAATAGGTGCAGGAGTAGGCCATTCGGCCCTTCAAGCCAGCACCGCCATTCAATGTGACCATGGCTGATCATCCCCAATTAGTACCCCGTTCCTGCCTTCTCCCCATATCCCCTGACTCCGCTAGCTTTTGTGGACACATTTTGCCTCATGTAATACCTGCTTTTTGATTCATTTTACCATCTCTCTTACTGTTTCTTAAACAGAATTGAGTATATAATTCAGACAGCGCCAGAGACCCGGGTTCGATCCCGACTACGGGCGCTGTCTGTACGGAGTTTGCACGTTCTCCCCGTGACCTGCGTGGGTTTTCTCCAAGATCTTCGATGTCCCTCCCACACTCCAAAGACGTGCGGGTTTGTAGGTTAATTGGCTTTGTATAAGTTTAGGTTGTCCCTATTGTGTGTGTCCCTAATGTTAGTGTGCAGGGAACGCCGGTAGGTGCGGACTCGATGGGCCGAAGGGCCTTTTCTCGGAGGCTCTATCTCTAAAACTAAGTCAGCATGACTGTTACTGTTTACTGCAAGGGTAATAATTAACAGAGTTCCTAGAAACATAGACAATAGGTGCAGGAGGAGGCCATTCGGCCCTTCGAGCCAGCACCGCCATTCATTGTGATCATGGCTGATCGTCCCCAATCAATAACCCGTGCCTGCCTTCTCCCCATATCCCTTGACTCCACTAGCCCCTAGAGCTCTATTTAACTCTCTTTTTAATCAATCCAGTGACTTGGCCTCCACTGCCCTCTGTGGCAGGGAATTCCACAAATTCACAACTCTCTGGGTGAATTTTTTTTTTCTCACCTCAGTCTTAAATGACCTCCCCTTTATTCTAAGACTTTGTGGCCCCTGGTTCTGGACTCGCCCAACATTGGGAACATTTTTCCTGCATCTAGCTTGTCCAGTCCTTTTATAATTTTATATGTTTCTATAAGATCCCCCCCTCATCCTTCTAAACTCCAGTGAATACAAGCCTAGTCTGAAGAAGGGTCTCGACCCGAAACGTCGCCTATCTCCTTCGCTCCTTAGATGCTGCTGCACCCGCTGAGTTTCTCCAGCTTTTTGTGTAACCCTGGTCTTTTCAATCTTTCCTCATATGACAGTCCCGCCATCCCAGGGATCAATCTGGTGAACCTACGCTGCACTGCCTCAATCACAAGGATGTCCTTCCTTAAATTAAGAGACCAAAACTGCACACAATACTCCAGGTGTGGTCTCACCAGGGTTCTGTACAACTGCAGAAGGACCTCTTTGCTCCTATACTCACATCCTCTGGTTATGAAGGCCAACATGCCATTAGCTTTCTTCACTGCCTGCTGTACCTGCATGCTTACTTTCAATGACTGATTTGCAAGGACGCCCAGGTCTTGTTGCATCTCCCCTTCTCCTAATCAGACACCATTCGGATAACAATGTTCCTCCTTATTCTTGCCGCCAAAGTGGCTAACCTCACATTTATCCATATCTGCCACGCATCTGCCCACTCACTCAACCTGTCCAGGTCACCCTGCAGCCTCCTAGCATCCTCTTCACAGTTCCCACTGCCACCCAGCCTTGTGTCATCTGCAAATTTGCTAATGTTACTTTTAATTCCATCATCCAAATCTTTGATATATATTGTAAATAGCTGCGGTCCCAGCACCGAGCCTTGTGGCACTGCCTGCCATTCTGACTGGGACCTGTTTATTCCACAAGTGATGCTACACTTGTCCCTTCACCTCCCCCCTCCACTCCTTTCAGGGACCCAAGCAGTCCTTCCAGGTCCGACAGAGGTTCACCTGCACCTCCTCCAACCTCATCTACTGCATCTGTTGCTCCAGATGCCAGCTGATCTATATCGGTGAGACCAAGCGGAGGCTGGGCGATCGTTTCGCCGAACACCTCCGCTCGGTCCGCAATAACCAGCCCGACCTCCCGGTGGCTCAGCACTTCAACTCCCCCTCCCATTCCGTATCCGTATCCGACCTCTCGGTCCTGGGCCTCCTCCACGGCCAGAGTGAGCAACACCGCAAGTTGGAGGAACAGCACCTCATATTCCGCTTGGGGAGTCTGCATCCTCTGGGCTTAAACATTGAATTTTCTCAATTCTGTTAACCCTGGCTGTCTCCTCCCCTTCCCACCTCTCCCTCAGCCCTCGGGCCCTGGCATTCCCTCTCTCTCTATCTCTCCCCCACCCAAGTCTCATTTTCACACCACAAACAGCTTACAACGGCCTGCTTCCTTCATCATCGATACTTTTTTGCATATCTTTCATTCATTGTTCTTTATCTCTCCACATCACCGTCTATATCTCTCGTTTCCCTGATCCCTGACCAGTCTGAAGAAGGGTCTCGACCCGAAACGTCGCCTATCTCCTTCGCTCCTTAGATGCTGCTGCACCCGCTGAGTTTCTCCAGCCTTTTGTGTCCCCCCGTTTATTCCTACCCTTTGTTTGCTGTCTGCCAACCAGTCTAAGGAGTGAAGGAGATGGGCGATGTTTCGGGTCGAGACCCTTCTTCAGACTGGTCAAAAGACTAGGCTTGTATTCACTGAAGTTTAGAAGGATGAGCGGAAGGGATCTTATAGAAACATATAGAATTATAAAAATACTGGACAAGCTAGATGCAGGAAAAATGGTCCCAATGTTGGGCGAGTCCAGAACCAGGGGCCACAAAGTCTTAGAATAAAGGGGAGGCCATTTAAGACTGAGGTGAGAAAAATCTTTTCCACCCAGAGAGTTGTGAATTTGTGGAATTCCCTGCCACAGAGGGCAGTGGAGGCCAAGTCACTGGATGGGATTAAGAGAGAGTTAGATAGAGCTCTAGGGGCTAGTGGAGTCAAGGGATATGGGGAGAAGGCAGGCACGGGGTACTGATTGGGGATGATCAGCCATGATCACATTGAATGGCGGTGCTGGCTCGAAGGGCCGAATGGCCTCCTCCTGCACCTATTTTCTATGTTTCTCCTTCTGCAGTTGTACAGAGCCCTAGTGAGACCACACCTGGAGTATTGTGCGCAGTTTTTGGTCCCCTAATTTGAGGAATGACATTCTTGCTATTAAGGTAGGCTTACAAGGTTAATTCCCGGGATGGCGGGACTGTCATACGCTGAGAGAATGGAGAAGGGGAGAAGGCAGGCACGGGTTATTGATAGGGGACGATCAGCCATGATCACAACGAGTGGCGGTGCAGGCTCGAAGGGCTGAATGGCCTCTACACCTGCACCTATTGTCTATGTTTCTATTTTATTACTTCATTTAATAATTCAGGTGAATTCCAAGAAAGCTGACCGGTGAGAAGTCCAATGGAGAGGTACATGTGCAGAAGAGTCTGTCCAAGCGAGGCTGCAAACATCCCGAGAGATGCTAAAATTCCCCCAGCCATGACAACCGGGCGGGCTCCGTAACGCTTCCCACACGCACTGCCTAGTGGACCTGTTAATATAGACAATAGAGGAATCGTTAACCGCCAGTTACAAACCAAATAGCACATGCTAACGGGATCTACGCTTTCATCTGACACATGTCGAAATATAGGAGCGATACTTACGTTTAGTTCAGAGATACAGCGCGGAAACAGGCCCTTCGGCCCACCGAGTCCGCGCCAACCAGGGGGTGTCTCCTAATCTGAGGAAAGACATTCTTGCCGTAGAGGGAGTGCAGAGAAGGTTCACCAGACTGATACCTGGGATGGCGGGACTTCCATATGAAGAAAGACTGGATAGACTCGGCTTGTACTCGCTGGAATTTAGAAGATTGAGGGGGGATCTTATAGAGGCTTACAACATTCTTAAGGGGTTGGACAGGCTAGATGCAGGAAGATTGTTCCCGATGTTGGGGAAGTCCAGGACAAGGGGTCACACAGTTTAAGGATAAGGGGGAAGTCTTTCAGGACCGAGATGAGAAGATCAAAATTCACACAGAGAGTGGTGAATCTGTGGAATTAATTCTCTGCCACAGAAGGTAGTTGAGGCCAGATCATTGGCTATATTTAAGAGGGAGTTAGATGTGGCCCTTGTGGCTAAAGGGATCAGGGGGTATGGAGAGTAGGCAGCTACGGGATACTGAGTTGGATGATCAGCCATGATCATATTGAATGGCGGTGCAGGCTCAAAGGGCTGAATGGCCTCTACTCCTGCACCTATTGCCTATGTTTATATGTGACCAGTGATCCCCGCACACACTCATGGCCCTGTCCCACTGTACGAGTTCGTTCCAAGATCTCTATCCGAGTTTTGCCCCGATTCGAACTCGGAGATTTACGGTAATGGCCGCTCGGGGCTCTCGTGGACATTTTTCAACGCGTTGAAAAATCTTCACGAGTCTTCCCGTGCTTACCCTGCCGTTAGCGAGTCTTCCCGAGTGCCCGCCGTTAGCATTACGAGCCGCTAAGAGACGTCCCCGAGCCCCGATGTACCCGCGATGTTCATTCTCCACGCTTACCACGAGTTTGATTTTTCGGGAGAGCTCTTGGAATGATCTCGTGCTGTGGGACAGGGCCATTAGACTATCCTACACACACTAGGGACAAAGTATAAAAACCCAAGGCATTTTAACCCATGTGTAAGAAAGAACTGCAGATGCTGGTTTAAATCGAAGGTAGACACAGAATGCTGGAGTAACTCAGCGGGACAGGCAGCGTCTCTGGAGAGAAGGAATGGGCGACGTTTCGGGTCGACCAGCGATCCCCACAAACTAACACTATCTTACACCCACTAGGGACAATTGTGACATTTGCACCAAGTCAGGGGATACGGGGAGAAGGCAGGAACGGGGTACTGATTGGGGATGATCAGCCATGATCACATTGAATGGCGGTGTTGGCTCGAAGGGCCAAATGGCCTCTACTCCTGCACCTATTGTCTATTGTCTATTGATTGGGGCAAGTTGTTGGTGTTTAGAAGGATGAGAGGGGGATCTTATTAAAACATATAAGATTGTTAAAGGGTTTGGACACGCTGGAGGCAGGAAACATGTTCCCGATGTTGGGGGAGTCCAGAACCAGGGGCCACAGTTTAAGAATAAGGGGTCGGCCATTTAGAACGGAGAGGACGAAACACTTTTTCTCACAGAGAGTGGTGAGTCTGTGGAATTCTCTGCCTCGGAGGGCGGTGGAGGCCGGTTCTCTGGATGCTTTCAAGAGAGAGCTAGATAGGGCTCTTAAAGATAGCGGAGTCAGGGGATATGGGGAGAAGGCAGGAACGGGGTACTGATTGGGGATGATCAGCCATGATCACATTGAGTGGCGGTGCTGGCTCGAAGGGCCGAATGTCTATTGTCTTATTGTCCAAAGCCAATTAACCTACAAACCCGCACGTCTTTGGAGTGTGGGAGGAAACCGAAGATCTCGGAGAAAACCCCCACGCGGGTCACGGGGAGAGCGTGCAAACTCCATACAGACAGCACCCGCAGTGGGGATCCAACCCGTGTCCCCGGCGCCGGAGACTGCGTGCGCTGTCCGTACGGAGTTTGCACGTTCTGCCCGTGACTTGCGCTGAAAACTCGCGCCGAAAATTCAGCGGTGACCGTAGAGAGACGCACCGACTCTTTGGAGCCTGTAAAGATCACGCAAGTGGGACAGGCCCCTGGAGGCAGCGACTCCACCGCCCCGCAAGACCCGTGACTCTTAAACCTCTCGTAAAGTAAAGAGCGCGGGCGTCCGACGCAGTAAAGAGCGAACACGGGACTGACTTGCGAGCTGCTGCGTTGCCATGGCGATGGAGGTGACCCAGGACACGCGGCTGGACGACTCCTGGAAGTGTTGGGTGAAGTCGACGAAGAAGACGCTGAGAGACCGGGCGACCCCAACCAGCAGGCAGTTGCTGAGGAATCCGGCCAGGACCACCATCCATCCCCAGCCCCCATCGGGCAACTCCCTGCTCCCTCGCTGGCTCATCCTGGGTTGCAGAGACAACTGCAGGAGCAACGGAGCCCTGGGGATAAGATCCGAACTTGACATAACCATATAACCATTACAACACGGAAAACAGGCCATCTCGGCTCTCCTAGTCCGTGCCGAACACTTATGCCCCCTGTCCCACTATGGTGCCCCCTGTCCCACTTAGGAAACCTGAACGGAAACCTCTGGAGACTTTGCGCCCCACCCAAGGTTTCCGTGCGGTTCCCGGAGGTTGCAGGTGGTTGCCGGTGGTTGCAGGTAGTGGAAGCAGCTACGGAGACCGACCAAAACCTCCTGGAACCGCACGGAAACCTTGGGTGAGGCGCAAAGTCTCCAGAGGTTTCCGTTCAGGTTTCCTAAGTGGGACAGGGGCATATTTTTTAGGAAACCTCTGGAGACTTTGCGCCCCACCCAAGGTCTCCGTGCGGTTCCCGGAGGTTTTCGTCCTCCGGCAACCACCTTCAACTAGAATCGCAACCGGCTTCTGACAAAAAAATTACTGATTTTTAAAACGGAAACCACTTTCGACCATTCGGGAGACTGAAAGAAACCTCCGGGAACATCACAGGAACTTCTGGGAACCGCACGGAAACCTTGGGTGGGGCGCAAAGTCGCCAGAGGTTTCCGTTCTGGTTTCATAAGTGGGACAGGGGCATTATTAGGAAACCTGAACGGAAACCTCTGGAGACTTTGCGCCCCACCCAAGGTTTCCGTGCGGTTCCCGGAGGTTTTTGTCAGTTTCGACCATTATGGAGACTGACAAAAACCTCCGGGAACCTCCGGGAACCGCACGGAAACCTTGGGTGGGGCACAAAATCTCCAGAGGTCTCCGTTCAGGTTTCCTAAGTGGGACAGGGGCATAACACTCACCTAGTCCCATCTACCTGCACTCAGACCATACCCCTCCATTCCCTTCCCATCCATATACCTATCCAATTTATTTTTAAACGATAAAATCTAACCTGCCTCCACCACTTCCACTGGAAGCTCATTCCACACAGCCACCACTCTCTGAGTAAAGAAGTTCCCCCTCATGTTACCCCTAAACTTCTGTCCCTTAATTCCCAAATCATGTTTGAATCTTCCCTACTCTCAATGGGAAAAGCTTATCCACGTCAACTCTGTCTATCCCCCTCATCATTTTAAAGACCGCAATCAAGTCCCCCCTTAACCTTCTGCGCTCCAGAGAATAAAGACCTAACTTGTTCAACCTTTCTTGGTTCACTTGGTTTTAAGTTTTCTTTAAGAAGGAACTGCAGATGCTGGAAAAAGCGAAGGTGGACAAAAGTGCTGGAGGAACTCAGTGGGTGAGGCAGCATCTATGGAGCGACTCGAGACCGTTTTTTTTTGCGATACAGCGCGGAAACAGGCCCTTCGGCCCACCGGGTCCGTGCCGACCAGCGATCCCCGCACACTAAAACTATCCCACACACACACACACCAGGGACAATTTTTACATTTACACCAAAGCCAATTCACCTACAAACCCGCACGTCTTTGGAGTGTGGGAGGAAACCGGAAGATCTCGGAGGAAACCCCACGCAGGTCACGGGGAGAACGTGCAAACTCCGCACAGACAGCGCCCGCAGTCGGGATCAAACCCGGGTCTCCGGCGCGGCCTTCGCTGTGAGGCAGCGACTCTACCGCTGCGACCATCTTAGACTTAGTTTTGGGAACCAAGACAGCAGGAAATCGCAGCGAATGGCGGACGCAGCCCAGACCGTCCCGCATCAAACCCACGGCATCATCACGGACCAGTCTCACCCCCCCTGGCCTCTCCCTTGTCTTCCCCCGTCTCCCATCGGGCAAGAGGCACAGAAGTGTGAAAACGAACGCAAGCACACACTCACCTCCCGATTCAGGGACGGTTTCTTCCCGGCTGTTATCGGGCAACTGAACCGTCCTCTCACCAACCAGAGAGCGGTCCTGAACTACTATCTACCTCGTTGGTGACCCTTGCACTAAAACGTTATTCCCTTATCTCGTATCCGTACACTGTGGACGGCTCGATTGCAATCGCTCGCTGTCTTTCCGCTGACTGGTTAGCTCGCAACAAAGGCTCATCACTGTACATCGGTCCACCTGACAATAAACTGAACTAATATTTCCAAACCTCGTAATTCAGCGATTTTCATTCACAGAGGAAAGATTTCTCAACCAGCTGCTCCGATCTTCCGATGCCTGCGTTGGGTTCCGTGATCTTCCCCCCCCCCCATCCCCCACACCCAACCCCCCCTCCCCAAAGAGGCTTCTATTTAATGGTTTACCTCAAAGTCTGAACTTTGCCTTAAATTTGATATTCAAATTTTTGTAAAGTGGATCGAAGTCCCTCAAACCTTTGACTTGAGCGACTGCCAGATACATTTCACACAAATAGAGAGAGTCCAGAGGAGATTTACTAGAATGTTGCCTGGGTTCCAGCAACTAAGTTACAGAGAAAGGTTGAACAAGTTAGGTCTTTATTCTTTGGAGCGCAGAAGGTTAAGGGGGGACTTGATTGAGGTCTTTAAAATGATGAAAGGGATAGACAGAGTTGACGTGGATAAGCTTTTCCCATTGAGGGTAGGGAAGATTCAAACAAGAGGGCATGACATGAGAATTAAGGGACAGAAGTTTAGGGGTAACATGAGGGGGAACTTCTTTACTGAGAGAGTGGTGGCTGTGTGGAATGATCTTCCAGCAGAAGTGGTGGAGGCAGGATCGATTTTAACATTTAAAAGTAAAGTGGATAGGTATATGGACGGGAAGGGAATGGAGGGGTATGGTCTGAGTGCAGGTAGATGGGACTAGGGGGAAATAAATGGTCGGCACGGACTGGAAGGGCCGAGAAGGCCTGTTTCCGTGCTGTAATGGTTATATGGTTATATGGTTACAAATGTGTGGAAAATTCTAACATTTAAGCGAAGATATATCGAGCTTCCACGCCTGACAGCGCATTGGAAAATCACCGGCTGATATGAGCTTATTCTCATCGATTTATTTGAACGACTTACCGACCGTATGTGTTGCGCAGAGGACCTGGGTTGGTGGTGGGTTTGGGGGGGGGGTGCTTCAAGTGCGGGGGGATTTGGGCAACAAAACGCCCTGAATAAATGCCACATGAACTGGTTAAAAATGGTTTACGGACATGGATGTTCCAACCAGACGGGCGGTGCCAACCTGGTTAAGGAATAACTACAAACTCTGATAGAGCTCGGAGTTAGGGGTTGTCTTCAAATCACTTCCGTCTAGGCCGGGAGATGCGGAGACATATATATATATATTGCTGGACAAATGCCGGACTTTGGTTGAATGCAGGAGGCAAGCGGTAAAATGTTGTGGAGTCGCTGCCTTACACCCTCAGAGACAATGGGTGCAGGCGTAGAGGCCATTCGGCCCCTCGAACCAGCACCGCCATTCAATGTGATCATGGCCGATCATCCAGAACCCGGGGCCACATGGCGTCAGAACTGAACGAGGAGGAGGGGGAAGGACACAAATGCAGGCCAGACACAGGGCCGATCCGCATTCAGAGTTTAATCGGTCCGCAGGTAAGCAAGCACGGAGCCAACAGTATAATCTAGGAGCAGGCAAAAACAGCGGTCGAAAAACAGGCAACGGTCGATGTGAGGGATAAAGTGATTTAAACCCCACTATGGTAAGGATTCAGGAGAGGATTCTAACTTGTAAAGAGGATTCTAGCCGATAGAGGCCAGGGAGAGGATTCTGACACAGCTGTGGATGAAGTTACCAGAACTGTCCTTGAGTAAGGATTGATGGCATCATACAGCGGTAGAAGGGGAGTGATGAATGGGAACCTTGGCAGTAGAGACTAGCTTTAATTCAGAACCAAAACAAAACTGAGACGGGTCAGTTGGAGGTGAGCAAACTAGGCCAGGTCAATTGCAACTGGGCATGCTTAATGATATAAATGAATATTACTTACACGCCCCTAGTCGAGAAACTGCTCATTACCATGAACATGATATGTATGATGTGGGAGGTACTGGGGGATGTACCTATAGACTGTGCCCCTCAGTGCTCTGATTGAGAAGAGCCAGAAGGGGAGGTTAAGCCAACAGAATTGTGTGTATAAAGGGGCTTTACTTTTCTGACTTCGGTGTGTCTCAACTTGGAGAGGTACCCCGATCTGCAGACCCGCAAATAAAGCATCTCTTGTTTCCATGATTTAGTCTCCGAGTAGTGATTGTGAGCACAAACTATATCTCACAGTCGAGATCACAAAGTCACAATATTTCTAGAGCTGGAACGAGGTGATACCAAGTAGCATACACAACGAACTGGCAATGGGAACTAAAACACAGAGGGGCTTAAGTACAGATTTAACAGGGAATAACGAGACACGGGTGAAACACATCAGGGTGGGGCCAACAATGAGGGTGAACGGCCCGACAGGAAATGGGACCTGAAGGAAGAGGAGATGTGAGACACCAAACTACAACAAGAATGCAAACTCAAATACTAAACCCCAATATCTAGAAACTAGATCAAACGCGAGGCCCGACACAGTTTAAGAATAAGGGGTCATAGAAACATAGACAATAGGTGCAGGAGTAGAGGCCATTCAGCCCTTCGAGCCAGCACCGTCATTCAATGTGACCATGGCTGATCATCCAACTCAGTATCCCGTACCTGCCTTCTCTCCATACCCCCTGATCCCTTTAGCCACAAGGGCCACATCTAACTCCCTCTTAAATATAGCCAATGAACTGGCCTCAACTACCTTCTGTGGCAGAGAATTCCACAGATTCACCACTCTCTGTGTGAAAAATGTTTTCCTCATCTCGGTCCTAAAGGAATTCCCCCTTATCCTTAATCTGTGACCCCTTGTTCTGGACTTCCCCAACATCGGGAACAATCTTCCTGCCATCGGGAACAATCTAGCCTGTCCAACCCCTTAAGAATCTTGTAAGTTTCTATAAGATCCCCCCTCAATCTTCGAAATTCCAGCGAGTCCTTCTTGCATGTGGCGTGCATGGCCTAATGTTGTCGGACAACTTGTTCCGTTTGGTCTTCTGTTTGTGCACGTCGAGTTGATTGCATTAGTCGACACAGGGCGGACCACGTGAAGGTTGCAATCTTCCCACCCCAGAATAAGGGGTAAGCCATTTAGAACGGAGACGAGGAAAACCTTTTTCACACAGGCAGACAATAGACAATAGGTGCAGGAGTAGGCCATTCATACAAAAGGAACTGCAGATGCTGGCAGTTCTACATCGAGGACAGACACAAAGTGCTGGAGTAACTCAGCGGGACAGGCGGCGTCTCTGGAGAGAAGGAATGGGCGACGTTTCCGGTCGAGGCTTCTTGTATTCACTGGATTTTAGAAGGACGAGGGGGGGGGGGATCGTATAGAAACATATAAAATTATAAAAGGACTGGACAAGCTGGATGCAGGAAAAATGTTCCCAATGTTGGGCGAGTCCAGAACCAGGGGCCACACACAGTCTTAGAATAAAGGGGAGGTCATTTAAGACTGAGGTGAGAAAACACTTTTCCACCCAGAGAGTTGTGAATTTGTGGAATTCCCTGCCACAGAGGGCAGTGGAGGCCAAGTCACTGGATGGATTTAAGAGAGAGTTAGATAGAGCTCTAGGGGCTAGTGGAGTCAAGGGATATGGGGAGAAGGCAGGCACGGGTTATTGATTGGGGACGATCGACCATGATCGCAATGAATGGTGGTGCTGGCTCAAAGGGCCGAATGGCCTCCTCCTGCACCTATTGTCTATGTTTCTATATTCGGCACCTTCGAGCCAGCACCGCCATTCAATGTGATCACGGCTGATCATCCCCAATCAGTACCTCGTTCCTGCCTTCTCCCCATATCCCCTGACTCCGCTATCTTTAAGAGCCCTATCCAGCTCTCTCTTGAAAGCATCCAGAGAACCGGCCTCCACCGCCCTCTGAGGCAGAGAATTCCACAGACTCACCACTCTCTGTGAGAAAAAGTGTTTCCTCGTCTCCGTTCTAAATGGCCGACCCCTTATTCTTAAACTGTGTGTGTGTGTGGCCCCTGGTTCTGGACTCCCCCAACATCGGGAACATGTTTCCTGCCTCTAGCGTGTCCAAACACTTAATAATCTTATATGTTTCAATGAGATCCCCTCTCATCCGTATAAACTCCAGAGTGTACAAGCCCAGCCGCTCCATTCTCTCAGCATATGACAGTCCCGCCATCCCGGGAATTAACCTGGTGAACCTACGCTGGGCTCGCTCAATAGCAAGAATGTCCTTCCTCAAATTAGGGGACCAAAACTACACACGATACGAGTTGCAGACGCTGAGATTCAATCGGACAACTTTGAAACTCGTACCAATGGCTTGGGTGGGGGAGGGACCCGAGCTGCCTGTCCCGCTGAGTTACTCCAGCACTTTGTGTCTATCTTCGGTGTAAACCAGCACCTGCAGTTCCTTCCTGCACCTGAGGTTCTAGCCCACTGATGTTGTCCTTTCACCACTAGATGGCAATGTCAACCCCCTGAGCCACTCAGCCTCCAGCTTCCTTTGCTATCCACATTGAATGGCTCGAAGGGGCCGAATGGCCTTCTCCTGCACCTATTGTCCATTGTCTACTTCTCAAGGTCAACTGCTAACACACAGATAGGCTCGCCAACTTCCTCACTCCCAAATAAGGGACAAAAGGTCAAAATACGGGACAAAGAGTAGGCCATTTGGCCCTTCGAGCCTGCACCGCCATTCAATATGATCATGGCTGATCATCCAACTCAGTATCCCGTACCTGCCTTCTCTCCATACCCCCTGATCCCTTTAGCCACAAGGGCCACATCTAACTCCCTCTTAAATATAGCCAATGAACTGGCCTCAACTACCTTCTGTGGCAGAGAATTCCACAGATTCTGTGTGAATTTTTTTTTTTCTCATCTCGGTCCTAAAAGACTTCCCCCTTATCCTTAAACTGTGACCCCTTGTTCTGGAATTCCCCAACATCGGGAACAATCTTCCTGCGTCCAACCCCTTAAGAATTTTGTAAGTCTCTATAAGATCCCCCCTCAATCTTCTAAATTCCAGCGAGTACAAGCCGAGTCTATCCAGTCTTTCTTCATATAGAAGTCCTGCCATCCCAGGAATCAGTCTGGTGAACCTTCTCTGTACTCCCTCTATGGCAAGAATGTCTTTCCACAGATTTGGAGATACAACGCGAAACCAGGCCCTTCGGCCCACCGAGGCTGCATCGAACTAATTGCCCGACATCCACTTATTAAATGGAGTGTTCGGCCTAGTTTAATGTAGCAAGGAGATTTCTTCCTGCAGTGTTAAGACTCGATATACTGAATTCCTAGGCCTATTTGGATCGTGGCTGTCCATGGGTGTGTCCAGGTTTGGAGAACGCCTGTGCGTGACTTTGTTTAACGTTGGGAGACTGGTGCACAGACAGCCACCCCACGGTCCTTGACAGATCTGGGTCGGGATCCAGTGGCCTGGAGTCCAAGATGACCGGAGACCCTTTTCTGCTGCAGCCTTCATCCATCCACCTTCCCAGCCGTTGTGACGCTCCACTGAGGTCAGCCATCGTCCTCCGCCTGTTCCACCGTCGAGGTCTTGGTTGGATCGCTCTTTGTCAGGGACCACCGCCCCTCGACCTTACCACCCTACCAGGAGCATCGCTCCAGACAGCCATCGCTCTCAGGATCTCAGGCCCGACACCAGATCTCCGTAGCCTCCCTTTGATCTGGTATTTTGTTGGTTCACATCCTCGACCAATGGTGTTTCATCATGAACGTCTTATTATTATTAATGCTTAGTGTTTTCTGAGTCATTCGTCATGTTGTTACTTGCGGGCGGAGCGCCAAGGCAAATTCCTTGTATGTGAATACTTGGCCGATAAACTTACTTATTTGCAAGCCTGTCCACCACGGCAAGGTGACTCATTACTCAAATAAACCCAAACGTCGACAACATTCCCAAGACGCTCTTTATATTAAAAAACGATTTATTTTTTTCCAAAAATCTGAAGCAAAGCTCTATTTTAACATAAATATATCACTAAATATTGTAATCAAAAGATTTCCCTGAAAATTATAAGTAAATGAGATACCTTTCATCCCGAACATGACATTTCACAAACTACACGTGTATTTCTGAATCTAATGGATCCTGCTTTGGGCTCGGGGGGGTCTTGGAAAACTAGGGGGGGCAGTGCGGAGGAAGGCCGATTTTTTTTTGGGCGATTGCCGGGGTATTAGGGTCGCCGAAAGGTTTTGAACGTTTCAAAAATCAAAAAAAAAGTCGAGGAGGACACCGCGACTTTTTCAGCGACCTGATACGGCAGTCGCTGGAAAGAAATCGGCCTAATGAGACAGGCTTCAGAGGCTCAGATGAAAAAAAGGAATGTCTCTTTATTCAGGACCTGAAGTCGGTTAGGATTGCGGATTGAGATCGGAGCAGGATAGTTCCCTGGTGGATTCAATGGGGTCTTGGCACATTGGAAGACTTATGTAGGCAAGGATGAGGGGAATCGATGCATCTGCTATCAAGGAGGAAGGTAGACAAATTGCTCAATCGTTGAGAAGGCTGGATCTCTTGGTTGAGCTGGCTGGGTCTCTGTTCCGTGGAGGGCAGGGGGATGAGGGGAGATCCTATAGAGGTGGACAAAATCTTGAGAGGAATAGATCGGGTAGACGCACAGAGTCTCTCTTGCCCAGAGTCGGGGAAGCCGAGGACCAGAGGACATGGGTTTAAGGTGAAGGGGGAAAGATTTAAATAGGAATGTGAGGTAGACAAAAATGCTGGAGAAACTCAGCGGGTGAGGCAGCATCTACGGAGGGAAGGAATAGGTGACGTTTCGGGTCGAGACCCGGAAGCATCTATGGAGCGAAGGAATAGGTGACGTCTCGACCCGAAACGTCACCTATTCCTTCGCTCCATAGACGCTGCCTCACCCGCTGAGTTTCTCCAGCATTTTTGTCCACCTTCGATTTTTCCAGCACCTGCAGTTCTTTCTTAAATATAGGAATTTGAGGGATAACTTTTGCACACACAGAGGGTGGTGGGTATATGGAACGAGCTGCCGGAGGAGGTAGTTGAGGCTGGGACTATCCCGTCGATTAAGAAACAGCTGGACAGGTGCATGGATGGGACGGGTTTGGAGGGATATGGACCAAGCGTGGGCAGGTGGGACTAGTGATGGCCAGGTCGACACAAGTGCTGGAGAAACTCAGCAGGTGAGGCAGCATCTATGGAGCGAAGGAAACAGGCGACCCTTCTTCTGACTGAAGTGAGGGTCGGGGGGGGGGGGGGGGGGAGCGGGGAGGTCGGGAAGAAGAAAGGAAGAGGTGGAGCCATTGGGCTGAGGGACAGCTGGGACGGGGAGCAGAAAGTGAGGACCACCTGACACTAGAGAAGTCAATGTTCCTACATTTTTCCTGTCCAGTCCTTTTATAAAAAACATATAAAATTATAAAAGGACTGGACAAGCTAGATGCAGGAAAAATGTTCCCAATGTTGGGCGAGTCCTGAACCTTGGGCCACACACAGTCGTGGAATAAAGGGGAGGTCATTTAAGACTGAGGTGAGAAAAAACTTTTTCACCCAGAGAGTTGTGAATTTGTGGAATTCCCTGCCACAGAGGGCAGTGGAGGCCAAGTCACTGGAACTCTTAAAGATAGCGGAATCAGGGGATATGGGGAGAAGGCAGGAACAGGGAACTGATTGGGGATGATCAGCCGTGATCACATTGAATGGTGGTGCTGGCTCGAAGGGCCGAATGGCCTCCTCCTGCACCTGGATGTACTCAAGAGAGAGTTGGATAGAGCTCTAGGGGCTAGTGGAGTCAAAAGATATGGGGAGAAGGCAGGCACGGGTTATTGATTGGGGACGATCAGCCATGATCACAACGAATGGCGGTGCTGGCTCGAAGGGCCGAATGGCCTCCTCCTGCACCTATTTTCTTTGTTTCTCTACTGCATCTGGTTCCTTCTTAAACGATTGTTGGCCAGTATGGGGGAGATGGGCCGAAGGGCCTGTTTCCACACTGTATCTCGATGACTCTATGACTCGAGAAGAGAATTCAACTCCTCATTGGGATATAAAACCACTCAAAAATCTGCCGGACATTGTGTCTTGCTTTACGCTCTAGGGAGCTGAAGGAGCAAGCTGAGGAGAAGGGGACCGTTCTCTCGGGCGAGAGGCAACGTGACGAAATCTAAAGGGTCGAGGTTCGGAACTCGTGAATCTTCCGTTTCAACTTCTCCGGGTTGTTCGAAGCCATTTGCGAGAAATCTCGGAATATATCGTTGTACGTCTCGTCTCCTGAGGGAAGGGGAGACAAAGAGAGGAGATCCGGGTCAGAACAAAAAAAACGCAGCATTCATATTGGGGCCTGTCCCACATACCTGATTTTTTTTCCCTTGTGCTATCTGTACGGAGTTTGCACGTTCTTCCCGTGACCTGCGTGGGTTTTCCCCGAGATCTTCGGTTTCCTCCCATACTCCGAACACGAGCGGGTTTGTAGGTTAATTGGCTTGGTGTCTTAGGATAGTGTTAGTGTGCGGGGATCGCTGGTCGGCACTGGCCCGTTGGGCCGAAGGGCCTGTTTCCATGCATTGCCTCTAAAACTAAAACCTATGGGTCCATCCTACTTAACGCAACTTTTTGGGCGACTGCCGACAACCGTCATCGCTCACCGAAAATTTTCAACAGGTTGAAAATTCAACGGAGACCAGAAAGAATCTACGACTCTTTGGGCGACTGAGGAGACTGCTCACCACCGTACGGGCGACATGTCGCGGGGTGAAGCCTGTATGGCCGTGAGTTCCCTTGTTCCCTTTGAGTTAGAGAGCCATGGAGTGATACAGTGTGGAAACAGTAGGCCTTCGGCCTAACTTGCCCACGACGACCAACATGTCCCAGCTACACTAGTCCCACCTGCCCGCGTTTGGTCCGTATCCCTCCAAACCTGTCCTATGTACTCCAGCATTTTGCGTCCATAGAAACATCGAAAATAGGTGCAGTAGGAGGCCATTCGGCCCTTCGAGCCAGCACCGCCATTCATTACGATCATGGCTGATCGTCCCCAATCAATAACCCGTGCCTGCCTTCTCACCATATCCCTCGACTCCACTAGCCCCTAGAGCTCTATCTAACTCTCTCTTAAATCCATCCAGTGACTTGGCCTCCACTGCCCTCTGTGGCAGGGAATTCCACAAATTCACAACTCTCTGGGTGAAAAAGTCTTTTCTCACCTCAGTCTTAAATGGCCTCCCCTTTATTCTAAGACTGTGTGGCCCCTGGTTCTGGACTCGCCCAACATTGGGAACATTTTTCCTGCATCTAGCTTGCGCAGTCCTTTTATAATTTTATATGTTTCTATAAGTTCCGCCCTCTCATCCTTCTGAACTCTAGTGAACATAAGTTTTCTCCGACACCCGCCATAGCCGCACAGCAGGTCTCCGGAGGTTTTCAACATGTTGAAAATCCAGCTGCGACCAGAACAAGGTACGACTCTTTGGGCGACTACTCACGGCCATACAGGCTTCACCCCGCGACATGTCGCCCGTACGGTGGTGAGCAGTCTCCTCAGTCGCCCAAAGAGTCGTAGATTCTTTCTGGTCTCCGTTGAATTTTCAACCTGTTGAAAATTTTCGGTGAGCGATGACGGTTGTCGGCAGTCGCCCAAAAAGTTGCGTTAAGTACGATGGACCCATAGGTTTTAGTTGTAGAGGTACTGCATGGAAACAGGCCCTTCGGCCCAATGGGCCAGTGCCGACCAGCGATCCCCGCACACTAACACTATCCTAAGACACCAAGCCAATTAACCTACAAACCCGCTCGTGTTCGGAGTGTGGGAGGAAACCAAAGATCTCGGGGTAACGGGCAGAACGTGCAAACTCCGTACAGGCAGCACCCGTAGTCGGGGTCGAACCCGGGTCTCCGCACTGAACTAAACTAAAATCTAAGGTCGTTGTTGTTCATAACCTTCTCGAGGACACGGCAACATCTCACCCTGATGGGACAAAAACCAAAAAGAAGCATTTCCCAAATGTTCTTACTACAGGAGCGGGCACGGTGGCGCAGCGGTAGAGACGCTGCCTTAAAGCGAATGCAGCGCCAGAGACCCGGGTTCGATCCCGACTCCGGGTGCTGTCTGTACGGAGTTTGCACGTTCTGCGTAGGATTTCTCCGAGATCTTCGGTTTCCTCCCACCCTCCAAAGACTCGCGGGTTTGTCGGTGAATTGGCGTGGTATAAGCGTAAAAATTGTCCCTAGTGGGTGTAGGATAGTGTGAGTGTGCGCGGGTCGGCACGGACCCGGTGGGCCGAAGGGCCTGTTTACATGCTGTATCTCAAAAATTAAAGCTAAAATCTAGCCTCAGAAATGAATAACCATATAACCATATAACAATTACAGCACGGAAACAGGCCTTCTCGGCCCTTCCAGTCCGTGCCGACCATTTATTTTCCCCTAGTCCCATCTACCTGCACTCAGACCATACCCCTCCATTCCCTTCCCGTCCATATACCTATCCACTTTACTTTTAAATGTTAAAATCGATCCTGCCTCCACCACTTCTGCTGGAAGATCATTCCACACAGCCACCACTCTCTGAGTAAAGAAGTTCCCCCTCATGTTACCCCTAAACTTCTGTCCCTTAATTCTCATGTCATGCCCTCTTGTTTGAATCTTCCCTACCCTCAATGGGAAAAGCTTATCCACGTCAACTCTGTCTATCCCTTTCATCATTTTAAAGACCTCAATCAAGTCCCCCCTTAACCTTCTGCGCTCCAAAGAATAAAGACCTAACTTGTTCAACCTTTCTCTGTAACTTAGTTGCTGGAACCCAGGCAACATTCTAGTAAATCTCCTCTGTACTCTCTCTATTTTGTTGACATCCTTCCTATAATTAGGCGACCAAAATTGTACACCATACTCCAGAATTGGTCTCACCAATGCCTTGTACAATTTTAACATTACTTCCCTGCTCCTATATTCAATGCTCTGATTTATAAAGGCCAGCACACCAAAAGCTTTCTTTACCACCCTATCTACATGCGATTCCACCTTCAGGGAACTATGCACAGTTATTCCTAGATCCCTCTGTTCCACAGCATTCCTCAATTCCCTCCCATTTACCATGTACATCCTATTTTGATTTGTCCGGCCAAGATGTAGCACCTCACACTTATCAGCATTAAACTCCATCTGCCATCTTTCAGCCCACTCTTCCAAATGGCCCAAATCTCTCTGTAGACTTTGAAAATCGACTTCATTATCCACAGCACCACCTATCTTAGTATCATCTTAGTATAAGAGCAACGCCCCCTGAATAATAACAGCAGCCGTGTTCTTCACAGCAACTGGTACCTTTGTACCGAGTTGAATATTGCACCATCAATGAGACTTAGCATCAGATGCAAGGAGACTAACCTGACTGTCCGAATACTCCCTCTGCTTCCCGCATCTCCTCGTTCATTTTGGCAAGTCGAAGCCTGAAATACAAAGAGTCATAGAGTGATACAGCGCGGAAACAGGCCCTTCGGCCCAACTCACCCACACCGGCTATACTAGTCCCACCAGCCCACATTTGGCCCATATCCCACCAAACCTGTCCCATCCATGTCCCTGCCTAGGGGTTCACAAAAGGCTGGAGAAACTCAGCGGGTGCAGCAGCATCTAAGGAGCGAAGGAGATAGGCGACGTTTCGGGTCGAGACCCTTCTTCAGACTGGTCAGGGATCAGGGAAACGAGAGATATAGACGGTGATGTGGAGATATACAGAACAATGAATGAAAGATATGCAAAAAAGGTATCGATGATGAAAGAAACAGGCCGTTGTAAGCTGTTTGTGGTGTGAAAATAAGACTTGGGTGGGGGAGGGATAGAGAGAGAGGGAATGCCAGGGCTGTTTCTTAAACGTTGGGATAGTCCCAGCCTCAACTACCTCCTCCGGCAGCTCGTTCCATACACCCCCCACCCTCTGTGTGGGAATAAGTTACCCCTCGGATTCCCATGTTTAAGAAAGAACTGCAGATGCTGGAAAAATCGAAGGTGGACAAAAATGCTGGAGAAACTCAGCGGGTGAGGCAGCATCTATGGAGCGAAGGAATAGGTGACGTTTCGGGTCGAAACCCTTCTTCAGACTAGTGCCCCTATTTTTAGATAAATCTTGGCAGAATCTTGTTCTGAATAATTTGAGAGAGGGGGGATTTAGTTTAGAGACACAGCGGGGAAACAGGCCCTTCGGCCCACCGGGTCTGTGCCGACCAGCGATCCCCGCACACACTAACACTATCCTACACACACTAGGGACATTTTACATTTTACACCAAGCCAATTAACCTGCAACCCCGCTCGTCTCTGGAGTGTAGGAGGAAACCGAAGATCTCGGCGGAAACCCACGCAGGTCACGGGGAGAACGTGCAAACTCCGTACAGACAGCGCCCGTAGTCGGATGCCGCGCCGGAGACCCGGGTTCGATCCCGACGACAGGCGCTGTCAGTGCGGAGTTTGCACGTTCTCCCCGTGGGTTTCCTCCGAGATCTTCGGCTTCCCCCCGCACTCCAAGGACGTGCGGTGTTGCGGGTTAATTGAAACAATTGTCCCTGGTGGGGGTAGGATGATTGCTGGTCGGCACGGACCCGGTGGGCCGAAGGGCCTGTTGTTCTGATTATTAAGGGCTTGGACACGCTAGAGGCAGGAAACATGTTCCCGATGTTGGGGGAAGTCCAGAACCAGGGGCCACACACACACACAGTTTTAGAATAAGGAGTAAGCCATTTAGAACGGAGACGAGGAAACACTTTTTCTCACAGAGAGTGGTGAGTCTGTGGAATTCTCTGCCTCAGAGGGCGGTGGAGGCCGGTTCTCTGGATGCTTTCAAGAGAGAGCTAGATAGAGCTGTTAAAGATAGCGGAGTCAGGGGATATGGGGAGAAGGCAGGAACGGGATACTGATTGGGGATGATCGGCCGTGATCACAGTGAATGGCGGTGCTGGCTCGAAGGGCCGAATGGCCGAATATTCCTGCACCTATTGTCTATTGAATGGTGGTGCTGGCATGAAGGGCCGAATGGCCTCTTCCTGCACCTATTGTCTATTGTCTATAAATAAATGAATACATAAAACGGTCTGAAGAAGGGTCACGACCCGAAACGTCGCCTATCTCCTTCGCTCCTTAGATGCTGCTGCACCCGCTGAGTTTCTCCAGCTTTTTGTGTAACCCTCGATTCTCCAGCATCTGCAGTCCCTTCTTTAACACATAAAACGGGGCGCTGATTGGGAGCAGCGTGGAGAATGCGCATCAGGTGCTGCAACTTAAAATGCCACCTGAAGATCTCCTGCGTTCAGCGGTGATTGGGCAGTGCAAGGATGGGGGGGGGGGGGAACAAAAGCTACTCACAAAGTCACAATGTCTGCGTTGGCCGTGTCGATGGCAATCGTGATCGGGTTCTTGCCATTTTCATCCACCGCCTTCTGGCTGGCCCCTCTCTTCAAGAACAGGCAGACGAGCCTGCAAGAAATCACAGATTGCATCAAACATGGGCTGTACAAGTGGAATGTGACACACGCTGTAAAATAGACTAATAACTCACGCTACTGAAACAATAGACAATAGACAATAGGTGCAGGAAGAGGCCATTCAGCCCTTCGAGCCAGCACTGCCATTCAATAGACAATAGACAATAGGTGCAGGAAGAGGCCATTCGGCCCTTTGAGCCAGCACCACCATTCAATAGACAATAGACAATAGGTGCAGGAAGAGGCCATTCAGCCCTTCGAGCCAGCACTGCCATTCAATAGACAATAGACAATAGGTGCAGGAAGAGGCCATTCGGCCCTTTGAGCCAGCACCACCATTCAATAGACAATAGACAATAGGTGCAGGAAGAGGCCATTCGGCCCTTCGAGCCAGCACGGCCATTCAATAGACAATAGGTGCAGGAAGAGGCCATTCGGCCCTTCGAGCCAGCACTGCCATTCAATAGACAATAGGTGCAGGAAGAGGCCATTTGGCCCTTCGAGCCAGCACTGCCATTCAATAGACAATAGGTGCAGGAAGAGGCCATTTGGCCCTTCAAGCCAGCACCGCCATTCAATAGACAATAGACAATAGGTGCAGGAGTAGGACATTCGGCCCTTCGAGCCAGCACCACCATTTAATAGACAATAGGTGCAGGAAGAGGCCATTCGGCCCTTCGAGCCAGAAACACCATTCAATAGACAATAGGTGCAGGAAGAGGCCATTCAGCCCTTCGACCAGCATCACCATTCAATAGACAATAGGTGCAGGAAGAGGCCATTTGGCCCTTCGACCAGCATCACCATTCAATAGACAATAGGTGCAGGAAGAGGCCATTCGGCCCATCGAGCCAGCACTGCCATTCAATGTGATCACGGCTGATCATCCCCAATCAGTTCCCCGTTCCTGCCTTCTCCCCATATCCCCTGACTCCGCTATCTTTAAGAGCCCTATCTAGCTCTCCCTAGAGAGCATCCAGAGAACTGGCCTCCACCGCCCTCCGAGGCAGGGAATTCCACAGACTCACAACTCTCTGTGAGATAAAGTGTTTCCTCGTCTCTGTTCTAAATGGCTTACTCCTTATTCTTAAACTGTGTGTGTGTGGCCCCTGGTTCTGGACTCCCCCAACATCGGGAACATGTTTCTTGCCTCTAGTGTGTCCAAACCCTTAACAATCTTATATGTTTCAATAAGATCCCCTCTCATCCTTCTAAAGGTTCTCTGGATGCTTTCAAGACAGAGCTAGATAGGACGCCGACCCGGTGGGCCGAAGGGCCTGTTTCTGCTCTAAAGCTAAAACGAACAACCTAATCCTGAATGTCGAAAAAACAAAGGAGGCCATCGTCGACTTCAGGAAAACCCGGCACAGTCCCACACCACTTCACATCAATGACAGCGATGTGGAGGTGGTCAGTAGCACTAAGTCCCTGGGGGTGCAGATCACTAACAGTCTGACCTGGGCAAATAACATCTCATCAACAGTTAAGAGAGCGCAGCAGCGGTTGCACTTTCTGCGCCGTATGAGAAGAGCTCACCTCCCCCATCCCATCCTCACCACTTTCTGCAGGGGCACCATAGAGAGTATTTGGACCAGCTGTATCTCCGTCTGGTTTGGGGACTGTAAAGCCTCCGACTGGAAGTCTGTGCAGAGAGTGGCGAGGACAGCGGAAAAAATCATTGGGACCTCTCTCCCCTCAATCGGGGATATTGCGACCAAACGTTACGTGTCTAAGGCCAGCAGTATTTTAAAAGACCCCACACATCTCCATCACGGACTGTTCACCCCAAAGATATCGTAGCATAAGGAGCAGAATATCAAGGTTCTGCAACAGCTTCTTCCCACGAGCCATCAGACTCCTGAATGCCATGTAATGGGCTGCCACCATTATCTATTTATCCATTTTATCCTTCTGTTTATTATCGTGTTGCACGTGGAGCCAAATGCAACGGAATTTCGTTTGGAACTCCATATATCAATGTATTTCTAAATGACAATAAAGTTTGTTTGACTGTTTGACTTTGACTTGAAAAGGTGATAATTGAGTGGCCACAGTTTATGTTGTTGCATTAGCGAGAGCTGCTTTAAATACCTGGGAGTCCACATCGCTGAGGATCTGACATGGACATCGCACGCTGCTGCACTGGTGAGTAAGGCAAGGCAGCGCCTTTACCACCTCAGGCAGCTGAGGAAATTCAGAGTGTCTCCGAGGATCCTCCAGTGCTTCTACTCTGCGACTGTGGAAAGCATCTTGTCCGGGAACATTACAATCTGGTTTGGGAATTGCTCTGCCCAGGACAAGAAGGCTCTGCAGAGAGGCCGGACGCACCATGGGAACTACACTCGCCCCCCTCCTGCACGACCTAAACACCAGGAGGTGCAACTCCAGAGCCGGCAACATTATGGGGGACCCCTTCCCCCCCCAGCAACGGGCTGTTCCAGCTGCTACGGTCGGGCAAACGCCTCCGTTGCCATGGCTGTGAGAACGGAGAGGATGAGATGAAATTCCTTCCCAGAGGCCATGAGGACTGTAAACCCCCATCTCACCAGGGACTAACTTGGGCCAATCTACTGGTTTTTAAAATTGCAGTTTTTTTTCCCTTTTTCCTTCCTCCCACAATATGGAATATGTAAAAAAATGTGTGATTCTGTTTGTAGTTTGGTTGTATTTTGCACAAGTCCACGAGCATTACCACTTTTGATTTCACTGCACATCCCGTACGTGTACGTGACAAATAGACTTAGACATAGAAATTAGGTGCAGGAGTAGAGGCCATTCGGCCCTTCGAGCCTGCACCGCCATTCAATATGATCACGGCTGATCATCCAACTCAGTATCCCGTACCTGCCTTTTCTCCATACCCCCTGATCCCTTTAGCCACAAGGGCCACATCTAACTCCCTCTTAAATATAGCCAATGAACTGGCCTCAACTACCCTCTGTGGCAGAGAGTTCCAGAGACCCACCACTCTCTGTGTGAAAAAAGTCCTTCTCATCTCGGTCCTAAAGGATTTCCCCCTTATCCTTAAGCTGTGACCCCTTGTCCTGGACCTCCCCAACATCGGGAACAATCTTCCTGCATCTAGCCTGTCCAACCCCTTAAGAATCTTGTAAGTTTCTATAAGATCCCCTCTCAATCTCCTAAATTCTAGAGAGTATAAACCGAGTCTATGCAGTCTTTGTTCATAAGACAGTCCTGACATCCCAGGAATCAGTCTGGTGAACCTTCTCTGCACTCCCTCTATGGCAATAATGTCCTTCCTCAGATTTGGAGACCAGAACTGTACGCAATACTCCAGGTGTGGCCTCACCAAGACCCTATACAACTGAAGTAGAACCTCCCTGCTCCTATACTCAAATCCTTTTGCTATGAAAGCTAACATACCATTGGCTTTCTTCACTGCCTGCTGTACCTGCATGCCTACTTTCAATGACTGGTGTACCATGACACCCAGGTCGCGCTGCATCTCCCCTTTTCCTAATCGGCCACCATTTAGATAATAGTCTGTTTTCCTATTTTTGCCACCAAAGTGGATAACCTCACATTTATCCACATTATATTGCATCTGCCAAACATTTGCCCACTCACCCAGCCTATCCAAGTCACCTTGCTGTCTCCTAGCATCCTCCTCACAGCTAACACTGCCCCCCAGCTTAGTGTCATCCGCAAACTTGGAGATATTGCCTTCAGTTCCCTCATCCAGATCATTAATGTATATTGTAAATAGCTGGGGTCCCAGCACTGAGCCTTGCGGTACCCCACTAGTCACTGCCTGCCATTGTGAAAACGACCCGTTTACTCCTACTCTTTGCTTCCTGTTTGCCAGCCAGTTCTCTATCCACATCAATACTGAACCCCCAATGCCGTGTGCTTTAAGACTCGACTTGACTTTGGCGAGCGTTGGTGCAAGCCCCACTCACCCAGTGTGTCCGTGGATGGTGGCATGGTGCAGAGGACCGCGACTGTGGATGTCCACCAGGTTGACATGGGCGCCGTTCTGCAGCAGGAACTCGCAGGCCACCAGCGAGCCCTGGGGGGGGAGAGAGAAGCGAGACAGGAAGGAATAAATGAATCCAAATTCACCCCAATCATCAGCTTATTCCCAGCTGACGACCAAGAAACCACTTCCATAACCAACCCGACCTCCCGGTGGCTCAGCACTTCAACTCCCCCTCCCATTCCATATCCATATCCGACCTCTCGGTCCTGGGCCTCCTCCACGGCCAGAGTGAGCAACACCGCAAGTTGGAGGAACAGCACCTCATATTCCGCTTGGGGAGTCTGCATCCTCTGGGCTTAAACATTGAATTTTCTCAATTCTGGTAACCCTGGCTGCCTCCTCCCCTTCCCACCTCTCCCTCAGCCCTCGGGCCCTGGCATTCCCTCTCTCTCTGGTCCCCCTGGTCCTCACCTTTCACCCCACCAGCTGGCACATACAACAGATAGTCCTCCGCCAGTTTCGCCACCTCCAACGTGACCCCTCCACTCACCACATCTTCCCATCTCCCCCCCCTCCGCCTGCCTTCCGCAAAGACCGCTCCCTCCGCAACTCCCTTGTCAATTCTTCCCTTCCCTCCCGCTCCACCCCTTCCCTGGGCACTTTCCCTTGCAACCGCAAGAGATGCTACACTTATCCCTTCACCTCCCGCATCCACTCCTTTCAGGGACCCAAGCAGTCCTTCCAGGTCCGACAGAGATTCACCTGCACCTCCTCCAACCTCATCTACTGCATCCGTTGCTCCAGATGCCAGCTGATCTACATCGGTGAGACCAAGCGGAGGCTGGGCGATCGTTTTGCCGAACACCTCCGCTCGGTCTGCAATAACCAACCCGACCTCCCGGTGGCTCAGCACTTCAACTCCCCCTCCCATTCCGTATCCATATCCGACCTCTCGGTCCTGGGCCTCCTCCACGGCCAGAGTGAGCAACACCGCAAGTTGGAGGAACAGCACCTCATATTCCGCTTGGGGAGTCTGCATCCTCTGGGCTTAAACATTGAATGTTCTCAATTCTGTTAACCCAGGCTGCCTCCTCCCCTTCCCACCTCTCCCTCAGCCCTCGGGCCCTGGCATTCCCTCTCTCTCTATCTCTCCCCCACCCAAGTCTCATTTTCACACCACAAACAGCTTACAACGGCCTGTTTCCTTCATCATCGATACTTTTTTGCATATCTTTCATTCATTGTTCTGTATCTCTCCACATCACCGTCTATATCTCTCGTTTCCCTGATCCCTGACCAGTCTGAAGAAGGGTCTCGACCCGAAACGTCGCCTATCTCCTTCGCTCCTTAGATGCTGCTGCACCCGCTGAGTTTCTCCGGCTTTTTGTGTAACCCTCTACTTCATTAGCCTGTCCCACTTTCACGACTTATTTCAAACCCTCTGCCGAGATTAACTGACCGAAAAAAAAATCAAGATCGTGGTTAATCTACGAACTCCTTCGACCTTCCACGACTATGTTCGCGAACTCGTACGAGTATGTCTACGAATTCCCACGACTATTTCGATGCCTTCCTTAAAGCCCTGTCCCACTGTAAGAGTTCATTCCAAGAGCTCTCCTGAGTTTGCCCTGATTCGAACTCGGAGATAGACAATAGACAATAGGTGCAGGAGTAGAGGCCATTCGGCCCTTCGAGCCAGCACCGCCATTCGATGTGATCACGGCTGATCATCCCCAATCAGTACCCCGTTCCTGCCGTCTCCCCATATCCCCTGACTCCGCTACCTTTAAGAGCCCTATCTAGCTCTCTCTTGAAAGCATCCACCGCCCTCTGAGGCAGACAATTCCACAGACTCACCACTCTCTGTGAGAAAAAGTGTTTCCTCGTCTCCGTTCTAAATGGCTTACCCCTTATTCTTAAACTGTGTGTGTGTGGCCCCTGGTTCTGGACTCCCCTAACATCGGGAACATGTTTCCTGCCTCTAGCGTGTCCAAACCCTTAACAATCTTAACAGTCTGAAGAAGGGTCTGGACCTGAAACGTCGCCTATCTCCTTCGCTCCTTAGATGCTGCTGCACCCGCTGAGTTTCTCCAGCTTTTTGTGTAACCCTTAACAATCTTATATGTTTCAATAAGATCCCCTCTCATCCGTATAAACTCCAGAGTGTACAAGCCCAGCCGCTCCATTCTCAGAGCGTATGACAGTACCGCCATCCCGGGAATTAACCTGGTGAACCTACGCTGCACTCCCTCAATAGCAAGGATGTCCTTCCTCAAATTAGGGGACCAAAACTGCACCTATTGTCTATTGTCTATTGGTGTTTGGGGTGGGGTAACAGATTGCCCTTATACCGGCGTCACGGCCTGGATGAGGGGAGTTTTGTTCTCGTCCGCAGTGTTCACCCAGTTGACATCGGCCCCGTGAGCCAGCGCGTCAGCCATGACAGGCAGGTTCTGGAGCGCAGCCGCTCGATAAAGCAGGGCTCCCGGATGGAGGTCTCGTAGCTCCTCGCAGCTCTTGCCCTCGACAACCGAGGGACCTTTGTCGTTCATGTCTGCAAACGAGAAAACAGGAAGGTGTGAATGAAGGGAGAGTGTGTGCTGGGCCCAGGGTTAAGATGGCGGCTCTCGACCCGAAACACCGGCCATTCCTTCTCTCCGTGGATGCTGCCCGACCCGGCCAGTTTACGTCCAGCTTCGGTTTAAACCAGCGTCTGCAGTTCCTTCCTCCTTTAGGAGGTGAGGAGGAACTTCTTTAGTCAGAGGGTGGTGAATCTGTGGAGCTCATCGCCACAGACGGCTGTGGAGGCCACAAGTCAGTGGATATTTTTAAGGAAGAGATAGATAGATTCTCGATTAGTGCGGGTGTCAAGGGTTACGGTGAGAAGGCAGGAGAATGGGGTTAGGAGAGACAATAGACAGCAGGAGTAGGCCATTCGGCCCTTCGAGCCAGCACCGCCATTCAATGTGATCATGGCTGATCATCCCCAATCAGTACCCCGTTCCTGCCTTCTCCCCATATCCCCCGACTCCGCTATCTTTAAGAGCCCTATCTAGCTCTCCCTTGAAAGCATCCAGAGAACCGGCCTCCACCGCCCTCTGAGGCAGAGAATTCCACAGACTCACCACTCTCTGTGAGAAAAAGTGTTTCCTCATCTCCGTTCTAAATGGCTGACCCCTTATTCTTAAACTGTGTGTGGTCCCTGGTTCTGGACTCCCCCAACATCGGGAACATGTTTCCTGCCTCTAGTGTGTCCAAACCCTTAACAATATTACATGTTTTAATGAGATCCCCTCTCATCCTTCTAAACTCCAGAGTGTACAAGCCCAGCCGCTCCATTCTCTCAGCGTATGACAGTCCCGCCATCCCGGGAATTAACCTTGTAAACCTACACTGGGCTCCCTCAATAGGCGAGGTTATCCACTTTGGCGGCAAAAACAAGGGGGCAGATTATTATCTCAATGGGGTTAGGTTAGGTAAGGGGGAGGTACAGCGAGACCTGGGTGTCCTTGTACACCGGTCACTGAAAGTTGGCGTGCAGGTACAGCAGGCAGTGAAGAAAGCTCATGGAATGTTGGCCTTCATAGCGAGAGGATTTCAGTACAGGAGTAAAGAGGTTCTTCTGCAGTTGTACAAGGCTCTGGTGAGACCACATCTGGAGTATTGTGTACAGTTTTGGTCTCCTAATTTGAGGAAGGACATCCTTGTGATTGAGGCAGTGCAGCGTAGGTTCACGAGATTGATCCCTGGGATGGCGGGACTGTCATATGAGGAAAGATTGAAAAGACTAGGATTGTATTCACTGGAGTTTAGAAGGATGAGGGGGAGGATCTTATAGAAACATAAAAAATTATAAAAGGACTGGACAAGCTAGATGCAGGAAACATGTTCCCAATGTTGGGCGAGTCCAGAACCAGGGGCCACAGTCTTAGAATAAAGGGGAGGCCATTTAAGACTGAGGTGAGAAAAAACTTTTTCACCCAGAGAGTTGTGAATTTGTGGAATTCCCTGCCACAGAGGGCAGTGGAGGCCAAGTCACTGGATGGATTTAAGAGAGAGTTAGATAGAGCTCTAGGGGCTGGTGGAGTCAAGGGATATGGGGAGAAGGCAGGCACGGGTTATTGATTGGGGACGATCAGCCATGATCATAATGAATGGCGGTGCTGGCTCGAAGGGCCGAATGGCCTCCTCCTGCACCTATTGTCTATGTTAATTGCAAGAAAGTCCTTTCTCAAATTAGGGGACCAAAACTGCACGCAATACTCCAGGTGTGGTCTCACTGGGGCCCTGTACAACTGCAGAAGGACCTCTTTGCTCCTATACTCGACTCCTCTTGTTATAAAGGCTAACAGGCCAAAACTACACACAATACTCCAGGTGTGGTCTCACTGGGGCCCTGTACAACTGCAGAAGGACCTCTTTGCTCCTATACTCGACTCCTCTTGTTATAAAGGCTAACAGGCCAAAACTACACACAATACTCCAGGTGTGGTCTCACTAGGGCCCTGTACAACTGCAGAAGGGAGAGATAGATCAGCCATGATTGAATGGCGGAGTAGACTTGGTGGGCTGAATGGCCTAATTCTGATCCTAGAACGTGACAGACTGTTGATGGAAACGCTTAAAGCTGTTCTTCGCGAACAAGAGTGACCACGAAGCTCTCGTTTTAACATCACAGGCGCCTGCATCTTACCTTTTCCCCGCGACCTCAGGAAAGGTTTGGGTGGTTTTTCCGGCTTTGAGGGTTTCTCCGAGGTGCTGGCCCGTGGGCTTGGTTTCGCGCAGCTTTTGTGCAATTGGACCGCGCTTTCCGGAAACTTCTGGATGAATTTCTTCCCCACGTACTTGGCCCGGATCCAGGCCTCCTTCTCCTGACTGCGTGAAGAGCGGGAGAGAGGGAGTTGTTTACCGTGACACGGTCCAGTTTTATCGTCACACGCCCGGCGAAAGGCAGCGGCGGAGTTGCCGCCTCACGGTCGATCCTGACCGCGGGCGCTTGTCCATACGTTCTCCCCGTGACCCGCGTGGGTTTTCTCCAGGATCTTCGGTTTATAGACAATAGGTGCAGGAGTAGAGGCCATTCGGCCCCTCGAGCCAGCACCGCCATTCAATGTGATCACGGCTGATCATCCCCAATCAGTTCCCCGTTCCTGCCTTCTCCCCATATCCCCTGACTCCGCTATCTTTAAGAGCCCTATCTAGCTCTCTCTTGAAAGCATCCAGAGAACCGGCCTCCACCGCCCTCTGAGGCAGAGAATTCCACAGACTCACAACTCTCTGTGAGAAAAAGTGTTTCCTCGTCTCCGTTCTAAATGGCCGACCCCTTATTCTGAAAGTGTGTGTGTGTGTGTGTGTGTGTGGCCCCTGGTTCTGGACTCCCCCAACATTGGGATCATGTTTCCTGCCTCTAGCGTGTCCAAGCCCTTAATAATCTTATATGTTTCAATGAGATCCCCTCTCATCCTTGTAAACGCCAGACTGTACAAGCCCAGCCGCTCCATTCTCTCAACCCGTTTCCGCGCTGCATCTCCAAACTAAAGGGAACTAAATCCTTACCGATGTTGCCCTGGGTGAGGTTTCTTCACCGTCATCTCTTCAATTCGAGCCTCGTAGATCTGGTTAATGTTCTTGTTCCCCAGTTCGCACATCAGCTGTTGGTGAGAGAGCAAGCAGGGTGAACCAGGGCCACAGAGGCTGAGGGGGGGTGGTAAACTGGGGGGGAGAAGAGAGGGAGAGAGAGAGAGAGAGGGGGGGCGAGGGGGGGGGAGAGAGGGGGGAGAGAGAGAGGGAGAGAGAGAAGAAGAGAAAGGGAGAGAGAGAGAGAAAGGGAGAGAGGGAGAGAGAAAGGGAGAGAGAGAGAGGGAGGGAGAGAGGGAGAGGGAGGGAGAGAGGGAGAGGGAGGGAGAGAGGGAGAGGGAGGGAGAGAGGGAGAGGGAGGGAGAGAGGGGGTGACAGAGGGAGAGGGAGAGAGAGAGTCAGAGAGAGAGTGGGAGGGGGAGGGGGAGGGGGAGGGGGAGGGGGAGGGAAGGGGGAGGGGGAGGGGGAGGGGGAGGGGGAGGGGGAGAGGGAGGGAGAGAGAGAGACAGAGAGAGAGGGAGTTAGTTTGGAGATACAGCATGGAAACAGGCCCTTCAGCCCACCGAGTCCGCGCTGACCAGCGATCCCCGCACACTAACACAACCACACACACACACTAGGGGACAATTTACATTTTACACCGAGCCAATTAACCTGCAAACCTGTACATCTCTGGGGCGTGGGAAGAAACCGCAGGTCTCGGAGAAAACCCACGCAGGTCACGGGGAGAACGTGCAAACTCCGTACAGACAGCACCCGTAGTCGGGATGGAACCCGGGTCTCCGGCGTTGCATTCGCTGTAAGGCAGCGACTCTACCGCTGCGCCACAAGTGGGGAATGATCAGGAAATGGGCGAGAGGTAAAGGGATATTCAATGTCAGACGCGACTTTGCTAAGACGAGGCGTAGATAATTCTCACCTTCAACAATTCAGGTTCCCAGGAATCAAGGGTCAATGACCGGACTTTGGAAAAATGGACTCCGAGGCTTCTGCCAAATGCAAGAGAAAACAGTTAGTTCCCACCTTTACATAGAATCAGAGAGTCTCATCATCATCATCATCATCATCATCATCATCATCATCATCATCATCATCATCAAAACATAGAACATAGGTGAATGAGTAGGCCATTCGGCCCTTCGAGCCTGCACCGCCATTCAATGTGATCATGGCTGATCGTCCAACTCAGTATCCCGTACCTGCCTTCTCTCCATACCCCCTGATCCCTTTAGCCACAAGGGCCACATCTAACTCCCTCTTAAATATAGCCAATGAACTGGCCTCAACTACCCTCTGTGGCAGAGAGTTCCACAGACTCACCACTCTCTGTGTGAAAAATGTTTTTCTCATCTCGGTCCTAAAAGATTTCCCCCTTATCCTTAAACTTTGACCCCTTGTCCTGGACTTCCCCAACATCGGGAACAATCTTCCTGCATCTAGCCTGTCCAACCCCTTAAGAACTTTGTAAGTCTCCATAAGATCCCCCCTCAATCTTCTAGCAAGTACAAGCCGAGTCTATCCAGTCTTTCCTCATATGGAAGTCCTGCCATCCCAGGAATCAGTCTGGTGAACCTTCTCTGCACTCCCTCTATGGCAAAAATGTCCTTCCTCAGATTTGGAGACCATAACTGTACGCAATACTCCAGGTGTGGTCTCACCAAGACCCTGTACAACTGCAGTAGAACCTCCCTGCTCCTATACTCAAATCCTTCATCAACATCATCACCATCATCATCATCACCATCATTTCCATCACTATCATCACCATCACTTCCATCGCCATCACCATCATTCCATCACCATCACCATCATTCCATCACCATCACCATAATCTCCATCACCATCACCATTCATTTCCATCACCATCACCATCATTTCCACCACCATCATTTCCATCACCATCATTTCCATCACCATCATTTCCATCACCATCATTTCCATCACCATCATGTCCATCACCATCATGTCCATCACCATCATTTCCATCACCATCATTTCCATCACCATCATTTCCATCACCATCATTTCCATCACCATAATCTCCATCACCATAATCTCCATCACCATAATCTCCATCACCATCATTTCCGTCACCATCATCTCCGTCACCATCACCATCATTTCCGTCACCATCATTTCCATCGCCATTTCCATCACCATCACCATTTCCATCATCATCACCACCACCATCAGCCTCACCCGCTGAGTTACTCCAGCATCTTGCGTCTCCCTTCGATTTAAACCGGCATCTGCAGTTCTCTCTTTACAATTAAAGGTGCAGATTTGTTTTCAAGAGAGAGTTCGATTTAGCTCTTAGCGCTAAAGGAATCAAGGGATGTGGGGAAAAAAGCAGGAACGGGGTTATTGATTTTGGATGATCATCCATGACCATAATGGTGCTGGCTCGAATGCACCTATTGGGAGTAGAATTAGGCCATTTGGCTCACCCGCTGAGTTACGCCAGCATCTTGCGTCTACCTTCAGTTTAAACCAGCATCTGCAGTTCTTTCTTAAATTCCTGTCCCATTGTAGGGGGTTCATCCCAAGAGCTCTCTCCTAGTTTGCCCTGATTCGTAACTCGGAGATTTACTGTAATGGCCGCCCGTCGGTATTCGGGGCTCTCGTGGACATTTTTCAACGTGTTTCAATCCGATTCAAATCCGATTTTCAACATGTTGAAAAATCTTCACGAGTCTTCCCGAGCTTACCTGCCGTTAGCGAGTCTTCCCGAGTGCCCGCCGTTAGCGTTAGGAGCCGCTAAGAGACGTCCCCGAGCCCCGACGTACCCGCGACGTTCATTCTCCGTGTTCGCCGCGAGTTTGATTTTTTTTTAAACTCGGGAGAGCTCTTGGAATGAACCCGCCCCGTGGGACAGGGCCTATCACGCACGCACGCACGCACTGTGAACAGATTTACCTGTGGATCCCCGAGCATTCGATGCAGAGAGTGATACCCAGGTTGATGCTGGCCCATTCGGGCTGCGGCTCGTTGCAATCGCAGCACTGCGCGTTGCCGGGGATGCTCTGCACCTGCTCCAGCGCCTGCTCCTTCCCCGGCCTGGCCTCGGCGGCAAAGTCGAAGACCCCCGGAGACATGGTGGCCGATCGCTCCGTCTTCTGGGGAACGGAGAATCGGAAAACATGGCCGCGCCGCTCACATCTCAACGCATGGACAACCTTCGCCGAATTCTTACAAGCAACGCTAATCTAAATTTAAATCCGATCTTGGGCTGGGTGAGGCGGGCGGGGGGGGTGGGGGGGGGGGGACGAGAGGCAGGTCTATCTCCACTTATTTCCTCCTTTTCGTTCTTGTCTTTTTATTTCTCCATTCCTTCCTTATTTATTTATTTTTTTTATGCCCCCTGTCCCACTATAGTGCCCCCTGTCCCACTTAGGAAACCTGAACGGAAACCTCTGGAGACTTTGCGCCCCACCCAAGGTTTCCGTGCGGTTCCCGGAGGTTGCCGGAGGTTGCCGGAGGTTGCGGGTAGTGGAAGCAGCTAGGGAGACCGACGAAAACCTCCGGGAACCGCACGGAAACCTAGGGTGGGGCGCAAAGTCTCCAGAGGTTTCCGTTCAGGTCTCCTAAGTGGGACAGGGGCATATTTTTTAGGAAACCTCTGGAGACTTTGCGCCCCACCCAAGGTCTCCGTGCGGTTCCCGGAGGTTTTCGTCCTCCGGCAACCACCTTCAACTAGCATCGCAACCGGCTTCCGACTAAAAAATTACCGATTTTTAAAAGGGAAACCACTTTCGACCATTCGGGAGACTGACAAAAACCTCCGGGAACCGCACGGAAACCTCAGGCTCCTTAACACTATCCTACACACACTAGGGACATTTTACATTTTACACCAAGCCAAACCCGCACGTCTTTGGAGTGTGGGAGGAAACCGAAGATCTCGGAGAAAACCCACGCAGGTCACGGGGAGAACGTGCAAACTCCGTACAGACAGCGCCCGTAGTCGGGATGGAACCCGGGTCTCTGGCGCTGTGAGATAATGAGTGAATCCGTACCGAGTAGTTGTCTTCTCGTCTCTCGTTGAACGCGGTTGCGATGCTCGACTGAACAGCCAGGATCCACGCTTGCTGGAGTTTCTCCGAGTCCGCCTGCAGCATGCAGCTCCTGTCGGGAGATGGAGGAACGAGATTGGAAACTGACTCCAAGCCGGAGGTAGGTGACACTTTTACCCGACCTATTCCTCTCTTGATATTATACACCTCGACAAGGTCAGCCCTCATTCTCCTGCCCTACAACCAACCGAACCATCCCACCACAACCAGAGAGCAGTCCTGAACGACAATAGACAATAGGTGCAGGAGTAGAGGCCATTCGGCCCCACGAGCCAGCACCGCCATTCAATGTGATCATGGCTGATCATCCCCAATCAGTACCCCGTTTCTGCCTTCTCCCCATATCCCCTGACTTCGCTATCTTTAAGAGCCCTATCTAGCTCTCTCTTGAAAGCATCCAGAGAACCGGCCTCCACCGCCCTCTTGAGGCAGAGAATTCCACAGACTCACCACTCTGTGAGAGATAGTGTTTCCTCATCTCCGTTCTAAATGGCTTACCCCGTTATTCTTAAAATACTCCTACTCCTGCACCTATTGTCTATTGTCTATTATTCTTAAGCAGTGGCCCCTGGTTCTGGACTCCCCCAACATCGGGAACATGTTTCCTGCCTCTAGCGTGTCCAAACCCTTAATAATCGTATATATTTCAATGAGATCTCCTCTCATCCTTCTAAACTCCAGAGTGTACAAGCCCAGCTGCTCTGTATAACAGTCCCGCCATCCCGGGAATTAACCTGGTGAACCACCCAAAGTGCCACAGCTGGGTTTGCATGGCCTTCGTTGCTATGAACTGTGCATTTTCAGTTTAGTTTAGAGGCACAGCGCCCAACTAGTCCGCGCCAACCAGCGATCCCCGCACATTTACGCTAGTCTAAACACACTCGCCACAATTTACATTTTAATACCAAGCCAATTAAAGGGCCTGTCCTAACACGTTGAAAATTTGTCGGCGACAATTTTTGTTGTCATAGGTTGACGTAGGTGAATTCCATTAGAAACATAGAAAATAAGTGCAGGAGGAGGCCATTCAGCCCTTCGAGCCAGCACCGCCATTCATTGCGATCATGGCTGATCGTCCCTAATCAATAACCCGTGCCTGCCTTCTCCCCATATCCCTTGACTCCACCAGCCCCTAGAGCTCTGTCTAACTCTCTCTTAAATCCATCCAGTGACTTGGCCTCCACTGCCCTCTGTGGCAGGGAATTCCACAAATTCACAACTCTCTGGGTGGAAATGTTTTTTCTCACCTCAGTCTTAAATGGCCTCCCCTTTATTCTAAGACTTTGGCCCCTGGTTCTGGACTCGCCCAACATTGGGAACATTTTTCCTGCATCTAGCTTGTCCAGTCCTTTTATAATTTTATATGTTTCTATAAGGACCCCCCCACTCATCCTTCAAAACTCCAGTGAATACAAGCCTAGTCTCTGGGTGAAAAAGTTTTTTCTCACCTCAGTCTTAATTGACCTCCCCTTTATTTAAAACTAGTCCCTGGCAGTCACCTAAAGGCCCTGTCCCACTTTCACGACCTCTGCCGAGTTTGCCCTCGACTCATACTCGCAGCAAGGACGTAGGTAGGTCGTAGGTAGGCCGTGATGCTAGTCGTAGGTACTCGTGGCATCAAGTAGGTCGGGGCGATTTTCTGCACGTCTTTGGAGTGTGGGAGGAAAGTGAAGATCGCGGAGAAAACCCACGCACGTCAGGGGGAGAAAAAAACGTACAAACTCCGTGCAGACAAGCGCCCGCAGTCGGGATCAAGCCCGGGTCTCTGGCGCTGTGAGGCAGCAACTCTACCGCCGCGCCACCGTGCTGCCCCTTCCTAGGTTAAAATAACGGCATTCCAGTAACACGGAAGGTATTTGATTATCCTGAGCTGGGACACGTCAGGTCAGAGGTCAAAAAGCATCAAGGGCCTGCCCGACTTGGCCGTTATTTGGGTGTAATTTACGCGTCACGACGCACGTGTGGTGACACGCATGGTGCGTGATGACATAGGCAGTGACGTGTAGCCGCGCGCGTGGCGTAGAAGGATTTTGCGATGTACAAAATCTTCGGGCGCCATATGCGTGACACGCAATTACGGAGGACGGCCCCTTTAAGGTCAAAAGGCTTCTGTAAACACGGGCGGAATCGTGAACTCTTGTCCTACTCCCGTCTAAATCCACAGATTGAACAAGGACAGTCGGCGAATTCGAGTCAGCACTCACTTTGACGGGGACACGACTTCAAAACAGAAGCGCCGCTCGCAGTCGGTCCCGTTCTTCACCGTGCACAAGCGAAGGTCTTCCACTACGACCGTCAGATTGTCCTGCAACACCATAAATAACGGAGAGGAAACACAGCGTCAGTCGAGGGCGAGGGCGGCGCAGCGGGTAGAGCTGCTGACTCGCAAAGCCCGGGTTCGATCCCGACTACGGGCGCTGTCCGCACGGACTTTGCACGTTCTCCCTGTGAACCGCGTGGGTTTTCTCCGGGTGCTCCGGTCTCCTCCCACACTCCAAAGACGTACGTGCGGGTTTGTCGGTCAAATTGTAAATTGTGTGTGCAGGGTAGTGTTAGTGTGCGGGGATCGCTGGTCGGCGCGGACTCCGTGCAGGCAGCATCCTTGGTCGGGATCCAACCCGGGCGGAGCACCGAGGCAAATTCCTTGTATGTGAATACTTGGCCATTAAACCTATTCGTTCATTCATTGTCTGGGGCTGCTGGCTCTACAAGGCAGCAACTCTACTGATACGCCACCTTGGCCAGATGAGCGGCTTTAGAGCACTATTCAAAGAGGCTGGAGAGGGTACAGAGAAGATTTGCGAGGATGTTGCCAGGACAAGAGGGTGTGAGCTACTGTGAGGAGGATGCTATGAGAATGCAGGGTGACTTGGACAGGTTAGGGGAGTGGGCAGATGCATGGCAGGTGAAGTTTAATGCGGATAAATGTGAGGTTATCCACTTTGGTGGCAAAAACAGGAAGGCAGATTACTATCCAAATGGCGTCAAGTTGGGAAAAGGGGAAGTACAATGGGATCTGGGGGTCCTTGTTCATCAGTCTATGAAAGTAAGCATGCAGGCACAGCAGGCAGTGAAGAAAGCCAATGGCATGTTGGCCTTCATGACAAGAGGAGTTGAGTATAGGAGGAAAGAGGTCCTTCTGCAGTTGTACAGGGCCCTAGTGAGACCACACCTGGAGTATTGTGTGCAGTTTTGGTCCCCTAATTTGAGGTAGGACATTCTTGCTATTGAGGGAGCGCAGCGTAGGTTTACAAGGTTAATTCCCGGGATGGCGGGACTGTCATATGCTGAGAGAATGGAGCAGCTGGGCTTGTACACTCTGGAGTTTAGAAGGATGAGAGGGGGATCATATTGATACATATAAGATTATTAAGGGTTTGGACACACTAGAGGCAGGAAACATGTTCCTGATGTTGGGGGAGTCCAGAACCAGGGGCCACAGCTTAAGAATAATAGATAATAGACAATAGGTGCAGGAGTAGAGGCCATTCGGCACTTCGAGCCAGCACCGCCATTCAATGTGATCACGGCTGATCATCCCCAATCAGTACCCCATTCCTGCCTTCTCTCCATATCCCCCGACTCCGCTATCTTTAAGAGCCCTATCTAGCTCTCTCTTGAAAGTATCCAGAGAACCGGCCTCCACCGCCCTCTGAGGCAGAGAATTCCACAGACTCACCACTCTCTGTGAGAAAAAGTGTTTCCTCGTCTCAGTTCTAAATGGCCGACCCCTTATTCTTAAACTGTGTGTGTGTGGCCCCTGGTTCTGGACTCCCCCAACATCGGGTACATAAGGGGTAAGCTATTTAGAACGGAGACGAGGAAACACTGTTTCTCACAGAGAGTGGCGAGTCTGTGGGATTCTCTGCCTCAGAGGGCGGTGGAGGCCGGTTCTCTGGATGCTTTCAAGAGAGAGCTGGATAGGGCTCTTAAAGATAGCGGAGTCGGGGGATTTTTACAACAGTGGTTGCAAGTGTTATTTTCTATGCTGTTGGCTGGTTAGGGAACAGCATTAGTGCGAAAAGAAACCAAGAAACTGGCGAAACGAGCTGGAGGGGAGAGTGGACTCTGGGATAGAAACATAGAAAAATAGGTGCAGGAGTAGAGGCCATTCGGCCCTTCGAGCCTGCACCGCCATTCAATGTGATCACGGCTGATCATCCAACTCAGTATCCCGTACCTGCCTTCTCCCCATACCCCCTGATCCCTTTAGCCACAAGGGCCACATCTAACGCCCTCTTAAATATAGCCAATGAACTGGCCTCAACTACCTGGATGGATGAGCTCGAGAGGCGTATGAGGCAGAAGAGACAGGTCATCCTGAAAAACCCCGGGCACCCCCTCCATATAATTCTGGCGGGTCAAAAAAACACTGGATTCTGGAGAACAACCCGGCTCCTCTCCCTGCCCTGTAGAACGGAGCGGTTCTGGAGATCCTTCACCCCTGCAGCCATTAGATTTTATAATGCGGACCGCTAGGCTGTAGGGGGATGCATTTTTGCATTTTTTTAAATTGTTAATTATTGGTCTTTTTACAGCACGGAAGCAGGCCATCTCGGCCCTTCAAGTCCGTGCCGAACAACTTTTTTCCCCTTAGTCCCACCTGCCTGCACTCATACCATAACCCTCCATACCCTTCTCATCCATATGCCTATCCAATTTATTTTTAAATGATACCAACAAACCTGCCGCCACCACTTCCACTGGAAGCTCATTCCACACCGCTACCACTCTCTGAGTAAAGAAGTTCCCCCTCATGTTACCCCTAAACTTCTGTCCCTTAATTCTAAAGTCATGTCCTCTTGTTTGAATGATTGGTACTGATTGGGGATGATCAGCCATGATCACATTCGGGGGGGGGAAACACGAGGGGGGGGGGCAGAGGGGATGTTTTGAGCGGGGGGGAGATTCCCCCCCCCCCCAAGTTTTTTGTCATCCGGATTTTAAAATCTCCGCTTTCCGCGAGACGGTGGGGGTGGTGATCGAGGAAGGGCGCCGATTGGACGAGAGAGACGTCGGTCAGCAGGCAATGGGGGCGGGACACGAGGATTGAGCGCGATGATTGGAGGAGGGAGACGTGGCACGGACCTGCGCCTCATCCGCAGCCAGGATCGATCAAGGCCGGGTCTCCAGCGCTGTTCCCCCCCTCCCCCCCCCCCCCCCGCCCGCCCAACGGGTGAGACGCGAGCTGTACCCCCAGGGCCACGGGCAGGCTTGCGGGAAATATGGCCAGCGTGGAGAAGCGGCGCTGGTGTCCCGTCAGTCCAGGCAGGGCTGTAGGTTAATCCGGCGAGACAGGCAGAGTTGAGCCGCATTTAGCGTTGGATTGAGCCTCCGACGCCTCGTGTGTGTCTGTGTGTGTGTGTGCGTGTGTGCGTGTGTGCGTGTGTGCGTGTGTGCATGTGTGCGTGTGCGCGTGTGTGCGTGGGTGCCTGTGCGTGGGTGCCTGTGCGTGGGTGCCTGTGCGTGGGTGCCTGTGCGTGGGTGCCTGTGCGTGGGTGCCTGTGCGTGGGTGTCTGTGTGGGTGTCTGTGTGGGTGTCTGTGTGGGTGTCTGTGTGGGTGTCTGTGTGGGTGTCTGTGTGGGTGTCTGTGTGGGTGTCTGTGTGGGTGTCTGTGTGGGTGTCTGTGTGGGTGTCTGTGTGGGTGTCTGTGTGGGGGTCTGTGTGGGTCTGTGTGGGTCTGTGTGGGTCTGTGTGGGTCTGTGTGGGTGTCTGTGTGTGTGTCTGTGTGTGTGTCTGTGTGTGTGTCTGTGTGTGTGTCTGTGTGTGTGTCTGTGTGTGTGTCTGTGTGTGTGTCTGTCTGTGTCTGTGTGTGTGTCTGTGTGTGTGTCTGTCTGTGTCTGTGTGTGTGTGGCTGCCAAAAAATGGTGTCCCGCCCGTCCCCTGGTCCCCATCCATGTTTTGATAGCGAGTTCCGCTCTTGATCACATTGAATAGCGGTGCTGGCTCGTAGGGCCGAATGGCCTCTACTCCTGCACCTGTTGTCTATTGTCTATTGGGAGAGGTTGAGTGGGCTGGAACTATTCCTTGGAGCGCAGGAGGACGCTGGTCTGATCTACTTGGATAGACGGCAAAACCCTGTCTCTCACCTTTAGCTTTTTCTGGTAGACCAACTGGTTGTTCTGGATGGAGAACCACCGCCTGTGGACAGAGGGGACATTGAGGTGATCAGAACGGTGAAGACAGCAACTGAATATTCAACACCTTGGACAAAAATAGAATTTTAACAACAACCTGTACCTTATCAGAGCTTGACCACATCCTTCCCCCCCCCCCCCCCCCCTCCCCAACTCATTTTAGCAACACTTCAATAGACAATAGACAATAGGTGCAGGAGTAGAGGCCATTCGGCCCTTCCAGCCAGCACCGCCATTCAATGTGATCACGGCTGATCATCCCCAATCAGTACCCCGTTCCTGCCTTCTCCCCATATCCCCTGACTCCGCTATCTTTAAGAGCCCTATCTAGCTCTCTCTTGAAAGTATCCAGAGAACCGGCCTCCACCACCCTCCGAGGCAGAGAATTCCACAGACTCACCACTCTCTGTGAGAAAAAGTGTTCCCTCGTCTCCGTTCTAAATGGCTTACCCCTTATTCTTCAACTGTGTGTGTGTGTGGCCCCTGGTTCTGGACTCCCCCAACCGCGTGTTTCCTGCCTCCAGTGTGTCCAAACCCTTTAAAAACCTTATATGTTTCAATGAGATCCCCTCTCATCCTTCTAAACTCCAGAGTGTACAAGCCCAGCCGCTCCATTCTCTCAACATATGACAGTCCCGCCATCCCGGGAATTAACCTGGTGAACCTACGCTGGGCTCCCTCAATAGCAAGAATGTCCTTCCTCAAATTAGGGGACCAAAACTGCACACAATACTCCAGGTGTGGTCTCACTAGGGCCCTGTACAACTGCAGAAGGACCTCTTTGCTCCTACACTCGACTCCTCTTGTTATGAAGGCCAACAGGCCAAAACTGCGCACAATACTCCAGGTGTGGTCTCACTAGGGCCCTGTACAACTGCAGAAGGACCTCTTTGCTCCTGCCATTATGGAGCAGTGGTAGAGTTGCTGCCTTACTGCGAACGCAGTGCCGGAGACCCGGGTTCGATGACCAATGCAGGCAACAGCAAAGATCCTACAGCGGAGCAAGATGGTCCACTCAACGAAAAAGACGTAGTACGGTCATGGGCAGATTCACGGGTCATTTTCGGCCCCGTTTCCGTAACAGATTTACTAGAATGTTGCCTGGGTTCCAGCAACTAAGTTACAGAGAAAGGTTGAACAAGTTAGGTCTTTATTCTTTGGAGCGCAGAAGGTTAAGGGGGGACTTGATTGAGGTCTTTAAAATGATGAAAGGGATAGACCGAGTTGACGTGGATAAGCTTTTCCCATTGAGGGTAGGGAAGATTCAAACAAGAGGGCATGACATGAGAATTAAGGGACAGAAGTTTAGGGGTAACACGAGGGGGAACTTCTTTACTCAGAGAGTGGTGGCTGTGTGGAATGATCTTCCTGCAGAAGTGGTGGAGGCAGGATCGATTTTAACATTTAAAAGTGAAGTGGATAGGTATATGGACGGGAAGGGAATGGAGGGGTTTGGTCTGAGTGCAGGTAGATGGGACTAGGGGGAAAATAAATGGTCGGCACAGACTGGAAGGGCCGAGAAGGCCTGTTTCCGTGCTGTAATTGTTATATGGTTACCGTCTCCGCACCAAAGATCCCGTCACAGCGGAGCAATGATACTAGTGCGGAGACGGAAGCCGGTTACGGAAACATCCTCGTCAAAATAAAAGTTCTTTGGTAAAAATCTTCCCCTCATTTTCAGAATTATAATTTATTAACACAAACTGTTCCCCCGCAACGTTGATTACACTGCGGGTCGGGTCGGGTTACTAAAATGGCCGACGTTCCGCTCCGTTGCGTACTACACGTCAGCCCGTTGCATTTAGCAGGAGTGGTCTATCTTGCTCCGCTGGAGGATCTTTGGGCAGGAGCCTTGTCCAAAATACGCCGTAGAACTCTACGCACATCTTTAAGAGGATGTTTACGGTACCTGTTCCACGTTTTAAAGGCGTTACTCGCTCGTTTGTACAAATGGCCCTCCATCACAACGCCATTCGGGGCGTCCATGTTAAACTCCAGCAAAGAATCATCATAGACAACATCCTGGGGGGGGGGGGGAAGAAATATGAATTAGCTGATGGATACAGCACGGGGGACCGGCCCACCCAGTCTGCACCGACATGAATGAATTAATACGTTTATTGGCCAAGTATTCACATACAAGGAATTTGCCCTGGCGCTCCGCCCGCAAGTGACAACGTGACATACAGTGACAGTTATTGATGATATATAAAACATTAAACATTAATAATAAAACATCATCGATCAAACATGTGAATTAAACCGAATATCAGGGTGGAACAAATGTTTAAGGAGGGACGGCTTAAACATTTAAGGTGGGGATTCTCAGCGGGTGAGGCAGCGTCTATGGAGCGAAGGAATAGGTAATGTTTCGGGTCGAGACCCTTCTTCAGACTGTTGAAGGAATAGGCGACGTTTCGGGTCGAGACCCTTTGGGTCTCGACCCGAAACGTCACCTATTCCTTCGCTCCATAGATGCTGCCTCACGCATTTTTATGTCTGGCTGTGGCAGCTTTGACAGTCCGGAGTCGCCTTCCAGAGGGAAGTGATTCAAAGAGTTTGTGGCCAGGGTGAGACGGGGTCGGAGATGATCTTGCCCGCTCGGTTCCTGGCCCTTGCAGCGTGCAGTTCGTCAACGGAGGGAAGGTTTCAGCCCTCCGCTCACTAACACCATCCTACACACACACACACACACACACTAGGGACAATTTACATTTATACCAAGCCGATGGACCTACAAACCTGCACGTCTTTGGAGTCTGGGAGGAAACCGAAGATCCCGGAGAAAACCCAATGCAATAGACAATAGACAATAGGTGCAGGAGCAGGCCATTCGGCCCTTTGAGCCAGCACCGCCATTCAATGTGATCACGGCTGATCATCCCCAATCAGTACCCCGTTCCTGCCTTCTCCCCATATCCGCTGACTCCCGCTATCCTTAAGAGCCCTATCTAGCTCTCTCTTGAAAGCATCCAGAGAACCGGCCTCCACCGCCCTCCGAGGCAGAGAATTCCACAGACTCACCACTCTCTGTGAGAAAAAGTGTTTCCTCGTCTCCGTTCTAAATGGCTTACCCCTTATTCTTAAACTGTGTGTGTGGCCCCTGGTTCTGGACTCCCCCAACATTGGGAACATGTTTCCTGCCTCTAGCGTGTCCAAGCCCTTAATAATCTTGGGTACACAAAAGGTTGGAGAAACTCAGCGGGTGCAGCAGCATCTAAGGAGCGAAGGAGATAGGCGACGTTTCGGGTCGAGACCCTAAGCATGCAGGTACAGCAGGCAGTGAAGAAAGCCAATGGCACGTTGGCCTTTATAACAAGAGGAATCACACAGAGAGTGGTGGGTCTCTGGAACTCTCTGCCACAGAGGGCAGTACATTGGCTACATGTAAGAGGGAGTTAGATGTGGTCCTTGTAGCTAAGGGGATCAGAGGATATGGAGAGAAGGCAGGTACGGGATACTGAGTTGGATGATCAGCCATGATCATATTGAATGGCGGTGCAGGCTCGAAGGGCCGAATGGGCCTACTCCTGCACCTAATTTCTATGTTTCTATGAATTCAATCATGGCTGATCTATCTCTCCCTTCTGCAGTTGTGCAGGGCCCTGGTGAGACCACGCCTGGAGTATTGTGTGCAGTTTTGGCCTGTTGGCCTTTATAACAAGAGGAGTCGAGTATAGGAGCAAAGAGGCCCTTCTGTAGTTGTACAGGGCCCTAGTGAGACCACACCTGGAGTATTGTGTGTAGTTTTGGTCCCCTAATTTGAGGAAGGACATTCTTGCTATTGAGGGAGCCCAGCGTAGGTTCACCAGGTTAATTCCCGGGATGGCGGGACTGTCATATGCTGAGAGAATGGAGCGGCTGGGCTTGTACACTCTGGAGTTTAGGATGAGAGGGAATCTTATTGAAACATATAAGATTATTAAGGGTTTGGACACGCTAGAGGCAGGAAATATGTTCCCAATGTTGGGGGAGTCCAGAAGAGAGGGGATCTTATTGAAACATATAAGATCGTTAAGGAAAAAAAATCGCCTTGGTACGACAGGCGCATTAGGCCGCAACTCTACCGTTGCTGCCCAAACCCGTTACGTTTGTAGACCCACCTTCTGCTTGATGACCGCATGTCTCTGCTCCATATCGCGCTTGTCCCGTGCCGAATTCAACTCCAGCTGATGCAACTGGACAGAGAAAGAGACACAACAGATCAATGCGGAAGACATTGTTCATCTTCGCCCCACTCAGCGGTTTGCCGTGGGATTCGAGTTTCTTAATACACACAGACACAAAAAGTCCAAAGAAGGGTCCTGACCCGAAACGTCACCCAGAGATGCCGCCTGTCCCGCTGAGTTACTCCTGTAAATTGTCCCGAGTGTGTGCAGGGTAGTGTTCATCATAGAATCATAGACTATAGGTGCAGGAGGAGGCCATTCGGCCCTTCGAGCCAGCACCGCCATTCATTGTGATCATGGCTGATCATCCGCTATCAATAACCCGTGCCTGCCTTCTCCCCACATCCCTTGACTCCACTAGCCCCGAGAGTTCTATCCAACTCTCTTAAATCCATCCAGTGATTTGGCCTCCACTACCTTCTGTGGCAGAGAATTCCACAGATTCACAAGTCACGGTGAAACATAGAAAATAGGTGCAGGAGTAGAGGCCATTCGGCCCTTCGAGCCTGCACCGCCATTCAGTATGATCATGGCTGATCATCCAACTCAGTATCCCGTACCTGCCTTCTCTTCATAACCCCCGGATCCCTTTAGCCACAAGGGCCACATCTAACTCCCTCTTAAATATAGCCAATGAACTGGCCTCAACTACCTTCTGTGGCAGAGAATTCCAAGATTCACCACTCTCTGTGTGAAAAATGATTTCCCCATCTCGGCCCAAAAAGACATCCCCCCTTATCCTTAAACTTGTTCTGGACTTCCCCAACATCGGGAACAATCTTCCTGTATCTGGCCTGTCCAACCCCTTAAGAATTTTGTAAGTCTCTATAAGATCCCCCCTCAATCTGTACGGGGATCGCTGGTCAGCGTGGACTCGATGGGCCGAAGGGCCTGTTTCCAAGCTGTATGTCTAAACTAAACTAAGTGGGCAGACAGGGTCTCTGGAGAAAAGGAATGGGTGACGTCTGGGGTCGAGACCCCTCTCCTTCAGACTCGAGGGTCTCGGCCCGAAACGCAGCCCATTCCTTTTCTCCAGTGAGGCTGCCTGACCCGCTGAGTTACTCCAGCGTCTTGCGTCTGCCTGTATTTACATTTGATTTCTCCGTCAATGATGTTAGGTCCGTTGAAGGTCGCAGCTGTCTCCAGACACCACAACAGGAAGAGATGAATCCGTGGGAAGGTTGTGATATCCTGAGCGGAATCAAAGGAAGTATTTATCACGGATCCACGGAACGACGCTCGGACCAGCTCCTCGTTTTAATGAACAGTTCGAAAAATGTAGCTCTATTTACTGTCCATGTTATGCCCAGCAAATGCCTGGACCAGGAACATTGAGTCTCACACACAACATCCCTAATAGACAATAGACATTCGGCCCTTTGAGAGAGAGACACACCATTCGATATGATCATCCAAGATCAGTAACCCCGTAGACCAAGATGTGGGAGAAACTCAGCGGGTCTCGACCCGAAACGTCACCTATTCCTTCGCTCCTTAGATGCTGCCTCACCCGCTGAGCGGGCTTGACGTTTCGGGTCGAGACCCTTCTTCAAATTCTCCAGCAGTTTTTTGTCTACCTTCGATTTTCCAGCATCTGCAGTTCCTTCTTGAACATGGGTAACCCCGTTCCTGCTTTCTCCCTCGATTCCGTTAGCCCCAAGAGCTAAATCTAACTGTCTCCTGAAAACATCCAGTGAATCGGCCTCCACTGCCCTCTGTGGCAGAGAATTCCACAGATTCGCAATAGACAATAGGTGCAGGAGTAGGCCATTTGGCCCTTCGAGCCAGCACCGCCATTCAATGTGATCACGGCTGATCATCCCCAATCAGTACCCCGTTCCTGCCTTCTCCCCATATCCCCCGACTCCGCTATCTTTAAGAGTCCTATCTAGCTCTCTCTTGAAAGCATCCAGAGAACTGGCCTCCACCGCCCTCTGAGGCAGAGAATTCCACAGACTCACCACTCTCTGTGAGAAAAAGTGTTTCCTCATCTACGTTCTAAATGGCTTACCCCTTATTCTTAAACTGTGTGTGTGGCCCCTGGTTCCGGACTCCCCCAACATCGGGAACATGTTTCCTGCCTCTTAATGTTTCCTGTCCAAACCCTTAATAATATTATATGTTTCAATAAGATCCCCTCTCATCCTTCTAAACTCCAGAGTGTACAAGCTCAGCTGCTCCATTCTCTTAGCATATGACAGTCCAGCCATCCCGGGAATTAACCTGGTGAACCTACGCTGCACTCCCTCAATAGCAAGAATGTCCTTCCTCAAATTAGGGGACCAAAACTGCACACAGTACTCCAGGTGTGGTCTCACTAGGGCCCTGTACAACTGCAGAAGGACCTCTTTGCTCCTATACTCGACTCCTCTTGTTATCAAGGCCAACATGCCATTCGCTTTCTTCACTGCCTGCTGTACCTGCATGCTTACTTTCATGGACTGATGAACAAGGACCCCCCAGATCCCGTTGTACTTCCCCTTTTCCCAACTTGACATCATATAATGGGCCTGTCCCACTGAGGCGATATTTTAAGGCGACTACAGGCCACATGGTCTCTGGCGTGTCGCCTGTACGGCCGTGAGCCGTCTCCTCAGTCACCCAAAGAGTCGTAGCGTCTTTCTGGTTGCCGCTGGATTTTCAACATGTTCAAAAATTCTTGGCGACAGTGAGTTTGACGGCAATGAGCGTAGCTTGACTTCTCCTGATGGAGATGAGGAGGAATTTCCATAGTCAGAAGATCATAAGGAATAGGAGTAGAATTAGGCCATTCGGCCCATCAAGTCTACTCCGCCATTCAATCATGGCTGATCTATCTCTCCCTCCTAACCCCATTCTCCTGCCTTCCCCCCGTAACCGACACCCGTACTAATCAAGAATCTATCTGAAGAGTCTGAAGAAGGGTCTCGACCCGAAACGTCGCCTATCTCCTTCGTTCCTTAGATGCTGCTGCACCCGCTGAGTTTCTCCAGCTTTTTGTGTAACCCAAGAATCTATCTATCTCTGCCTCAAAAATGTCCACTGACTTGTGGCCTCCACCGCCGTCTGTGGCAAAGAATCCCACAGATTCACCGCCCTCTGACTGAAGAAATTCCTCATCTTTTTCTTAAAAGAACATCCTTTAATTCTGAGGCTGTGCCCTCTGGTCCTGGACTCTCCCACTAGTGGAAACATCCTCTCCAGATCCACTCTATCCGGGCCGCCCACTATTCTGTACGTTTCAATGAGGTCCCCCCCTCGTTGTTCTAAACTCCAGCGAGTACAGGCCCAGCGCCGACAAACGCTCATCGTACGTTAGTTAAACCCACTCGATGATCCTGGGATCGCTCTTGTAAAAACCTCCTCTGGATCCTCTCCAGAGCCGGCACATCCTCCCTCAGATACGGGGCCCAAATCTGCTCACAATACTCCAAATGCGGGCCTTCGGTCAAGACTGTAGACGTGTTCGGAGAAGGTTCCTCGACCCGGAACGTCGCCCATTCCTTATCTCCGGAGATGCTGACTTACGCCGGCATTTTGTGTCCATCCACAAGGAAGGCCGGCAACACTACCACTGACTCGATCGCACAGAGCATTAGCCCACACGCACACACACACGCACGCGGTGAGCCGATACTGACCCTGCCTCTGCTCTGGACCGGGCAGTTCCAGATTCGGCAACGCGAAGATTCGATCCCGCTCCTGGCCATTCCCGGGATTTGTTAGGGAACCTGCCTCCCGATATTCCGAGGAGCCGAGAATCCCTGAAACTAAATTCTTCGCGCACATCCTGTTGTTTTTAAAAAGAGCCCAGTCCGAATCACCAGCTGATACAACAACTTCCGCCTGCTGTCTCTCCGCATAGGAAGGAACTGCAGATGCTGGTTGATACCAAAGACAGGCACAAATTGCTGGAGGAACTCAGCGGGACGGGCAGCATCTGTGGGCAAAAGGAATGGGCGACGTTTCGGGGGTCGCGACCCTTCTTCAGACTGAAGAAGCCTGAGGCCTGTGGAGGTGTCACGACCCAAAACGTCACCTATTCATTTTCATAGAAACATTGAAACATAGCCAATAGGTGCAGGAGGAGGCCATTTGGCCCTCTGAGCCAGCACCGCCATTCATTGTGATCATGGCTGATCATCCGCTATCAATAACCCGTGCCTGCCTTCTCCCCATATCCCTCGACTCCACTAGCCCCTAGAGCTCTATCTAACTCTCTCTTAAATCCATCCAGTGACTTGGCCTCCACTGCCCTCTGTGGCAGGGAATTCCACAGATTCACAAGTCACGGTGAAACATAGAAAATAGGTGCAGGAGTAGAGGCCATTCGGCCCTTCGAGCCTGCACCGCCATTCAATATGATCATGGCTGATCATCCAACTCAGTATCCTGTACCTGCCTTCTCTCCATACCCCCTGATCCCTTTAGCCACAAGGGCCACATCTAACTCCCTCTTAAATATAGCCAATGAACTGGCCTCAACTACCTTCTGTGGCAGAGAGTTCCAGAGACTCACCACTCTGTGCGAAATGGAAAAATGTTTTTCTCATCTCGGTCCTAAAAGACTCCCCCCTTATCCTGAAGAAGGGTCTCGACCCGAAACGTCGCCTATCTCCTTCGCTCCTTAGATGCTGCTGCACCCGCTGAGTTTCTCCAGCTTTCTGTGTGTCCCCCTTATCCTTAAACTGTGTGACCCCTTGTTCCGGACTTCCCCAACACCGGGAACAATGCATTCACCAGAGATGCTGTCTGACCCGCTGAGTAAAGGGCCTAACGCACTTGCCGATATTTTTCGGCGACTTCCGGCGTCATATCGGTGTCGCCGAAAGATTTTGAACGTTTCAAAATTCAGCGGAGACAAAAAAAAACACTTGAAAAGACACCGTGCGTCAAACGCCGCCACACCGCGACTTTTACGGAGACCTGATACGCCAGTCGATGATGTTGGCAGTCGCCGAAAAAATCGCCAAGTGCAACGGGCCCTTTACTCCAGCTTTTTGTGTCTATCTTTGTCGCCTCGAAGGGCCGAATGGTCTACTCCTGCACCCATTGTCTATTGCCTTTCTGTGGACTTAAAACTGGCATTCACCGCACGAGAGGAGAATTCAGCGCCAATAGTTCCTTCCGACTGAATGCCACTGAATGCTGTTTAGTGGACATAGCATGTAGCTTGTAACATGCGGATAGTGTTAGTGTGCGGGGATCGCTGGTCCAAAGGGCTTGTTTCTCTAAACTAAACTAGCCTAAACTAGTGTTTAACAAGGAACTGCAGATGCTGGAAAAATCAAAGGTAGACAGAAATGCTGGAGAAACTCAGCGGGAGAGGCAGCATCTATGGAGCGAAGGAAATAGGCAACGTTTCGGGCTGAAACCCTTCTTCATATAAAATTCTAAAAATTCTAAGAGTAGGGAAATCGAGGACCGGAGGACACGGGTTCAAGGTGAAGGGGAAAAGATTTAATAGGAATCCGAGGGGTAACTTTTCCACACAGAGGGCGGTGGGTGTATGGAACGAGCTGCCGGAGGCGGTAGTTGAGGCTGGGACTATCCCAACGTTTGTTCACTGGAGTTTAGAAGGATGAGGGGGGATCTTATAGAAACATATATAATCATCAAAGGACTGGACAAGCTAGATGCAGGAAAAATGTTCCCAATGTTGGGCGAGTCCAGAACCAGGGGCCACACAGTCTTAGAATAAAGGGGAGGTCATTTAAGACTGAGGTGAGAAAATACTTTTTCACCCAGAGAGTTGTGAATTTGTGGAATTCCCTGCCACAGAGGGCAGTGGAGGCCAAGTCACTGGATGGATTTAAGAGAGAGTTAGATAGAGCTCTAGGGGACCAGTGGAGTCAAGGGATATGGGGAGAAGGCAGGCACGGGTTATTGATTGGGAACGATCAGCCATGATCACAATGAATGGCGGTGCTGGCTTGAAGGGCCGAATGGCCTCCTCCTGCACCTATTTTCCATGTTTCTATGTTTCTGACTAGTGCCCCTATTTTTAGATAAAGCTTGGCAGAATCTTGTTCTGAATAATTTGAGAGAGGGGGGATGATTAAAAACAGGGAGATTTAGTTTATCGATACAGCGGGGAAACAGGCCCTTCGGCCCACCGGGTCCGTGCCGACCAGCGATCCCCGCACACTAACACTATCCCACACCCACTCGGGACAATTTTTACATTTATACCAAGCCGATTAGCCTACAAACCCGCACGTCTTTGGAGTGTGGGAGGAAACCGAAGATCTCGGAGAAAACCTGGGGAGAACGTGCAGACTCCGCACAGACGGTACCCGTGGTCGGGATGGAACCCGGGCCTCCGGCGCTGCGTTCACTCTAAGGCGGCAACTCTACCGCTGCGCCATCATGACCGGCCAAACGTTGCGGGGAGGCGGAGGGAGACGCGCGGTGGATGCACGCGCTCGACGGCAGGCGGTCGCGTACCTGCTCAGCGAGCTTCTTCTTGTACGCGTCGAGTTGCCGCAGAGTCTCGTGGCCTTGGCTGAAGAAAGTGGACTGCGCGTCCATCAAGGAAACCATCTGAAGGCGATCAGATCAGAGGCGTTACACACCCGGAAAATGAACAAGTTTATCGGCCAAGTATGTTCACATACAAGGAATTTGCCTTGGTGCTCCGCCGGCAAGTGACAACACGCCGTACAATAGCAATTAAGAATGACACATTAAACATTAAAAATAAAACATTAAACGTGTGAATGGAATAAAATACTAGAACAAAAGGAGGCTACAGACGTTTGGTTATTGAGTAGAGCTGCTACTCGTGGGAAAAAAAGCTGTTTATGTCAAAAAACATTCTTATCATCAAATCCAAATGGGTCAATAGACAATAGACAATAGGTGCAGGAGTAGAGGCCATTCGGCCCATCGAGCCAGCACCGCCATTCAATGTGATCACGACTGATCATCCCCAATCAGTACCCCGTTCCTGCCTTCTCCCCATATCCCCTGACTCCGCTATCTTTAAGAGCCCTATCTAGCTCTCTCTTGAAAGCATCCAGAGAACCGGCCTCCACCGTCCACCGCAGAGAATTCCACAGACTCACCACTCTCTGTGTGAAAATGTGTTTCCTCATCTCCGTTCTAAATGGCTGACCCCTTATTCTTAAACTGTGTGTGTGTGTGGCCCCTGGTTCTGGACTCCCCCAACATCGGGAACATGTTTCCTGCCTCTAGCGTGTCCAAACCGTTAACAATCTTTTATGTTTCAATGAGATATCCTTTCATCCTTCTAAACTCCAGAGTGTACAAGCCCAGCCGCTCCATTCTCTCAGCGTATGACAGTTCTGCCATCCCGGGAATTAACCTGGTGAACCTACGCTGGGCTCCCTCAATAGCAAGAATGTCCTTCCTCAGATTAGGGGACCAAAACTGCACACAATACTCCAGGTGTGGTCTCACTAGGGCCCTGTACAACTGCAGAAGGAGAAACATAGATACTAGGTGCAGGACGAGGCCATTCGTCCCTTCGAGCCAGCACTCCCTCAATCGTAGCCCAAGCCCCCACCATTGCACATGTAGGTGGACAAGTAGGACCAGCATACTCACAAAGTGCAGGATCTCGTTCTTCTTCTTTGCTTGAATGACATTTATCTAAAATGTAACAAAAACCCCAGGTCAAATAATTCAGAACCATGCGCTTGGTTTAGGGGGTTTCAGCGCGGAAACAGGCCCTTCGGCCGGCCGAGTTCGTGCCGGCCAGCGATCCCCGCACAGTAACACTCTCCCAAGCCCGCTGGGGACAATTTACAATCTTTACCAAAGTAATTAACTTTATTGGGCAAGTATTCACATACAAGGAATTTGCCTTGGTGCTCCGCCCACAAGTAACAACAGTGACAGTTATGAATGACTTAGAAAACACGAAACATTAATAATAATAAAACATTAATGATAAAACACCGTTGATCGAGCACGTGAGCTAACAAAATACCAGATCAAAGGGAGGCTACAGATTTATGGCTGTTGAGTAGAGGATAAAAACTGTTTTTATGTCTGGCTGTGGAAGCTTTGACAGTCCGGAGTCGCCTTCCAGAGGGAAGTGATGGGCCGAATGGCCTGGTTCTACTCCTAGAACTTGCAAACTGTGCGAACAGGGTGAAGGGAGACCCCCCCACCCCCCCCCCCCCCCCCCCCCCCCGTGATGGCGGATCGAGCGTGTACCTGGAGGACGTAGTCTAGCGAGACGTGGCGGAAAGACTTGCGCACCCCCAACAGGGCGTGAGTGACCTCATCCGCCTCGTGCTGCTTCTTGGGGGCGGCCTGGGCGTTTCGGTTCAGCGCGTTCTCCAGGTCCTCGCTGCTTTTGTCAAAATGCTTCTTCGTGTCCTTGAACTTCCTCACGTCCCTGCCGCGGGAAAGACGGAAAAGACGTAAACGCTTCACGTGGAAAAAACCGGGCGCAGAATGCTGGAGTAGAGGCCATTCGGCCCTTCGAGCCAGCACCGCCATTCAATGCGATCATGGCTGATCATCCCCAGACAATAGGCAATAGGTGCAGGAGTAGGCCATTTGGCCCTTCGAGAAACTCAGCGGGTGAGGCAGCATCTATGGAGAGAAGGAATAGGCGACGATTCGGGGTCGAGGCCCTTCTTCAGACTGATGTCGGGACAAAAACAGAATGTGGTCGGAGACAGTAAGACTAGTGGGAGGACTGGGAAGGGGGTGGATTGGGAAAGCAAGGACTATCTGAAGTTCGAGAAGTCAATGTCCACACCGCTGGGGTGTAAAATACCCGAGCGGAATACGAGGTGCTGCTGGGACTGATGGAGGAGGCCCAGGACAGAGAGGTCGGATTGGGAATGGGAGGGGGAGTTGAAGTGCTGGGGCACCGGGAGATCGGGTTGGTTAGTGCGGGTATGTACACAGTAGAATGTACACAGCAACTTGAAGCAGGCTCGGATATACACGGGTAAATGGAGCTGTGGACACAGAGTTAGAACAGCATGTGACATATTCTCAACTACAGTATACTCACTCCTTGATGAAATTATACAGGTGGTGTTTGACCGATCTCTGGGTCACGTCAATAAGTGTCTGAAACATAAAAGGCCAAGGTTTTATGGGACTGAAGATGGGTCTCGACCCGAAATGTCACCCATTCCTTCCCTCCAGAGACGCTGCCCGTCCCGCTGAGTTACTCCAGCAATTTGCTGCTAGCTTTAGGTTTTAATGAGGTGTCCCCCCCCCTGTTCCCCCCCCCCCCGGGCATCTTTCCCGAGCCGGCAGAGCAGTCCTTCCTCAGATACGGGCCCCAGAATTGCTCACGATCCCCCCAAATACTCTCGTCTCTGTCTCTGTCTCTGTCTCTGTCTCTGTCTCTGTCTCTGTCTCTGTCTCTGTCTCTGTCTCTGTCTCTGTCTCTGTCTCTGTCTCTGTCTCTGTCTCTGTCTCTGTCTCTGTCTCTGTCTCTGTCTCTGTCTCTGTCTCTGTCTCTGTCTCTGTCTGGCCTGTCCCACCAGCACGCAACTCTATGCGATTAGCGCGACCTAACCTAACGTGGTCGCTTGAGCCGTCCGGCGTCGCGGGGCCGGTCCCACTTCGATCGCCGGAATTGTGCGGAGTTCGTCCCGACATCACGCGGGGCTCCGAAAAACTGACCATGTTCAAAAATTCCGCGCGGCAACGGCTTGTCGGCTCGCAGTCGCCTCGACGCATTACACACCGCCTCGACGTCGTGCCTCCGTGAACCTATCTGTAGGTGCCTCCGTGACCCTCTATGTGTGTGGCTCCGTGGCCCTCTGTGTGTGTGTGTGTGCCTCTGTGCCCCTCTCTGTAGGTGCCCCTCTCTGTCCTGGCGAACTTACCTTTAAGACTTCGCTCCAAGTTCGCCTCACTTTGCGCTGCGTTGCGCCACTCACCCGACCTCCGCGCGGCCCTCGCTGCCGGTTTGGTCGCGCTTGCCGCATGCAGGCGCGTGCTGGTGGGAACGACCCTGTACGGGGGATCACCCGACCTCCGCGCGGCCCCCGCTTCTAGTTTGATCGCGCTCATCGCATAGAGTTGCATGCTGGTAGGACAGGCCCTGTAGTCGTCTCCTGCTCCCCACTAATCCACACTCACCATTTGATATTCAATCATATCATTCAGGCTGGAGGAAAACTTCTCCAGGCATCCCTGTGTGGACAGAAAGTCACAGATTAAAAGGAGAGCTGTCAGAAAGAGAAATGTGTAGTTGGGGCCGAGGAGATATTCGGTGAGGAAAATATCTCATTATCACTGACCAGTGGCAGAAGCTGGTGCTGACTCGATAGAGGCAGTCAGAAGATCACGACACTTATAACAACTGGGACATGAAAATGGCGTCTCTGTCACTGCCTCAGTTGCCCTAGTTGACACAGAATGCTGGAGTAACTCAGCGGGTGAGGCAGCATCTCAGGAGGGAAAGAATAGGCCCGTTCCTTCTCCAGAGACGCTGCCTCACCCGCTGAGTTACTCCAGCATTCTGTGTCTATCTTCGATTTAAACCAGCATCTGCTGTTCTTTCTTATACACTTGCCCTGTGTCTGAGACGTGGATCTAATATGGATCTCAGTGTTTCTGTGGAGTGATGCTGGTACTGAAGTGTGTCCGCACATGTCACAAATAAAGTGCCGTACCAGCTACACATGCACACACACACACACACACGCACAGCCACACACACGCACACACGTACAGCCACACACACACACAGCCACACACACGCACAGCCACACACACGCACACACGTACAGCCACACACACGCACAGCCACACACACACATGCATGCACACAGACACTCATGCATGCGCACACACACACCTGCACACACGCACACGCATCCACACACACACAGACACACAATCACACACACACTTGCACACATGCACACACACCTGCGCACAGAGACAGAATCAGACAGAGGCAGAATCAGACAGAGGCAGAATCAGACAGAGGCAGAATCAGACAGAGGCAGAATCAGACAGAGGCAGAATCTCACACACACACAGAATCTCACACACACACAGAATCTCACACACACACAGAATCTCACACACACAGACAGAATCACACACACAGACAGAATCACACACACAGACAGAATCACACACACAGACAGAATCACACACACAGACAGAATCAGACACAGACAGAATCAGACACACACACAGAATCAGACACAGGCAGAATCAGACAGAGGCAGAATCAGACAGAGGCAGAATCAGACAGAGGCAGAATCAGACAGAGGCAGAATCACACACACACACAGAATCACACACACACACACACACACACACAGACAGAATCAGACACAGACAGAATCAGACACAGACAGAATCAGACACAGACAGAATCAGACACAGACAGAATCAGACACAGACAGAATCAGACACAGACAGAATCACACACACACAGAATCACACACACACAGAATCACACACACACAGAATCACACACACACAGAATCACACACACACAGAATCACACACACACAGAATCACACACACACAGAATCACACACACACAGAATCACACACACACAGAATCACACACACACAGAATCACACACACACAGAATCACACACACACACAGAATCACACACACACACAGAATCACACACACACACAGAATCACACACACACACAGAATCACACACACACACAGAATCACACACACACACAGAATCACACACATACACAGAATCACACACACACACAGAATCACACACACACACAGAATCACACACACACACAGAATCACACACAGACAGAATCACACACACACAGAATCACACACACACAGAATCACACACACACAGAATCACACACACACACACACACACACAGAATCACACACAGACAGAATCACACACAGACAGAATCACACACAGACAGAATCACACACAGACAGAATCACACACAGACACACACAGCCACACAGGTAAACAAAATGAATGAAGATACCCGTATAGCCGCTTGGACCGGCGATAGTGTTTGAATTGAGGCGCCTCTGGTGAGTACTTACACTCATCATCTCGTCGCCCTTGCAGTGGGCTCCCAGGTCACGGATCCCGTTCACAAACTGCTTGGTGTTGGCGCTGTAGGTGCGGCCTGCGTCCAGCATGTTGCCGCATAACTTCACCAGCTGCAACACAAGGCCCACAGCCCAAATCACACGGAGTCACAGAGTGATACAGCGCGGAAACAGGCCCTTCGGCCCAACATGCCCACACTGGCCAACATGTCCCAGCTGTACTAGTCCCACCTGCCAGTATTTGGTCCATATCCCTCCAAACCTGTCCCATCCATGTACCTTTCTGATTGGTTCTTAAACGTTGCGATAGCCCCAGCCTCAACTACCTCCTCCGGCAGCTTGTTCCATACACCCACCACCCTCTGTGTGGAAAAGTTACCCCTCGGATTCCCATTAAAACTTGTCCTTCCTCTTGCACTTACCTTCTCGAGTTTGGCTTCGAGTTCCGTCACTTCTAACTCCACCCCTTCAATGGAAGCCCTGCAAGGAAAATTGAGAGGTCAAAGAATGATACGAAACGTCCTGGAGACAGGCTTTGGCCTGCCCGGCCCACCTCTCTCTGGCCTGCCCGGCCCATCTCTCTTTTCCAGTCAGTCTGAAGAAGTACCCCGGCCTGAAGTGCCCATTCCCTCCCCACACGCTGCCTGACCTGCTGAGTTTCATTTAGTTTAGGTTCGAGGCACAGGCTTCGGCCTACTGAATCCGTGCCGACCAGCGATCCCCGCTCACTAACACTAACCCACACACACAGTCACACACACAGTCACACACACAGTCACACACACACACTCATAGTCACACTCATAGTCACACTCACACTCATAGTCATACACACACACACTCATAGTCACACACACACTCACTCATAGTCACACACACACTCACTCATAGTCACACACACACACAGTCACACACACACTCTCAGTCACACACACTCATAGTCACACACGCACAGTCACACACACTCATAGTCACACACACACACACTCATAGTCACACACACACACTCATAGTCACACACACACACACTCAGTCACACACACACACACACACTCATAGTCACACACACACACACACACTCATAGAAACATAGAAACATAGAAACATAGAAAATAGGTGCAGGAGTAGGCCATTCGGCCCTTCGAGCCTGCACCGCCATTCAATGTGATCATGGCTGATCGTCCAACTCAGTATCCCGTACCTGCCTTCTCTCCATACCCCCTGATCCCTTTAGCCACAAGGGCCACATCTAACGCCCTCTTAAATATAGCCAATGAACTGGCCTCAACTACCTTCTGTGGCAGAGAATTCCAGAGACTCACCACTCTCATAGTCACACACACACACGTAGTCACACACACACACACACACACACTCATAGTCACACACACACTCATAGTCACACACACACACACTCATAGTCACACACACACACACACACACACACACACTCATAGTCACACACACATAGTCACACAGTCACACACACTCATAGTCACACACACACTCATAGTCACACACACACACACTCATAGTCACACACACACACACACACACACACACACTCATAGTCACACACACATAGTCACACAGTCACACACACTCATAGTCACACACACACTCATAGTCACACACACACACACTCATAGTCACACACACACACACACTCAGTCACACACACACTCATAGTCACACACACACACACTCATAGTCACACACTCACACACACACACACATAGTCACACACACACTCATAGTCACACACACACTCATAGTCACACACACTCATAGTCACACACACACACACTCATAGTCACACACACACAGTCACACACACATAGTCACACACACATAGTCACACACACTCATAGTCACACACACTCATAGTCACACACACACAGTCACACACACACTCATAGTCACACACACATAGTCACACACACATAGTCACACACACACTCATAGTCACACACACACTCATAGTCACACACACTCATAGTCACACACACATAGTCACACACACACATAGTCACACACACACTCATAGTCACACACACACTCATAGTCACACACACACACATAGTCACACACACTCATAGTCACACACACTCATAGTCACACACACACTCATAGTCACACACTCATAGTCACACACACACTCATAGTCAGACACACACACACATAGTCACACACACAAACACACTCATAGTCACACACACACACACACTCATAGTCACACACACACACTCATAGTCACACACACACACTCATAGTCACACACACACACTCATAGTCACACACACACACTCATAGTCACACACACACACTCATAGTCACACACACACACTCATAGTCACACTCACACACACACACAGTCACACATTCACACACTCATAGTCACACACACACACACTCATAGTCACACACTCACACACACACACACTCATAGTCACACACACACACTCATAGTCACACACACACACACTCATAGTCACACACACACACACTCATAGTCACACACACAGTCACACACTCACACTCATAGTCACACACACAGTCACACACTCACACTCATAGTCACACACACACACAGTCACACACTCACACTCATAGTCACACACACACACATAGTCACACACTCATAGTCACACACACACACACTCATAGTCACACACTCACACACTCATAGTCACACACTCACACACACACACTCATAGTCACACACACACACTCATAGTCACACACACACACACTCATAGTCACACACACACACTCATAGTCACACACACACTCATAGTCACACACACACACTCATAGTCACACACACACACACACACAGTCACACACACTCATAGTCACACACACACACTCATAGTCACACACACACTCATAGTCACACACACACACTCATAGTCACACACACACACACACAGTCACACACACTCATAGTCACACACACACACTCATAGTCACACACACACTCATAGTCACACACACACTCATAGTCACACACACACAGTCACACACACACTCATAGTCACACACACTCATAGTCACACACACATAGTCACACACACACTCATAGTCACACACACACAGTCACACACACATAGTCACACACACATAGTCACACACACACTCATAGTCACACACACATAGTCACACACACACTCATAGTCACACACACACTCATAGTCACACACACACAGTCACACACACATAGTCACACACACATAGTCACACACACACTCATAGTCACACACACATAGTCACACACACACTCATAGTCACACACACATAGTCACACACACACTCATAGTCACACACACACTCATAGTCACACACACATAGTCACACACACTCATAGTCACACACACTCATAGTCACACACACACTCATAGTCACACACTCATAGTCACACACACACTCATAGTCACACACTCATAGTCACACACACACTCATAGTCACACACACACTCATAGTCACACACACACTCATAGTCACACACACACTCATAGTCACACACACACACACACAGTCACACACACTCATAGTCACACACACACTCATAGTCACACACACTCATAGTCACACACACACTCATAGTCACACACACATAGTCACACACACTCATAGTCACACACACTCATAGTCACACACACACTCATAGTCACACACTCATAGTCACACACACACTCATAGTCACACACTCATAGTCACACACACACTCATAGTCACACACACACTCATAGTCACACACACACACATAGTCACACACACACTCATAGTCACACACACACTCATAGTCACACACACACACACAGTCACACACACATAGTCACACACACACAGTCACACACACTCATAGTCACACACACACACACACAGTCACACACACACACATAGTCACACACACACTCATAGTCACACACACACACACACACACAGTCACACACACACACATAGTCACACACACACTCATAGTCACACACTCACACTCGCACACTCTCAGTCACACACACTCATAGTCACACACACTCATAGTCACACACACACACTCATAGTCACACTCACACACACACTCACACTCACACGCACTCGCTGTGCAAAGCGCTCTTCCTCCACAAGGGGAAGTCACAGAGGCCATTCCACCACATTCACAGTGCTGTCCGCCACATTGGTCACCTCGATTGTAATCACGTGTTGTCTTTCCGCCGACTGGACAGCACGCAATAAAAAAGCGTTTCACTGAACCTGTAACCTTCTAAATTATGGAAGGCATGTTGACAATGCTCCAGCTGACTGACTCCAGATAGAAACCAAGTGAAAATTAAAACTCAATGCAGATAAGAAGATAGACACAGAACGCTGGAGTAACTCAGCGGGACAGGCAGCATCTCCAGAGAGAAGGAATGGCAGATAATAGACAATAGACAATAGGTGCAGGAGTAGAGGCCATTCGGCCCTTCGAGCCAGCACCGCCATTCAATGTGATCATGGCTGATCATCCCCAATCAGTACCCCGTTCCTGCCTTCTCCCCATATCCCCTGACTCCGCTATCTTCAAGAGCCCTATCTAGCTCTCTCTTTAAAGCATCCAGAGAACCGGCCTCCACCGCCCTCCGAGGCAGAGAATTCCACAGACTCACGACTCTCTGTGAGAAAAAGTGTTTCCTCGTCTCCGTTCTAAATGGCCGACCCCTTATTCTTAAACTGTGTGTGTGTGGCCCCTGGTTCTAGACTCCCCCAACATGGGGAACATGTTTCCTGCCTCTAGCGTGTCTAAACCCTTAACAATCTTATATGTTTCAATGAGATCCCCTCTCACCCAAGGTTTCCGTGCGGTTCCCGGAGGTTTTCATCCTCCGGCAACCACCTTCAACCAGCATCGCAACCGGCTTTGACTAAAAAATTACCGATTTTTAAAACGGGAACCACTTTCGACCATTAGGGAGACTGACAAAAACCTCCGGGAACCGCACGGACACCTTGGGTGGGGCGCAAAGTCTCCAGAGGTTTCCGTTCAGGTTTCCCAAGTGGGACGGGGGCATAAGGGTCTCGACCTGAAACGTCACCGGTTCCTTCTCTCCAGAGATGCTGCCTGTCCCGCAGAGTTACTCCAGCATTTTGTGTTTCTCTAAAGTAAGGTTAGGCCGGGCGTTTATTTGGCACTGAGTGGAACGTTGGCTGGAGTCTTGAGTTCTCTGTTGCATGCGCTGGCTTTTTGAGTTTTGTCTGCGGTTACCGTGACTTCCTATGGGGTCTGTATCAATCTCTGGCATCTATCGGCCTTGCGATCTGCATTTCCCCTCGTCACAGCTGCAGCTTGGTAACGCAACTCGAACGACAGCGTGCGGTCCATAATCCTCTCAGGGACTTGAGTCTTGAGAGGGTTCAGAAAAGATTTAGGAGGCTGTTGCCAGGACTAGAGGGTGAGAGAAACATAGAAAATAGGTGCAGGAGTAGAGGCCATTTGGCCCTTCGAGCCTGCACCGCCATTCAATATGATCATGGCTGATCATCCAACTCAGTATCCCGTACCTGCCTTCTCTCCATACCCTCTGATCCCCTTAGCCACAAGGGCCACATCTAACTCCCTCTTAAATATAGCCAATGAACTGGCCTCAACTACCCTCTGTGGCAGAGAGTTCCAGAGACCCACCACTCTCTGTGTGAAAAAAGTCCTTCTCATCTCGGTCCTAAAGGATTTCCCCCTTATCCTTAAGCTGTGACCCCTTGTCCTGGACCTCCCCAACATCGGGAACAATCTTCCTGCATCTAGCCTGTCCAACCCCTTAAGAATTTTGTAAGTTTCTATAAGATCCCCTCTCAATCTCCTAAATTCTAGAGAGTATAAACCGAGTCTATGCAGTCTTTGTTCATAAGACAGTCCTGACATCCCAGGAATTAGTCTGGTGAACCTTCTCTGCACTCCCTCTATGGCAATAATGTCCTTCCTCAGATTTGGAGACCAGAACTGTACGCAATACTCCAGGTGTGGCCTCACCAAGACCCTATACAACTGAAGTAGAACCTCCCTGCTCCTATACTCAAATCCTTTTGCTATGAAAGCTAACATACCATTCGCTTTCTTCACTGCCTGCTGCACCTGCATGCCTACTTTCAATGACTGGTGTACCAAGACGCCCAGGTCGCGCTGCATCTCCCCTTTTCCTAATCGGCCACCATTTAGATAATAGTCTGCTTTCCTATTTTGCCACCAAAGTGGATAACTCAACATTTATCCACATTATACTGCATCTGCCAAACATTTGCCCACTCGCCCAGCCTATCCAAGTCACCTTGCAGTCTCCTAGCATCCTCCTCACAGCTAACACTGCCCCCCATGAGCTACAGGGAGAGGCTGGGGCTCGCTGGGTCTCTATTCCATGGAGCACAGGAGGATGAGGGGTGATCTTATAGAGGTGTACAAACCCACGAGAGGAATAGATCAGGTAGACTCACAACTCTCTGAGTGAAAAAGTTTTTCCTCATCTCCGTTTGAAATGGCCGACCCCTTATTCGTAAACTGTGGTCCTGGACTCCCCCAACATCGGGAAAATGTTTCCTGCCTCTAACGTGCCCAAACTCTTAATAATCTAAACATGTAAACATAGCACACTGCAAACTATATGATAAATGATCTTATAGGGGTGTATAAAACCATGAGAGGAATAGATCGGGTAGACAGACGCACAGTGTCTCTTGCCCAGAGTAGGGGAATCGAGGACCAGAGAACACAGGTTCAAGGTGAAGGGGAAAAGATTTAATAGGAATCCGAGGGGTAACTTTTCCACACAGAGGGCGGTGGGTGTATGGAACGAGCTGCCGGAGGAGGTAGTTGAGGCTGGGACTATCCCAACGTTTGTATTCACTGGAGTTTAGGCTTGTATTCACTGGAGTTTAGAAGGATGAGGGGGGGGATCTTATAGAAACATATAAAATCATAAAAGGACTGGACAAGCTAGGATGCAGGAAAAATGTTCCCAATGTTGGGCGAGTCCAGAACCAGGGGCCACACAGTCGTAGAATAAAGGGGAGGTCATTTAAGACTGAGATGAGAAAAAACTTTTTCACCCAGAGAGTTGTGAATCTGTGGAATTCCCTGCCACAGAGGGCAGTGGAGGCCAAGTCACTGGATGGATTTAAGAGAGAGTTAGATAGAGCTCTAGGGGCTGGTGGAGTCAAGGGATATGGGGAGAAGGCAGGCACGGGTTATTGATTGGGGACGATCAGCCATGATCACAAAGAATGGCGGTGCTGGCTCGAAGGACTGAATGGCCTCCTCCTGCACCTATTTTCTATGTTTCTATGTAGATCGGGTAGAATCTCTTGCCCAGAGTATGGGAATCGAGGACCAGAGGACATTGGTTCAAGGTGAAGGGGGAAAGATTGAATAGGAATCCGAGGGGTAACTTTTCCACACAGAGGGTGGTGGGTGTATGGAACGAGCTGCCGGAGGAGGCAGTTGAGGCTGGGACTATCCCATCGTTTAAGAAACAGTTGGACAGGTGCATGGATAGGACAGGTTTGGAGGGATATGGACCAAGCGCGGGCAAGTGGGATTAGTGTAGCTGGGGCATTGTTGGCCAGTATGGGCGAGTTGGGCCGAAGGGCCTGTTTCCACTCTATGACTCTACTCTATGATGCGGACTGACGCTTCCTCTTGTGTTCCAGCAGCAGACCCGTCCCACAAAGATCTTCTGCTGACGTTCTTTTAGAAAGGAGGTGAGGAGAAATTTCTTTAGTCAGAGGGTGGTGAATCTGCGGGATTCTTTGCCACAGACGGCGGTGGAGGCCACAAGTCAGCGGATATTTTTAAGGCAGAGATAAATTCCTGATTAGCGCGGGTGTCAAGGGTTACAGGGAGAATGGGGTTAGTAGGCCGAGATCAGCCATGACCGAATGGCGGAGTAGACTCGATGGGCCGAATCCTACTCCTAGAACTTGTGAACTTGGGAAGATTAGTTTAGTTTCGAGATACAGTGCAGAAACAGGCCCTTCGGCCCATCGGGTCTGCGCCGACCGGCGATTCCAACTCGCTAACACCATCCTACACCCACTAGGGCCATTTTTTGCATTTACACCAAGCCGATTCACCTGCAAACCTGCACGTCTTTGGGCTGTGGGAGGAAACTGGAGATCTCGGGGAAAAAAACCCGGGGAGAACGTGCAAACTCCGTACAGACAGCACCTGTAGTCGAACCCGGGTCTGCACTCACCGGAAATTCTTCTTCCCTGGGGCTATCAAACTGCACAACACCCTCCCCCTTCAGTTGTGGGGTAGACTGACTGACTCCCCCCTCCCCCACTTGTGAACTTGAGGAGATTAGTTTCGTTTCGTTTCGAGATACAGCGTTGAAAGCAAGTAAGTACGTGTATTGGCCAAGTATTCACATACAAGGAATTTGCCTTGGTGCTCCGCCCACAAGTAACAACATGACACACAGTGACAGTTACAAATGACTCAGGAAAACACTAAACATTATTAATAATAAGACATTAATGATAAAACACCGTTGATCGAGCATGTGAACCAACACAATACCAGGTCAAAGGGAGGCTACAGATTTGTGGCTGTTGAGTAGAGCAACTACCCGTGGATAAAAACTGTTTTTATGTCCGGCGGCTGCGGCAGCTTTGACAGTCCGGAGTCGCCTTCCAGAGGGAAGTGATTCAAAGAGTTTGTGGCCAGGGTGAGAGGGGTCAGAGATGATCTTGCCCGCTCACTTCCTGGCCCTTGCAGTGTACGGTTCATCAATGGGGGAAAGGTTGCAGCCAATAGCCTTCTCTGCTGATCGGAGGATTCGCTGCGGCCTCCGGGTGTTGTGCTTGGTGGCTGAGCCAAACCAGGCCATGACGGAGAAGGTGAGGACAGACTCTGCGATGGATGTGTAGAATTCTACGGCCATCGTAGACGGCCATTGAAACAGGCCCTTCGGCCCACCGGGTCCGTGCCGACCAGCGATCCCCGCACATTAACACCATCCTACACCCACTAGGGACAATTTTTACATTAACAAACCTGCAGGTCTTCGGGGAATGGGGTTGGGAAGGGGGAGAGATCGATCAGCCATGATTGAATGGCAGAGTAGACTTGATGGGCCGAATGGCCTCATTATGCTCCCATCACTTACGGACGCATGAACTTATCCACCTGGGGTAGTTGAGTCGAGGGAAACAATTGCAGAAACAGGCCCGCCGAGTCCATCCCATCATCGGACAAACACTGGGGACGATTTACCATTTTACCAAAGCCAATTAACCTACAAACCCGGAGTGTGGGAGGAAACCGGAGCACCCGGAGAAAACCCACGCAGGTCATGGGGAGAAGGTACCAACTCCGTACAGACAAGCGCCCGTGGGCGGGATGGAAACCGGGTCTCTGGCGCCGCGAGGCAGCAGCTCAACCCTCTGCGCCATCGTGCCGCGCATAATTCTCCAGCGAATCCCTGTTGAACTGTCCACCGTATTACGGGAAGTCGGAAGGAACGGAAACCAGGCTCTCTCTGCAGGTTGAACACGTCCATTCATAGAAACATAGACAATAGGTGCAGGAGTAGAGGCCATTCGGCCCTTCCAGCCTGCACCGCCATTCAATACGATCACGGCTGATCATCCAACTCAGTATCCCGTACCTGCCTTCTCTCCATACCCCCCTGATCCCTTTAGCCACAAGGGCCACATCTAACTCCCTCTTAAATATAGCCAATAAACTGGACTCAACTACCTTCTGTGGCAGAGAATTCCACAGATTCACCACTCTCTGTGTGAAAAGAAAAATGATTTTCTCATCTCGGTCCTAAAAGACTTCCCCCTTATCCTTAAATTGTGTGACCCCTTGTCCTGGACTTCCCCAACAATCTTCCTGCGTCTAGCCTGTCCAGCCCCTTAAGAACTTTGTAAGTCTCTATAAGATCCCCCCTCAATCTTCTAAATTCCAGCGAGTACAAGCCGAGTCCATGCGGTCTTTCTTCATATCTCTCAGGGGAAGGTGTAGTGCAACCTCTGCGCTATCTTTCAATTCTGCTTTCCATCTGTGCAGATCCCCAATTGGAGACCTCAAAGCAGAAGTTCAGGCAATGATATTAAAGGCTCATAAATCTGGAGGTGAAAGTTGAGCAACATTAAATAAAAGAGGCCTTTCGGCCCTTCGAGCCAGCACCACCATTCAATATGAATATTCAAATGAGTTGCCGCCTCCCAGCGCCAGAGACCCGGGTTCGATTCCGACCACGGGTGCTGTCTGTGTGGAGTTTGTACGTTTTCTCCCCGTGACCCGCGTGGGTTCCCTCCGAGATCAGTTGTGAGTCTGTGGAATTCTCTGCCTCAGAGGGCGGTGGAGGCCGGTTCTCTGGATGCTTTCAAGAGAGAGCTAGATAGGGCTCTTAAAGATAGTGGGGTCAGGGGATATGGGAGGGGAAGGCAGGAACGGGGTACTGATTGGGGATGATCAGCCGTGATCACATTGAATGGCGGTGCTGGCTCGAAGGGCCAAATGGCCTCCTCCTGCACCTATTGTCTATTGATATGGGGAGAAGGCAGGAACAGGGTTACTGATAGAAACATAGAAATTAGGTGCAGGAGTAGGCCATTCAGCCCTTCGAGCCTGCACCGTCATTCAATATGATCATGGCTGATCATCCAACTCAGTATCCCGTACCTGCCTTCTCTCCATACCCTCTGATCCCCTTAGCCACATCTAACTCCCTCTTAAATATAGCCAATGAACCGGCCTCAACTACCCTCTGTGGCAGAGAGTTCCAGAGACTCACCACTCTCTTTGTGAAAAATGATTTCCTCATCTCGGTCCTAAAAGACTTCCCCCCCCTTATCCTTAAACTTGTTCTGGACCTCCCCAACATCGGGAACAATCTTCCTGCATCTCGCCAGAGAGTTCCAGAGACTCACCACTCTCTGTGTGAAAAAAGTCTTTCTCATCTCGGTCCTAAAGGATTTCCCCCTTATCCTTAAAATCACTCTGTGACTAGTGTATGAACTGGCCTCAACTACCCTCTGTGGCAGAGACTTCCAGAGACTCACCACTCTCTGTGTGTGAAAAAAGTCCTTCTCATCTCGGTCCTAAAGGATTTCCCCCTTATCCTTAAGCTGTGACCCCTTGTCCTGGACTTCCCCAACATCGGGAACAATCTTCCTGCATCTCGCCAGAGAGTTCCAGAGACTCACCACTCTCTGTGTGAAAAAAGTCTTTCTCATCTCGGTCCTAAAGGATTTCCCCCTTATCCTTAAGCTGTGACCCCCTTGTCCTGGACTTCCCCAACATCGGGAACAATTGTGGATGATCAGCCGATGCCCCTCTGGTCCTCGATTCTCCTACTCTGGGCAAGAGGCTCTGTGCGTCTACCCGATCTATTCCTCTCGTGACTGTACGCATTGTTGGCAGATCAATCTCCCTATTGGGATAAATGCAGTTCCATCGTACTGTTCTGTTTGGTAAACCTGCCTGGCCTTGCTGAGACCCAGCCACTGCACGCCACAGGACTTAGCTGAGACCTGCTGAGTTTCCGGCAGCAGTCTTTGCCCAGAGCAACCTCTACTCACAGGATGTTGCGAGACGCACTGAGCAAAGAGAATAACCACAGGTTCATTTGCCGACATTTCATGCACAGGAAGGAACAGCGGGTGCTGGTTTGAACCAGAGTTAGACACAGAATCAAGAGCTGGTGGACAAAAATGCTGGGGAAACTCAGCGGGTGAGGCAGCATCTGTGGGGCGAAGGGAATAGGTGACGTTTGGGGTCGAGACCCTCAAGAGCTAGAGTGCCTCAGGGAGTCAGTCAGCATCTCTGGAGAGAAGGAGTCTCGTTGTCTGCAACTGGTTTTCACCTAACACACGGCTAACAATGGCCTCAGATAGACACAATAAGCTGGAGTAACTCAGCGGGTCAGGCAGCATCTCTGGAGAGAAGGAATGGGTGATGTTTCAAGAAAAGACAATACACAATAGGTGCAGGAGTATTCGGCCATTCGGCCCTTCGAGCCAGCACCACCATTCAACGTCACCTATTCCTTCGCTCCATAGATGCTGCCTCACCCGCTGAGTTTCTCCAGCATTTTTGACAATAGACAATACACAATAGGTGCAGGAGTAGAGGCCATTCGGCCCTTCGAGCCAGCACCGCCATTCAATGTGATCACGGCTGATCATCCCCAATCAGTACCCCGTTCCTGCCTTCTCCCCATATCCCCCGACTCCGCTATCTTTAAGAGCCCTATCTAGCTCTCTCTTGAAAGCATCCAGAGAACCTGCCTCCACCTGCTCTCTGAGGCAGAGAATCCTACAGACTAGGAGAGAGAGGAGAATGGATGAAGGTGCCACACTTCTTAGCTTTTAGCCCAATAACCTATTGTCTTAGACAATAGACAACAGGTGCAGGAGTAGAGGCCATTCGGCCCTTCGAGCCAGCACCACCATTCAACGTCACCTATTCCTTCGCTCCATAGATGCTGCCTCACCCGCATTTTTGTCAATAGACAATAGGTGCAGGAGTAGGCCATTCGGCCCTTCGAGCTAGCACCGCCATTCAATGTGATCGTGGCTGATCATCCCCAATCAGTACCCAATCTTGAACCTACCTGAACTTGGGCGAGTCCTTCAGGCATTCTTCAAAGTCAATGGAGATAGTCATCTTGGTGGTGGTCGTAGATGAATGGGGGGGTGGGGGGGGTGGGGTGTAAGGGGGGAGGGGACACACACACGGACAACTGTGTCTTTGGGGGGTGCTCAAAGCCCCATGTTGCGCGAGGTAGACTGAACGCAGTGCAGGATCTGTCCGTGCGATCAGCGTCGTGAGCAATGTGGGCGGAACAGTAGGCCCTGACCACATCCTGCACAAGCACAGCCAGATAGTACAACTCAGAACAACAACCCACGGGGCAAAAATCCACCCACACCCTCGTCGAGTCGCGGACCCAGTCTGAAGAAGGGTCTCGACCCCCCGAAACCTCACCCATTCCGTCTCTCCGGAGATGCTGCCCGTCCCGCTGAGTTACTCCAGCATTTTGTGCCTCTCTTTGGTTTAAACCAGCATCTGCAGTTCCTTCTTGCACAAACAGTGTGGAAACAGGCCCTTCAGCCCAACTTGCCCACACTGGCCAACATAAGGTCATTAGGTCACAGCAGTAGAAACACAGACATAGAAACATAGAAAATAGGTGCAGGAGGAGGCCATTCGGCCCTTCGAGCCAGCACCGCCATTCATTGTGATCACGGCTGATCGTCCCCAATCAATAACCCGTGCCTGCCTTCTCCCCATATCCCTTGACTCCACTAACCCCTAGAGCTCTATCTAACTCTCTCTTAAATCCATCCAGTGATTTGGCCTCCACTGCCCTCTGTGGCAGGGAATTCCATAAATTCACAACTCTCTGGGTGAAAAAGGTTTTTCTCACCTCAGTCTTAAATGACCTCCCCTTTATTCTAAGACTGTGTGTGGCCCCTGGTTCTGGACTCGCCCAACATTGGGAACATTTTTCCTGCATCTAGCTTGTCCAGTCCTTTTATAATGTTATACATCTCTATAAGATCCCCCCCCTCATCCTTCTAAACTCCAGTGAATACAAGCCTAGTCTTTTCAGTCTTTCCTCATATGACAGTCCCGCCATCCCAGGGATCAATCTGGTGAACCTACGCTGCACTGCCTCAATCGCAAGGATGTCCTTCCTCAAATTAGGAGACCAAAACTGTACCCAATACTCCAGATGTGGACTCACCAGAGCCCTGTACAACTGCAGAAGAACCTCTTTACTCCTGTACTGAAATCCTCTTGTTATGAACAATAGAATTAGGCCAATTGGCCCATCAAGTCTACTCTGCCATTCAATCATGGCTGATCTAACTGTCCCTTCATCTTAAACCCATGTCCTCTGGTCCTCGATTCCCCTACTCTGGGCAAGAGACTCTGTGCATCTACCCGATCTATTCCTCTCATGATTTTGTCCACCTCTATAAGATCATTTATCATATTGTTTGCCGTGTGCTATGTTTACATATTCTGTTGTGCTGCTGCAAGCAGGAATTTCATTGTTCTCTCTGGACCACATCCCAATAAAACAGTTGAAGATCACCCCTCGTCCTCCTGCGCTCCAAGGAATAGAATCCCAGCCTGCCCAACCTCTTATTGAAACATATAAGATTGTTAAGGGCTTGGACACGCTAGAGGCAGGAAACATGTTCCCGATGTTGGGGGAGTCCAGAACCAGGGGCCACACACACAGTTTACGAATAAGGGGCTGGCCATTTAGAACAGAAATAATGAAAATATTTTTCACCCCGAGAGTTGGCAATCTGTGGAATTCTCTGCCTCGGAAGGCAGTGGAGGCCGATTCTCTGGATACTTTCAAGAAAGAGTTAGATAGAGGTCTTAAAGATAGGAGTCAAGGGATATGGGGAGAAGGCAGGAACGGGGTACAGATGCGGATGATCAGCCATGATCACAGTGATTTGTAGGGGCTTGTACACTCTGGAGTTTAGAAGGGTGAGAGGGGATCTCGTTGAAACATCGGGAACAATCTTCCTGCATCTAGCCTGTCCAACCCCTTAAGAATGTTGTAAGCCTCTATAAGATCCCCCCTCAATCTCCTAAATTCCAGCGAGTACAAGCCGAGTCTATCCGGGATGAGGCATTCTTGCTATTGAGGGAGTGCAGTGTAAGTTTACAAGGTTAATTTTCGGGATGGCGGGACTGTCATATGCTGAGAGAATGGAGCGGCTGGGCTTGTACACTCTGGAGTTTAGAAGGATGAGAGGGGATCTCGTTGAAACATCGGGAACAATCTTCCTGCATCTAGCCTGTCCAACCCCTTAAGAATGTTGTAAGCCTCTATAAGATCCCCCCTCAATCTCCTAAATTCCAGCGAGTACAAGCCGAGTCTACCGGGATGAGGCATTCATGCTATTGAGGGACTGCAGTGTAAGTTTACAAGGTTAATTTTCGGGATGGCGGGACTGTCATATGCTGAGAGAATGGAGCGGCTGGGCTTGTACACTCTGGAGTTTAGAAGGATGAGAGGGAATCTCGTTGAAACATATAAGATTGTTAAGGGCTTGGACATGCTAGAGCCAGGAAACATGTTCCCGATGTTGGGGGAGTCCAGAACCAGGGGCCACACACACAGTTTAAGAATAAGGGGTCGGCCATTTAGAACAGAGACAAGGAAACACTTTTTCTCACAGAGAGTGGTGAGTCTGTGGAATTCTCTGCCTTGGAGGGCGGTGGAGGCCGGTTCTCTGGATGCTTTCAAGAGAGAGCTAGATAGGGCTCTTAAAGATAGCGGAGTCAGGGGATATGGGGGGGAAGGCAGGAACGGGGTACTGATTGGGGATGATCAGCCATGTCCTCTGGTCCTCGATTCACCTACTCTGGGCAAGAGGCTCTGTGCATCTACCCGATCGATTCCTCTCGTGACTTTATGCAGGGGACATGGGGAGAAGGCAGGAACGGGGTACTGATTGGGGATGATCAGCCACGATCACATTGAATGGTGGTGCTGGCTCGAAGGGCCGAATGGCCAACTCCTGCACCTATTATCCACTGTCTAAACGGCTCGATTGTAATCATGTATTGTCTTTCCGCTGACTAGCCAGCAAACAAAAGCTTTTCACTGTAGCTTGGTACACATGCAAATAAATAATCTAATCACGGCAGGGGAAGCAGATAAAAAAGAATCCGACCTTCCCCTTCACAGGATAGGTGGAGAAAAACCGATTAGAGAATATTGAATGGTAAAAAAACTGCAGGTGATGAGATATTGAGTAAAAAAATGACAAAGTGCTGGAGGAACTGAAATAACCATATAACAATTACAGCACGGAAACAGGCCTTCTCGGCCCTTCCAGTCTGTGCCGACCATTTATTTTCCCCTAGTCCCATCTACCTGCACTCAGACCATACCCCTCCATTCCCTTCCCGTCCATATACCTATCCACTTTACTTTTAAATGTTAAAATCGATCCTGCCTCCACCACTTCTGCAGGAAGATCATTCCACACAGCCACCACTCTCTGAGTAAAGAAGTTCCCCCTCATGTTACCCCTAAACTTCTGTCCCTTAATTCTCATGTCATGCCCTCTTGTTTGAATCTTCCCTACCCTCAATGGGAAAAGCTTATCCACGTCAACTCTGTCTATCCCTTTCATCATTTTAAAGACCTCAATCAAGTCCCGCCTTAACCTTCTGCGCTCCAAAGAATAAAGACCTAACTTGTTCAACCTTTCTCTGTAACTTAGTTGCTGGAACCCAGGCAACATTCTAGTAAATCTCCTCTGGACTCTCTCTATTTCTTTAAAATGGCCGGAAAAAAAATCTGTTGAGGGACTGGAAGGCAATTAGCTCTAATCTCTACAAGTCTGTCATGGGACAGAGATTAAGTGGTTGTTAAGGGCCTAGCTGAATAGGGCTGGTGGGAGACCGGCTTGTTGTTTAGTTGCTGGGTAGCAATGGGCAGGTGGGGTTCAGGGATGCTGCTGGTTTTAGTCCTGCTCTCTGCTGGGGCAGTCTGCTCCATTAGCTGGGAGCTGGGCCGGGCTAAGCAGGGCAGGTTTGGTGCTGGCTGGGTCGTCGGGGAGTGGGTTCAGCGTTCCCCTCCCTGCACCTCCCCGCTCCTGCCTGTCACGGTTCGGTGCGGGGAACACCGTCTGCTGGTCTTGGTCGGGGCGGGACAGCCAGCGGGGGCTGAGGGGCTCCAAGGTTGCTCCCCTGCCAAGATGGAGGCCCAGAATCACACCGCCATCTTCTGCGCCCATCTCTCGGTCTGTGGCATCGCTATAACGGTGAGCGGTGGGGGGATGAGGTTCACCTATGATGAGGTGGCAGTGTGAACTGTGAGGAGGATGCTATGAGAAGGGTTACACAAAAAGCTGGAGAAACTCAGCGGGTGCAGCAGCACCTAAGGAGCGAAGGAGATAGGTGACGTTTCGGGTCGAGACCCTTCTTCTATGAGAATGCAGGGTGACTTGGACAGGTTGGGGGGAGTGGGCAGATGCATGGCAGGTGAAGTTTAATGCGGATAAATGTGAGGTTATCCACTTTGGTAGCAAAAACAGGAAGGCAGATTATTATCTAATTGGTGTCAAGTTGGGAAAAGGGGAAGTACAACGGGATCTGGGGGTCCTTGTTCATCAGTCTATGAAAGTAAGTGGGGGGGGGGGTTACACAAAAAGCTGTAGAAACTCAGCGGGTGCAGCAGCATCTAAGGAGATGGGTGACGTTTCGGGTCGAGACCCTTCATGCAGGTACAGCAGGCAGTGAAGAAAGTGAATGGCATGTTTGCCTTTATAACAAGAGGAGTTGAGTATAGGAGCAAAGAGGTCCTTCTGCAGTTGTACAGGGCCCTAGTGAGACCACACCTGGAGTATTGTGTGCAGGTTTGGTCCCCTAATTTGAGGAAGGACATTCTTGCTATTGAGGGAGCCCAGCGTAGGTTCACCAGGTTAATTCCCGGGATGGCGGGACTGTCATATGCTGAGAGAATGGAGCGGCTGGGCTTGTACACTCTGGAGTTTAGAAGGATGAGAGGGGATCTTATTGAAACGTATAAGATTGTTAAGGGCTTGGACACGCTAGAGGCAGGAAACATGTTCCCGATGTTGGGGAAGTCCAGAACCAGGGGCCACACACAGTTTAAGAATAAGGGGTAAGCCATTTAGAACGGAGACGAGGAAACACTTTTTCTCACAGAGAGTTGTGAGTCTGTGGAATTCTCTCCCTCAGAGGGCGGTGGAGGCCGATTCTCTGGATGCTTTCAAGAGAGAGCTAGATAGGGCTCTTAAAAATAGCGGATATGGGGAGAAGGCAGGAACGAGGTACTGATTGGGAATGATCAGCCATGATCACAATGAATGGCGGTGCTGGCTCGAAGGGCCAAATGGCCTCTACTCCTGCACCTATTGTCTCGACCCGAAATGTTACCCATTCCTTCTCCCCAGAGATGCTGCCTGTCCTGCTGAGTTAATCCAGCATTTAGTGTCTATCTTCAACCTAAGATGAGAGTTTGTAAGCACCAGGCCTGTACTCGCTGGAGTTTAGAAGAATGAGGGGAGGGGGAACCTCATTGAAACGTACAGAATAGGGAAAGGCCCGGATAGAGTGGATGTGGAGAGGATGTTTCCACGAGTGGGAGAGTCCAGGACTAGAGGTCACAGCCTCAGAATTAAAGGATGTTCTTGTTGTCCAGCTTGAAAGGGTTCAGAGAAGATTTACGAGGATGTTGCCAGGACTCGAGGGTGTGAGCTACAGGGAGAGGTTGAGCTGGCTGGGTCTCTATTCCTTGGAGCGCAGGAGGATGAGGGGCGATCTTATAGAGGTGGACAAACCTTGAGAGGAATAGATCGGGTAGACGCACAGAGTCTCTTGCCCAGAGTAGGGGAATCGAGGACCAGAGGACATGGGTTTTGCGTTGAAAAGATTGAATAGGAATCTGAGGGGTAGCTTTTTCACACAAAGGGCGGTGGGTGTATGGAACGAGCTGCCGGAGGAGGTAGTTGAGGCAAGATTGAAGCAGGGTCTTGACCCGAAACGTCACCCATTCCTTCTCTCCAGCGATGCTGCCTGTCCCGCTGAGTTACTCCTGCATTTTGTGTCCATCTTAGTTGAGGCAAGAAACGGATTAAGGGACTGTTTCGACGTTTAAGAAACAGTTGGACATGGGTTGTCGGTGAAGGGGAAAAGATTTAATAGGAATCTGAGGGGCAACTTTTCCACACAGAGGGTGGTGGGTGTATGGAACGAGCTGCCGGAGGAGGTAGTTGAGGCTGGGACTATCCCATCGTTTAAGAAACAGTTAGACGGGTACATGGATAGGACGGGATATGGTCCGGAGGGACTAGTGTAGCTGGGACGTGGGGAAAATGGCAGGAGAATGTGGTTTGGAGGGAGAGATGGAACAGCCATGATAGCATAGCGAAGTAGACTTGATGGGCCGAATGGCCTAATTCTACTTCTATGACCTTATCTTGGCCGGTGTGGGCAGTTAGACAGGTGCGTGGATGGGACGGGTTTGGAGGGATATGGGCCAAGCGCAGGCAGGTGGGACAAGTGTCGGTGGGGCTTGTTGGCTGGTATGGGTAAGTTGGGCCGAAGGGCCTGTTTCCACGTTGTGTGACTGTATGTGTGGGGGTATATGACCTGTCGGACTATTTTACAGGTGTATGTCCACCGGATCCGCTATTCTATGCACCTCGACCACACGCCCAAGGCAGCTGGAACTGCTGTCGCGAGATCTAGCTCCGCTATAGCTCGTGTCGCGTGCTGTCACCTCAGGTAATATTCCCCTCGCCTGCGTACTCCACTGTGTGAGCTCTGTAAGACACAAAACGCTGGCGAAACTCAGCGGGACCGGCAGCATCCTGGGGAGGAGGAACGGGTGACGTTTCGGGTCGAGACCCTTCAGTCCGACCCAAAATGTCAGCCATTCCTTCTCTCCACAGATGCTGCCCGTCCCGCTGAGTTACGCCAGGATTTTTGCGTCTATCTCGGTGTAAAACAGTGTCTGCAGTTCCTCCCTGCTCTTAATCCTGGCTGTCAGATGGAGATTGGGTCTCCAAACTGGATCTGCAAATTTGAGGAAGGACATTCTTGCTATTGAGGGAGTGCATCGTAGGTTCACCAGGTTAATTCCCAGGATGGCGGGACTGTCATATGCTGAGAGAATGGAGTGGCTGGGCTTGTACACTCTGGAGTTTAGAAGGATGAGAGGGGATCTCATTGAAACATATAAGATTGTTAAGGGTGTGGACACGCCTGAGGCAGGAAACATGTTCCCGATGTTGGGGGAAGTCCAGAACCAGGGGCCACACACACACACAGTTTAAGAATAAGGGGTCAGCCATTTAGAACAGAGATGAGGAAACACTTTTTCTCGCAGAGAGTGGCGAGTCTGTGGAATTCTCTGCCTCAGAGGGTGGTGGAGGCCGGTTCTCTGGATGCTTTCAAGAGAGTTAGATAGGGCTCGTAAAGATAGCGGAGTCAGGGGATATGGGGAGAAGGCAGGAACGGGGTACTGATTGGGGATGATCACAATGAATGGCGGTGCTGGCTCGAAGGGCCAAATTTTTCGGAGTTTTGTACATTCGCCCCATGATGGGCGTGGGTTTTCTAAGAGACCTTCAGTTTTCTCCCACACTCCAAAGGCGTGCAGGTATGTCGGTAAATTGGCTTTGTGTAAGTGTGTGTAGGGTGGGGTTGGTGTGCGGGGTTTTGCTGAGCGTGTGTGGGCTCGGTGGGCCGAACGGCCTGTTTCATGTAAGGTTGTTAAGATTGAAACGTATAAGATTGTTAAGGGTTTGGACACGCTAGAGGCAGGAAACGTGTTCCCGATGTTGGGGGAGTCCCGAACCAGGGGCCACACACACACACACACACACACACACACACACACACACACACACACACACACACACACACACACACACACACACACACACACACACACACACACACACACACACACAGTTTAAGAATAAGGGGTCGGCCATTTAGAACGTAGACGAGGAAACACTTTTTCTCACAGAGAGTTGTGAGTCTGTGGAATTCTCTGCCTCAGAGGGCGGTGGAGGCCGGTTCTCTGGATGCTTTAAAGAGAGAGCTAGATAGGGCTCTTAAAGATAGCGGAGTCAGGGGATATGGGGAGAAGGCAGGCACGGGGTACTGATTGGGGATGATCAGCCGTGATCACATTGAATGGCGGTGCTGGCTCGAAGGGTCAAATGGCCTTCTCCTGCGTCTATTGTCTATTGTCTATTGTCCTGAAGTTACGAATCTCTGGTTGGCATCTGTCCATTTCTAAGGTGCGCTCCATTCGAAGGGGCTGCTGGCGTTTGTGGATGGTGTCGATGGGGGAAGTGCAGAGGAAGCCGGAGAAGGAGAAGCGCTGGTTTTGGATGGAAACCCCGCGGTAGGTAACACTCCGGGATATAACGGGCAGGTGGGACTAGTGCAGATGGGACATATTGGGCAGCGCAGCGACTCTGGGGAGAAGGAACAGGTGATGTGACCCTCCTTCATAGAAACATGGAAGCATAGAAAAACTAGGTGCAGGAGTAGAGGCCATTCAGCCCTTCGAGCCTGCACCGCCATTCAATATGATCATTGCTGATCATCCCCAATCAGTAACCCCGTTCCTGCTTTCTCCCCATATCCCTTGATTCCGTTAGCCCCAAGAGCTAAATCTAGCTCTCTTGAAAACATCCAGTGAATCTGCCTCCACTGCCTGCTGTGGCAGAGAATTCCACAGATTCACAACTCTCTGGGTTAAGAAATTTTTCCTCATCTCAGTCCTAAATGGCCCACCCCTTATTCTTAAACTGTGTGTGTGACCCCTGGTTCTGGACTCCCCCAACATCGGGAACATTTTTCCCGAATCTAGCCTGTCCAATCTTTTAAGAATTTTTTATGTGGTTCTATAAGATCCCCTCATCTTTCTAAATTCTAGTCAATACAAGTCCATTCGATCCGTTCTTTCATCATATGTCGGTCCTGCCATCCCGGGAATTAACCTGGTAAACCTACGCTGGGCTCCCTCAATAGCAAGAATGTCCTTCCTCAAATTAGGGGACCAAAACTGCACACAATGCTCCAGGTGTGGTCTCACTAGGGCTCCATACAACTGCCATCTCATACCACCAAAGTCTCCGTTATTCAAGTTCAGGAACGTTGTCTCTGAATTAACCGTGTCGCTCTCCATCCTGATGCAAAATTCCACCATATTATGGCCACTGTTGCCCAAGGGGCCTTGCACAACAAGATCACTAACTAATCCTTCCTCTTTACACAATAGCCAGTCTAGGATGGCCTGCCCTCTAGTCAGTTCCTCTACATATTGGTTTAAAAACCCATCCCGTATACATTCCAAGAAATCCTCCCCCTCAGCGCTGCTACCAATATGGTTGCCCCAATCTATATAGGAGTAGGGAAGTAATGTTAAAATTGTACAAGGCATTGGTGAGACCAATTCTGGAGTATGGTGTACAATTTTGGTCGCCTAATTATAGGAAGGATGTCAACAAAATAGAGAAAGTACAGAGGAGATTTACTAGAATGTTGCCTGGGTTCCAGCAACTAAGTTACAGAGAAAGGTTGAACAAGTTAGGTCTTTATTCTTTGGAGCGCAGAAGGTTAAGGGGGGACTTGATTGAGGTCTTTAAAATGATGAAAGGGATAGACAGAGTTGACGTGGATAAGCTTTTCCCATTGAGGGTAGGGAAGATTCAAACAAGAGGGCATGACATGAGAATTAAGGGACAGAAGTTTAGGGGTAACATGAGGGGGAACTTCTTTACTCAGAGAGTGGTGGCTGTGTGGAATGATCTTCCAGCAGAAGTGGTGGAGGCAGGATCGATTTTAACATTTATGTGTAAAGTGGATAGGTATATGGACGGGAAGGGAATGGAGGGGTATGGTCTGAGTGCAGGTAGATGGGACTAGGGGAAAATAAATGGTCGGCACGGACTGGAAGGGCCGAGAAGGCCTGTTTCCGTGCTGTAATGGTTATATGGTTATATGTAGATTAAAGTCGTGTATGATAACTGCTGTACCTTTGTTGCATGCATCCCCGAATTCCTGCTATCCCCGACCTCCCCACTGCTGTTAGGTGGTCTGTATACAACTCATAAAGCATTTTCTGCCCTTGGCTAGTTCGCAGTTACACCCATGCCAATTCTGCAGCATCCAATGTCCCTCCTTGCTATTGCATTTAACCAGCGATGCCACCCCACCCATATCCTCTCCCTTTCTGTCACCCGGCAGTCCGGCACCCGGGGCCAACTCATCGTTCACCCAGCCACGGCCCAGTTGGTCAATGAATTGCCGTGGGGAATTTAGACAATAGACAACAGGTGCAGGAGTAGAGGCCATCCGGCCCTTCGAGCCAGCACCGCCATTCAATGTGATCACGGCTGATCATCCCCAATCAGTACCCCGTTCCTGCCTTCTCCCCATATCCCCTGACTCTATCAGCGCCTCTACTTCCTGAGAAGATTACGGAGAGTCGCTCTGTCAAGGAGGACTCTCTCTAACTTCTACAGGTGTACAGTAGAGAGCTTGCTGACCGGTTGCATCGTGGCTTGGTTCGGCAACTTGAGCGCCCTGGAGAGGAAAAGACTACAAAAAGTAGTAAACACTGCCCAGTCCATCATCGGCTTTGACCTTCCTTCCATCGAGGGGATCTATCGCAGTCGCTGCCTCAAAAAGGCTGGCAGCATCATCAAGGACCCACACCACCCTGGCCACTCACTCGTCTCCCCGCTACCTTCAGGTAGAAGGTACAGGAGCCTGAAGACTGCAGCGACCAGGTTCAGGAATAGCTACTTCCCCACAGCCATCGGGCTATTAAACCTGGCTCGGACAAAATTCTGAACATTAATATCCCTCCATCTGTTATTTGCACTTTATTAATTTATTAATTGATGGGTGTATTTACGTATAGAATTGTAGTCAATACCGTCTATGTTCTGTTGTGCTGAAGCAAAGAAAGATTTTCATTGTCCTGTCAGGGACACACGACAATAAACTCTTTTGACTTTGACTTTGACTCCACTATTTATAATTTGTCCCCTATTTTGACCTGTTGTCCCGTGTTTGGGAGTGAGAAGGTTGGAGACCCTCTCTAAACCTCTCTACCCCTTCAGCCTGAAGAAGGGCCAGCACTCTTTGTCTCCAAAACCGTGCAGGACCTTGTTTCCACGATGTTATCTCGCTGATCACTACAGGGCTGTGGTCTCTCTGATTATTTAGGCTCCCAGTTGGAGGAGGGACTGTTGAAGGGAGGAGAGGATCGGGTCGGGCCGCTGCGAATCCTGGATGTCGCTGACCCTACTCCGAGAGTGGGACATGCCGGCCAGAACGCCTCTGGTGGGGGGGGAGGTGCCGAGCCCGGTGAGACATTAATCCTCCTCCTTGCACCATCCTCGTCCAAGCGTTTAGAGCGGGTTGGAGCCTTGAGTCGAACGGAGCCCGCGGGGAGGGTCCTGGGGAGGGTCGGGGTAAAGGTCGATAGACAAGGGCGGACCATGGTGAGGGTGGGGGGGCTTCTGCTGTTGAGGGACGGAACAGGAGAAGGACCTGGCGTGGGGGGGGGGGGCAATGGAGGCTTAGAGTGGGGGGGACCAAAGGAGGAGCAGACGTGGTATTTTGTTGGTTCACATGCTCGATCAATGGTGTTTTATCATTAATGTTTTATTAATATTAATGTTTAGTGTTTTCTGAGTCATTCGTAACTGTCACTGTGTGTCATGTTGTTACTTGTGGGCGGAGCACCAAGGCAAATTCCTTGTATGTGAATACTTGGCCAATAAACTTACTTATTTTAACTTTTTTGGCACCCTTTACGTGGCCACTATTTGCAAACCTTTGGTGTACAAGCAAAGAATCTTAAGGGGTTGGACAGGCTAGATGCAGGGAGATTGTTCCCGATGTTGGGGAAGTCCAGGACAAGGGGTCACAGTTTAAGGATAAGGGGGAATTCCTTTAGGACCGAGATGAGAAGATCATTTTTCACACAGAGAGTGGTGAATCTGTGGAATTCTCTGCCACAGAAGGTAGTTGAGGCCAGTTCATTGGCTATATTTAAGAGGGAGTTAGATGTGGCCCTTGTGGCTAAAGGGATCAGGGGGTATGGAGAGAAGGCAGGTACGGGATACTGAGTTGGATGATCAGCCATGATCGTATTGAATGACGGTGTGGGCTCGAAGGGCCGAATGGCCTCTACTCCTGCACCTATTGTCTATGTTTCACCGTGACTTGTCACATGTAACAAGTGTTCATTCATTAATTCATTGCCTTTGGTGGATTAACAAGTTTTATTTCCTCTTTCTTCCCTTCTCGCTTCTGGTGAAGTGGCCGCCAAGACTCTGCTGACTGTCGCGGGGCTGGTAGCGGCCGTGGCTCTCCTGCTCGCGGGGCTGGCGGTCGGAGGAGTTGTCCTCTGCGGGGCATTGACCATCTTCAGTCTATACAACAAACTGGCCAGACCCTCCTCTTAGCCCCAAGGGTGAAACTCTGCACTGACGCCCCACTCTGGCCACTGCTGCTCGGGTTTTAAGCGATGGAAAGGTGCATCCTTTATCAGTGTTGTCCACTTCTTCTGCACTCAGACCCATTGCCCGGCAAATGACCTGAGCTAACTTGATGGGTTGGGCTCCCAGCGTTCAAACTCCAGTTATGAATTGTGGAATAAATGACTCTGTAATGGGAACTGTGAACTACCAGATGTTTAAAAACAAATAAAAATTGTGTTTGCTTGCATCTATTCCTGTTGACTATTGACTGCCTGTGCCGTTATCTATCATTGGTAACGGCCAGACTGAGCCTCGGGGGGTCAATATTTGTCTCTTCCTTGGGAGCGGGTCCGTGGGTTTGTTTAACAAGGGTCAGACATGAGGGAGGCACTTCCACAGGCAGGCAAATCGCAGTCTGAAGAAGGGTCTCGACCCAAAATGTCGCCCATCCATGTTCTCCAGAGATGCTGCCTGACCCGCTGGGCTACTCCAATATTTTGTGTCGATCTTCAGTTTAAACCAACATCTTGGTTCTTGGTTACTTGGTCCTCCAAACTATTCCAACTGGAATTTAAACTGGAGGTGGTGAAGGGAGGGGTTTAGCCAGAGAGGGTTATTGGGAAGAAAGTGCCACTTTAAATGTAGTTGCACCTGGCTGGGCAACCGTGGCTTGGTGGGGATTATTCCATGCTTTAATAGTGCGTGGAAAGAACGAATTGCTGTACACATCTGTCTTTGTGGCTGGGACCACAAATTGGATCGAATGCCCTAATTGGTTTGGAGTTGGTGTAGGTCTTGTGATCTATGTCTAGCCGACCATTTAACATTTTGTAAAAACAGGTCAAATGGTGAGCTTCACGTCTGTCTTGGAGAGGGTTCCACCCCGCGCCCAGAGAATTCAGAAGTTTGGTGACACTCGCTTCTCTCTCGTAGGTGTTAGTAACAAATCGAGCGGCCTGTCTTTGGACACGTTCGATGGATGAAATGTTTTTATCTGTGTACGGGTCCCAAGCTGCAACTGCGTAGTCCAGATGAGGTCTAACGAGGGTGAAATACAGCTTCTCCTCGACAGAAGCTGAACAATGATGGAAGTTGCGCCTCAGGAAGTTTAGGACACCCGTTGCTTTCACTGTTACACGATGAGTTTGACCATTCCAACGTAGATCATTCTGTAATTTGACGCCAAGATCATCTGCAGTTCCTTCCTACAATAATATGTTTATATGTTCTGTAGTGCTGCTGCAGGTAAGAATGTAATTGTTCTATCTGGGACACATGACAATAAAACACTCTTTGAGTGATCTTTGCTTTTGACCAAACAGCTCCTCCAGTATCTTTGCTCTTGGCTCCTCTGGGCTGCTGTTGAGCAGGTGACCAGCGGGCGGCGCTGTCCGCCTCCCCAGCGCTTCCGCCCCGCACCCGGTGCAGCGTTCACATCTTTCCCCCAAACGCACTTCCGCCCCGCAGTCGGTGCAGCGTTTAAATCTTCCCCCAAACGCACTTCCGCCCCGCAGCCGGTGCAGCGTTTAAATCTTCCCCCAAACGCACTTCCGCCCCGCAGCCGGTGCAGCGGTGAAACCGTTCCCCCAACGCACTTCCGCCCCGCAGCCGGTGCAGCGGTGAAACCGTTCCCCCAACGCGCTTCCGCCCCGCAGCCGGTGCAGCGACGACAAGATGGTGGAGAAGAAGCGAGAGAGCGCGGGTAAGTGCAGGAGGAACTGTCTTCACACCGGGGATAAGACACAAAGTGCTGGAGTAACTCGGCCCGACGGGCAGCGTCTCTGGAGGCAACGAAATGGGCGACGTTTCGGGTCGAGAACCTTCTTCAGGGGAGAGGGAGACGTGACAGAGACAAGGAAGAGCAAGGCGTGAAAACGAGGGATTAAAGGAGACCAGACCAAGTGGGACCCGTTGGGTCCCTGTCACGCGGGAGGCCTCAACGCAAACCCGTTCCCCAACACAATATTCCACCACTCACCCGCTCCCCCATGTTAGAAACATAGAACGCCTGAAGAAGGGTCTCGACCCGAAACGTCGCCTATCTCCTTCGCTCCTTAGATGCTGCTGCACCCGCTGAGTTTCTCCAGCCTTAAACATAGACAATAGGTGCAGGAGTAGAGGCCATTCGGCCCTTCGAGCCAGCACCACCATTCAATATGATCATGGCTGATCATCCAACTCAGTATCCAGTACCTGCCTTCTCTCCATACCCCCTGATCCCTTTAGCCACAAGGGCCACGTCTAACTCCTTCTTAAATATAGGTGGTTTGCACGCAAGGTCAAAGGGCTTGACGCACGGAGCCGCTCAATCCATCTGGAGGACATCCGTCACTTCCGGTACATGTTACTAATGCAAGAAACGCGTACTTTCCGACCTGTTAAAAAACGCCAAAATTTAGCATTTTTGCGCTGTACAAAATTGTGGCAGCCAGGGTAAGCGTGAGAGACACGTACCCAACATCAGAATACCAAAAGTGAAGCGAAATGAAGGTACTATATACCGTCATTTCTCCTCACTTTTGGAATTCTGAAGTAGGCTAAATGTATCTCACGCTTATCACGATTTCCATAATTATTTACAGCGCAAAAACTGACCATTTCGGCGGGTTTTAACGGCCCCGCTACGCTATAAGTGCTTACCTGCAGTTCATCGCGTGTACTCCACTTGGGGTAGCGTAGCAACAGCACGGGTCATGGGTCGTGACCCGACTGCCGTGAAACCTGCCCATAGCCAATGAACTGGCCTCAACTACCTTCTGTGGCAGAGAATTCCACAGATTCACCACTCTCTGTGTGAGAGTTCCACCACTCATCCATAGCCCCCAACGGTGCAGGGTCGTATCCCCCAGCACTGCCCCCCCCCCTCTTCTTGCCTCGAAGACTTAAAAAAAATAATGCAATTGCCCCGTCACTCTCCTGTTCCCCAATGCAATATTCCACCACTCACCCATTCCCCCATATTCCACCACTCACCCATAGCCCCCAACGGTGCAGGGGCGTATCCCCCAGCACTGCCCCCCCGCCCCCCCTCCTCCTGCTTCGAAGACTTAAAAAAAATAACGCAATTGCCCCCTCCCTCTCCTGTTGAGCTAAACACTTGCTGAAAGGACTGAGTGTTTCCAGTTGGGCCAGCAAGGATTTAACTGTTGCATTCTTACTAAATTTTAAACATTAAAAATTATGAACAACTTGTGAAATATGAGATCAATCTGAACTAAAGTTTATAGGACCGACCGCTGGACAAAGGTGCATAAGGTGGCGCAAAAATTTTAGTGCTACCTTGTTGCGTTTTGGCGTAGATACCATCTCAATCACACACACACACACACACGAGACTTTTAATAGTATATAGATGTGGGGTCGAGGAACATTGTTGTTCGCCAGACGAAGGTGACAAAGATGCAAACAAAGATAAAACGCAATCAGGGGGACAGTCAGACTGGTTGGCGAATGGGGTGAGGGTTGGATGGACAATAGACAATAGGTGCAGGAGTAAAGGCCATTCGGCCCTTCGAGCCAGCACCGCCATTCAATGTGATCATGGCTGATCATCCCCAGTCAGTACCCCGTTCCTGCCTTCTCCCCATATCCCCTGACCCCGCTATCTTTAAGAGCCCTATCTAGCTCTCTCTTGAAAGTATCCAGAGAACCGGTCTGGAGAGAGAGAGTTTGAAAGCGAGGGTTATTTGGGGGTGGGAGGCTGCAACCTTTGCGTGGTCCACCCTGTTTCGACGAACGCAATCAACCTGGCGTGCACAAGCAGAAGATCAAACAGGACAAGTTGTCTTACAACTTTAGGCTGTGCACACCATAGGCAAGAAGAAGAAGGGTGACTTGAAGTTAGAGAAGCCAATATTCATCCAGAGTCTTTGAAGGTCTGAAGAAGAGTCTCGACCCAAAACGTCACCTATTCCTTCTCTCCAGAGATGCTGCCCGTCCCGCTGAGTTACTCCAGCATTTTGTGTCTATTTATTTAATATTGATTTGAATATTGAATCTGAATATGAATATTAATTCCTCTGACTTCAAGTAACCCTTGCATCCCCCCCCTCTCTCCATCCCTTCCCCGCCCGTTGTACCAGCATCAAAGTTGTCTTGGAGAAACTCAGCGGGTGAGGCAGCATCTATGGAGCGAAGGAAATAGGCGACGTTTCGGGTCAAAACCCTTCTTCAGACTCTGAAGAAGGGTTTCGGCCCGAAACGTCGCCTATTTCCTTCACTCCATAGATGCTGCCTCACCCGCTGAGTTTCTCCAGCATTTTTGTCTAGCTTTGATTATCCAGCATCTGCAGTTCCTTCTTAAACTCAAAGTCGTCTTGCTGAGTCTCATTGTCTGCAACCTGTTTTCACCTAGCTCACAGCCAACAATGGCCCGTTTCCTTTCTCGTTACTTTTTTGCATATCTTTCATTCATTTGTTCACTCTCTACATCACCGTCTATACCTCTCGTTTCCCTATCCCCTTAACTCTCAGTCCGAAGAAGGGTCTCGACCCAAAATGTCACCCATTCCTTCTCTCCAGAGAGGCTGCCCCTCCCGCTGAGTTACTCCAGCAGTTTTGTGTCTATCTTCGGTTTAAACCAGCATCTGCAGTTCCTTCCGACACAATCTTCATGCTCATATGTTCTGAAATGGAGCAACAAGATTGTTGCAGACTCCGCCTGTCTTAAGTCATCATCCCAATCCTTCCCATGTCCCCCCCCTCCCTCCCCCGACTTTAGGTTAGTTCAGAGGTACAGCACGAAACAGGCCCTTTGGCCCACTGAGTCCGCATCGACCAGCGATCCCCACACACTAACACAAGCCTGCACACACACGCACACACACAGACAAGGGTTACTTGAAGTTAGAGGAGTCAATATTTATACCGCTGGGGTGTAAACTACCCAAGCTAAATATGAGATTCTGTTCCTCCAATTTGCGCTGGGCCTCACTCTGACAGTGGAGGAGGCCCAGGACAGAAAGGTCAGTGTGGGAATGGGAGGGGCATAAGTGACAGGAGCAGAATTAGGCCATTCGGCCCATCAAGTCTACTCCGCCATTCAATCATGGCTGATCTATCTCTCCCTCCTAACCCCATTTTCCAGCCTTCTCCCCATAACCCCTGACACCCGCACTGATCGAGAATATCTATCTCTGTCTTAAAAATATCCACTGACTTGTGGCCTCCACAGCCGTCTGTGGCAAAGAATTCCACAGATTCACCACCCTCTGACTAAAGAAACTCCTCCTCATGTCCTTTCTAAAGCAACGTCCTTTAATTCTGAGGCCGTGCCCTCTGGTCCTAGACTCTCCCACTAGTGGAAACATCCTCTCCACATCCACTCTATCCGGGCCTCTCACTGTTCGGTGAGCTGCGGAATGGGAGGGTGAAGTGTTTGGTGGCCGTGCGATTGCGTTGGTCCAAGAGGTTTAGTGTCTCGTGTCTCAGGCAGGTGGCAGGAGGGCGGTGGGCGTCGCGTCCTCGACCCGGCCACCCGGCAGCGCCGTCTCTGCCGCCAGCTCGACGCCCTGGAGCGCGACAACTTCCAGGACGACCCACACGCCAACCTCCCGCAGCTCAAGCGCCTGCCGCAGTTCGACGACCCTCACACCGAGGCTGGTAGGTGGCATGGAGGAGGGGGAGGGGGGTTGGAGGGAGAGGGGGTGATGGGGTGGGAGAGGGGGTTGGAGGGAGAGCGAGAGGGGGATGGGGAGGGGAGGGCAGGTGATGAAGGGAGGGAGTTGTGCTGGACCAGTTGGGGGGGGGGGGGGAATGAAGGATGAGGAGAAGGAGTGATGGGGGGAGGTGATGGAGATCTGATCCTTCTCATGGGCCGGTCGTCGGTTCATGAGTTGGACGTGGCGCCGGACTATGCGCGCGGCCCCCGGGCCAAAGCTCCTCAGCTGGCCCGCTGGGCTGGGCTTTGTGTGCAGTCCAGCACCCGCGCCGACTCATCATTCACCCAGCCACAGCCCAGTCGGTCAACGAATTGCCGTCGGGAATTTGTCCCGTATTTTGACCCTTTGTCCCTTATTTGGGAGCGAGAAAGTTGGCGACCCTATTCTTGAGGGAGGTGGGTGGTGTGAGGGTGGGGTGTTGTGGGATGAGGTGGGGGTGGGGGGTGGGGTGGGATGAGGTGGGGGTGAGGTGGGGGGTGAGGTTGGGTGAGGTGAGTGGGGTGAGGTAGGCCGGGGGGGTGGGGTGGAGTTGGGGGTGAGGTGGAGTGGGGTAAGGTGGGGGGGGCGGGCTGGGGGGGTTGAGGTGGGGGTGGGAGGGGGTGGGGTGAGGTGGAGTGAGGTAAGGTGGGGTGGGGGGGTGAGGTGGTGGGGTGGGGGGGGTGAGGTGGGGTGGGGGGTGGGGTGGAGTTGGGGGGGTGAGGTGGAGTGGGGTAAGGCGGGTGGGGTGGGGGGTGTGGGATGGGGTGAGGTGGGGGTGGGGTGAGGTGGTGGGGTGGGGGGGGTGAGGTGGGGTGGGGGGTGGGGTGGAGTTGGGGGGGGGTGAGGTGGAGTGGGGTAAGGCGGGTGGGGTGGGGGGTGTGGGATGGGGTGAGGTGGGGGTGGGGTGAGGTGGGGTGGGGTAAGTTGGAGAGGGTGGGGTGGGGTTGGGGTGGGGGGTTTGGGGTGGGGTAAGTTGGGGGGGTGGGGGGGTGAGGTGGGGGTGGTTTGGTATCTTGACTGGGTTGGGTGCTGAGTTCACTCTCGTTTTCAGCAAAGAAGAAGAAGAAAACTCGCGGGGATCATTTTAAGCAGCGATTCCGCAAGAATTTCCAGTCTCTGTTGGAGGAGCAGGTGGGTTTAGTACTTGCTTGCACTGTGTGTATTTATGAGATAGGGAGGGGGAAGTAGAATGGCTGGAACGTTGAATATCTCTCGACCAGTGTGAGAGTTGCAAGACTGCAATACAGTCATAGTATGGAAACAGGCCCTTCGGCCCAACTCGCCCACACCGGCCAACAATGTCCCAGCTACACTAGTCCCACCTGCCCACGTTTGGTCCATATCCCTCCAAACCGTGTACCTGTCTAACTGTTTCTTAAACGTTGGGATTGTCCCAGCCTCAACTATCCTCGTTCCATACACCCACCGCCCTTTGTGTGAAGACGTTACCCCCTCAGATTCCTATTAAATCTTTCCCCCTTCACCGTCAACCTATGTCCTCTTAGCCTCATGGTGGCACCAGCTCCAGGGAAGAGCATGTTTGGATGAAGGAGCTAAATCACAAGGCCTGGCAGTACAGACTGCTCTTGGACTCTTCTGTAGATAATACTACACCCAGTGGGACCCGTTGGGTCCTGTTCACCCAGCGCAATATTACACCACTCACATAGCCCCTAACTCTGTCGGCGCGGCGTTTGTTTTTTTACTTGGCCAATAAACATACTTGTAAAGGTTCACTTAAAAAGATAGACAAAGTACAAATTCTTAAGACCATACAAAGCTTTAATTTAACGTCTGACGGGTGTGGACGTAGAGACCCAGAGGCAACAGTTTTATGTCTGAATACTCCAGCAGCACACACAAAGAAATACCAGAAAACTGGGGTTAATATACCTACAGACATAATACCGATTCCATGAGGTAATGTAGCAGAAACCATCAGCTACCTCCAAACATGGAGTTGTTTTTCACTCTTTGCCAAAAGCCAGTCATCCCAATGGCATCCTCGGGCCCCTTCTTATCTGATTAACCCCTTCAACTTACATTAAAAAACGTGTAAGAGAGTTGTGAACTATTCAACTACCGTAAGAAAAAAACCTTGTCATGATGATCTGGCCAAGTCCCATCATGCATTACAATTAGCTTTTTACAACAGGAAAGCTTAAATATGACAACAATCATAACTAAGTCTTTCATACGTACTTACTTAATGCAGTCCTGACGTTTGGAATTTGTGTGGTTTGTGGTGAATCACAAGTATCCTTCGTTTCTGGCAAAGCAGAACCTGAGTTCAACTGATGGGCCGAACTACCTGACGGCCTGCGTCGATGCCTCCAAACTGCCCCAGCGCCACTTCTGCGCCGTTTGCGGCTTCCCGTCTAACTACACCTGTGTCTCGTGCGGAGCCCGCTACTGCTGCGTCAAGTGCCTGGGCACGCATCAAGAAACCAGGTATGTCTAATCGCAGTGGGGTCCACTCAACGTGTGTGACAATAGACAATAGGTGCGGGAGTAGAGGCCATTCAGCCCATCGAGCCAACACTGCCATTCAATGTGATCACGGCTGATCATCCCCAATCAGTACCCCGTTCCTGCCTTCTCCCCATATCCCCTGACTCCACTATCTTTAAGAGCCCTATCTAGCTCTCTCTTGAAAGCATCCAGAGAACCGGCCTCCACCGCCCTCTGAGGCAGAGAATTCCACAGACTCACAACTCTCTGTGTGAAAAAGTGTTTCCTCGTCTCCGTTCTAAATGGCTTACTCCTTATTCGTAAACTGTGTGGCCCCTGGTTCTGGACTCCCCCTAACATCGGGAACATGTTTCCTGCCTCTAGTGTGTCCAAACCATTAACAATCTTATATGTTTCAATAAGATCCCCTCCGATTCTCCTAAATTCCAATGTAAGCAAGCCCAGTCGCTCCATTCTTTCAGCATAAGACAGTCCCGCTATCGTCTGCAGTTTTGGTCGTTTCGGTGATGTTTCGGGTCTCGACCCTTCTTCAGACTGAGACTGAGTCTGAAGAAGGGTCTCGACCCGAAACGTCACCTATTCCTTCACTCCATAGGTGCTGCTCCTCCAATTTGCACTGGGCCTCACTCTGACAATGGAGGAGGCCCAGGACAGAAAGGTCGGATTGGGAATGGGAGTGGGGGGGGGGGAGTTGAAGTGCTGAACCACCGGGAGATCAGGTTGGTTAAGACGGACTGAGGGGAGGTGCCTTTCTAGGTTCCCTTGCCTGGTTGGAAGGTTGGCTGGTGGGGTTGTTCTGCCGATGACTTTGGGAAGGGGGTTGTGGGAGAGTTCCAGTGGATTGCCTGCAGCGTGACCGTTTGATTTGATGCTCCCACTACAGGTGCCTGAAGTGGACGGTGTGAAGTCACAGCCTCGCTGGTCATCATCATCCCAGAACTCTGTGTGCGTGTGTGTGTGTGTGTACGTGTGTGTGTGTGTGTGTGAGTGCGTGTGCGTGTGCATGTGTGTGTGTGTGTGTGTGTGTGTATGTGTGTGTGTGTGTATGTGTGTGTACGTGTGTGTACGTGTGTGTATGTATACGTGTGTGAGTGTGTGTGTGTGTGAGTGTGTTCGTGTGTACGTGTGTGTGTGTTACGTGTGAGTGTGAGTGTGTGTGTGTGAGTGTGTGTGTGTGTCACGGCTGTAATGTTGGACGTTAAAATTACTTGTCATCATCAGCGGTCACTCGAAACACACCTGACAGCCCTCTCCTGAGGACGCCTGTGCGTGACTTTGTTTAACGCAGGGAGACTGGTGCACAGACGGCCACCCCATGGTCCTCGACAGATCTGGGTTGGGATCCAGTGGCGTGGAGTCCAAGACGACCGGAGACCCTTTTCTGCTGCAGCCTTCATCCGCCTTCCCAGCCGTTGTGACGCTCCACTAAGGTCAGCCATCATCCTCCGCCTGTTCCACCGTCGAGGTCTTGGTTGGTTTGCTCTTTGTCAGAGCTCCCCCTCGACCTTACCGCCATGGAGCATCGCTCCAGACAGCCATCGCTCTCAGGATCTCCGGACCCACACCACCACCGCCCCTCCTTCTCATGGCCGATCATCGGTTCCTGAGTTGGACGGGGTGCAGGACTTTGCGTGGAGCAGAACACAAAGCCCAGCCGGTGGGCCTGCTGAGGAGTCCAGCGCCCGTATTTTGACCTTTTGCCCCTTATTTGGGAGCGGGAGAGTTGGCAACTCTTACCACATCTCACAGCAGGCATTCGTTTTCGAGATCTTTTGTCGCAACAAGAATGAAATCTAAATGTTCCCCAAATAAATTGTGTACAGATTTGCTTTAAATGCTGTTGACTGTGTAGTTCAGCTGCTGCGGCATGCCTTTAGGCAATCAAGATGGCTACATTAGCCTCTGTCTTTAAACCTTGATGTTCAAGCAATATTTCTGTTTTTGGACATTTATCAATTCTTTCAGAAGGTAAAACCATAAGAATTAGAAACAGGATGAGGCCATTCAGCCCCTTGAGTCCGGTGTGTCATTCAACTGGGAGATGGCTGATAACATCCCTCCAATCTCTCGTGGCGTAAATGCCTCATGTATTTGGTTAGTTGTCACGGTGGCGCAATGGTAGAGTTGCTGCCTTACAGCTCTAGCGGCGCCAGAGACCCGGGTTCGATCCCGACTGCAGGTGCTGCCTGTACGGAGTTTGCACGTTCTCCCCATGACCTGCGTGGGTTTTCTTCGAGATCTTCGGTTTCCCCCCACATTCCAAAGGCATGCAGGTTCGAAGTTTAATTGGCTTTGGTGTAAATGTAAATCGTCCCGAGTGTGTGTGTAGGATAGTGTTAGTGTGCGGGGATCGCAGGTCGGTGCGGACTCGGTGGGCCGAAGGGCCTGTTTCTGTGCTCTATCTCTAAACTTGTAAATTATGTACTCACTTGTATTATTATCTCACGGCAATGGAAGTAACTGTACCTGGGGAACAGAACCCTTTTCCAGGATAAAATGTGCAGATACTTAATTTTGTTAATAGTTTTAAAAATTGCTGCTTTAAAACAATATTTTTATTCATCAATACAGCTCTGTTTGTTATAATTCTTCTGTCACCCAAGCTGATTTTCCTGGCATCAATTATTTTACAACACTATTATACAGACATGCCTTGTTACCTGCTTGAGTACAGCAAAGTTGGATTGGAAAAGCTGAGAGTCAGGCTGCTGGAAATCAGGTCATAAGTGATAGGAGCAGAATTAGGCCATTTGGCCCATCAAGTCTACTCCGCCATTCAATCATGGCTGATCCATCTCTCCCTCCTAACCCCATTCTCCTGCCTTCTCTCCATAATCCCCCGACACCCGCACTAATCAACAATCTATCTATCTCTGCCTTAAAAATACCCACTGACTTGTGGCCTCCACAGCCTTCTGTGGCAAATAATTCCACAGATTCACCGCCCTCTGACTGAAGACATTCCCCCTCATCTTTAATTCCGAAGCTCTGACCTCTGGTCCTGGACTCTCCCACTAGTGGAAACATCCTCTCCACACCCACTCTAATCTGAAATAAGATCTGAATATGAATTAAAAGCAGATACTCGGCAGGTCAGGCGGTGACTGTGGAGGGAGAAGATTGCTGGATTAGTGGCTAGAAAGGTCACTTTGTAAGTTTTGCTTCGTACATCCAAAAAAACCAGTCTGTTGAAGAAAATCACTTCAGTTTATCAATATAGATATATTTATTGAAAATTACAATCATTACAATACATTCACTTGACATGCATAATATACAATGCCCTTTGACTGTGAATACTTCAATGATGAAGAGGCAGTGTTTGGAAACAGTGCAAGACTCTAAGCATTCTTGTGCACTGGTGAGGAACTGACTCTAGCAGTTGAGAATCTCAAATCTTCAACTGGTCCTGTCAACAGTGTAGCCTCTACCAGCAGCATGATCACATCCAGGATCCCCCTCCAAGTCATACACCATCACCAATGGGAAATAGATTGTTGTTCCTTCATTATCATTAAATAAAAGGTGCAGGAGTAGGCCATTCGGCCCTTCGAGCCAGCACCGCCATTCAATGTGATCATGGCTGATCATCCCCAATCAGTACCCCGTTCCTGCCTTCTCCCCATATCCCCTGACTCCGCTATCTTTAAGAGCCCTATCTAGCTCTCTCTTGAAAGTATCCAGAGAACCTGGCTCCACCGCCCTCTGAGGCAGAGAATTCCACAGACTCACAACTCTGTGAGAAAAAGTGTTTCCTCATCTCCGTTCTAAATGGCCGACCCCTTATTCTTAAACTGTGTGTGTGGCCCCTGGTTCTGGACTCCCCCCAACATCGGGAACATGTTTCCTGCCTCTAGTGTGTCCAAACCCTTAATAATCTTATATGTTTCAATAAGATCCCCTCTCATCCTTCTAAATTCCAGAGTGTACAAGCCCAGCCGCTCCATTCTCTGCCCCCACGCCTCTATAAACACCAGGGACAAAATGTCCACACCATCTGATACCGATGATTGTGAGACAGTGTCTGGGTGATGTACCTGTGTCAGTAGTGTCATGGGGTTTATTCCCTAGTGTAAAGCCAGATGGAGCCTTGGTTCAAAACTTCATCCAAAAGATTTTTGATATTCTCTGTCCTGCATCATGAAGGAAGACATTGGATCGAAGGGCCATAAGTTCATTAGTAACAGGAGGAGGATTTGACCATTCGGCCCATCAAGTCTACTCTGCCATGGGTAACCTATCTCTCCCTCCCAGCCACATCTCCTGCCTTCTCCCATAACCTCTGACACCCGCACTAATCAAGAATCTGAAGTGGAACTTGGACCCGTGACTTACCCATGCAGTGATGAGAATGAGGCCACAACCTTCTTGAAACACAGACAATAGGTGCAGGAGGAGGCCATTTGGCCGTTCGAGCCAGCACCACCATTCATCGTGATCATGGCTGATCATCCACAATCAGTAACCCCATGCCTGCCTTCTACTACGCCAGCCCCAAGAGCTCTATCTAACTCTTACATTCATCCAGCGATTTGGCCTCCACTGCCTTCTGTGGCAGAGAATTCCACAAATTCACAACTCTCTGGGTGAAAAAGTATTTTCTCATCTCAGTTTTAAAAGGCCTCCCCTTTATTCTTAAGAAGGAACTGCAGATGCTGGAAAAATCGGAGGTAGACAAAAATGCTGGAGAAACTCAGCAGGTGAGGCAGCATCTATCGAGTGAGGTCTGAAGAAGGGTTGAGACCCGAAACGTCACCTATTCCTTCGCTCCATAGATGCTGCCTCACCCGCTGAGTTTCTCCAGCATTTTTGCCTACCTTCCCCTTTATTCTAAGACCGTGCCCCCTGGTCCTGGACTCCCCCCATCATCGGGAACATTTTTTCCTGCATCCAGCTTGTCCAGTCCTTTCATAATTTTGTACGTTTCTATAAGATATCCTCTCATCCTTCTAAACCCCAATGAATACAAGCCCAGTCTTTCCTCATATGACAGTTCCGCCATGGGCACGGGCACTGTCGACTTGCGGAATTGTCCGAGCAGGATCCAGCCATTCCGCTAACTGTCGCAATCCTAAAGTGTTGCCATTCGCATTGAGAGCGGCTCGTTCAAAGCTGTCACAGAGTGGATTGAGTGCGGTGGTGGTTTAAAATGTTTTAAAATCCCTCAAATCTTACCAGACACTGCCTCTTTGGAAAAGCACACAAAAACACTGAAATAAATAATTTTACAATATACCTCAGAGATATATATATTCCACATGGATATTCGAAGTGGGACCAGGCTCATCCCCAATCTATGAGAGGCAAGTATGGTCATACAGATGCAGTGTGTGTGTGTGTGTGCACCTTGTACAACTGCAAGGGGATTATACAGTGAATGTTTGCAAAGAGGCTGACAATGTGTTTCTAATTAAGTATCCCCGAGATGCAAGTGGCAGCAAAATAGCATTCATAACTTCTTCCTCAAATTATGTTGTTCTGAATTGATTATTTGTTTAAGAAAGAACTGCAGATGCAGGAAACATCGAAGGGAGACAAAAATGCTGGAGAAACTCAGCGGGTGAGGCAGCATCTGTGGAGCGAAGGAATAGGCGACGTTTCGGGTCGAGACCCTTAGGGTCTCGACCCGAAACGTCACCTATTCCTTCATCAGTCTGAAGAAGGGTCTCGACCCGAAACGCCACCTGTACCTGCCTCACCTGCTGAGTTTTCGCCAGCATTTTTATTCTGAATTGAAGTTTTTTTTTTGGAAGGGGATGTTTAAGGAAATATTCCTCTCAGGTTCCCAGCGAGCAAAGACGTGGCTACAAATGTCTGAAGAAGGGTTTTCGGCCCGAAACGCTGCCTATTTCCTTCGCTCCATGGATGCTGCCGCACCCGCTGAGTTTCTCCAGCAGTTTTGTCTACCGTGGCTACAATAGTTGGCAGAGCTAAAGGTCTGAGGTGCTTCATTGCTCCCACTGCTATCCAGTAGCGGAGGGCAGGTTTTTACATAACACAGGCCTGGAGGGTCCAGCAATGGGGCTGGTGTGAGCTGTAATTGCCATGTTGGTCATTGGCTTGTATGTAAAACGTTGGCTTCAACTTGAAGGCCAGAGTCCCAGACACACGCTGAATTAAAGGCTGAAAATATCATCATGAGCAAGAAACTGCCACCTGGTGGGGTAGGAAGGAACTGCAGATGCTGGCTTTCGGACACAAAACGCTGGAGTAACTCGGCGGGACAGGCAGCATCTCTGGAGAGAAGGAATGGGTGACGTTTCGGGCCGAGACCCAACTGGTGCTATTTTCAAGGACAGAAGCATACGGGACATGGCAGGTGAGGAACATTGCTGCTTGGTGTCAGTTTAAGAATAATAAGAATAAGTCTATTGGCCAAGTGTTCACATACAAGGAATTTGCCTTGGTGCTCCGCCCGCAAGGGTTGGGGGGAATTGCTGGGAAAGAGAAGTGTCATAAGAGGATAGCTGTGGGGCTTGGCGAGTGGGATTGCCAACTGTCCCGTATTAGCCGGGACATCCAGTATTTTGGGCTAAATTCGTTTGTCCGGTACGGGACCGCCCTTGTCCCGTATTTGACCGCTACTACTCGGGTCGAGGGGACTGTCGGGTCGGACACCGTCTCACCGTCCCGATGTAGTGCAGCCCATGGAGTGCAGCAGCAGCAGCAGCAGCGCCTCGCCCGTGGCCCCGTCGGTCGGTCGGCAGCCTGGCCAGCTTCTCCGACCTTCGAACCTTCACTTACCTCCGACACCACCACCACCCCTCCTTCTCATCGCTGATCATCGGTTCGTGAGTTGGACGGGGCGCTAGACTCTCCACGCGGCCCCCGGGCCAAAGCTCCTCAGCTGGCCCGCCGGGCTGGGCTTTGTGTGCAGTCCAGCACCCGGGCCGACTCATCATTCACCTAGTCACGGCCCAGTCGGTCAACGAATTGCCGTGGGGAATTTGTCCCGTATTTTGACCTCTTTGTCCCTTGTTTGGGAGTGAGAAAGTTGGCGACCCTAGATGGGACCATTTAGGACTGTGATTGAGGCTAAATAGTTGGCTACTTAGGATAGCGATTGAGAAAAAAAATTCTGAGAAGGTTGTGAATTAGGTGAATGGGTATATCTGTGGCTGGAATCGATAGATTTTGGATAAGTGGGAATAAAAGGATCTGATGATTTGGCAGGGAAGGAGACGTATTGGAAAAGCAGTCATAGTCACATTGAATGGCGGAGGAGGTTCACGCATGGGACCAGACTGGCTTGTTCTACTTCAGTCCCACGGTTGCACATCCCATCAAGATTCACAGAGCGGGGTGCCACTTGGAGCAGAGACCTAATGTCTTTTGAGATCCTTGGATCTTTGGGATTAGAGAAAAAGAGTACTGGGAAGATGGAGTGGGTTGGTTAGGAGGAGTGCGATGGGAAGGGGACATTGTAAGAAAGAATTGCAGTTGCTGGTTTAAATCAAAGGTAGACACAAAAATGCTGGAGTAACTCAGCGGGTGAGGCAGCATTTCTGGAAACAATAGACAATAGACAATAGGTGCAGGAGTAGGCCATTCGGCCTTCAAGCTAGCACCGCCATTCAATGTGATCATGGCTGATCACCCCAATCAGTACCCCGTTCCTGCCTTCTCCCCATATCCCCTGACTCCGCTATCTTTAAGAGCACTATCTAGCTCTCTCTTGAAAGCTAGATAGGGCTAAGGGTCTCGACCCGAAACATCGCCCATTCTTTCTCTCCAGAGATGCTGCCTCACCCGCTGACTTACTCCAGCATTTTGGTGTTTAATGTTTTACATGTCATTCCTGACTGTCACTGTATGTCATGTTGTCACTTGTGGGCGGAGCACCAAGGCAAATTCCTTGTATGTGAATACTTGGCCAATAAAAACATCTTCATTTTACTGCCTAGGAAGGGGATATTAGTGGGTGTCGGGAGAGAGTGTGGGGGACTGGATGTGGTGGAGGGTTTGGACGGGGAGAGAGAATTGGACTCGGAGTCGGGAGAGAGTTTGTGGGGTGAGGAGCAGGCCAGTGGATTGGACAGAAGAGCAGCGGAAAGCCAGTGGAAAAGGACGCGGCGGCCAAATGTTGACCGCCGAATGTTGGTGCGATTGCTCGAGAGGAATACGTGGCGCGACTGAGCTGGGGGCGGGGGAGAGATGGGTCGGTGCATCGGAGGCATTCTCAAAGGCAAGGTTTGGTGGCCATGCAGTGTCGCCAGGAACGAGACTGGCGCCCTGGTCGTTACCGGACTGCTCTCTGCCTCACGGGGCGAACTGTCGGCACGGGCTCACAGCTCGGCACAGCGCTCTTGCCTGCTGTAGTGGTCAAACTGATTCTTCCAGTGCATCATATAGGAGCTCCACCGGTGGAACTCCATCTTCCACTGGTGTTCTGCCTCGTCGATGGTCTCTGGAAGGGAAAATTGGGAGGTAAGTAGCGAAGAGGACAAGGAGGCCACAAAAGGAATACAAGCAGGGTCCTTATACGATCCTTACTGCTTCTGTTGGAAATAATCAGACTCGCACACAGTGAGTAGAATCCTTAGTCTTTTATTAGCAACTCTGTAGAGGAAACACAAGGTGCTTTCATCTCCACATGAATAGAGAGAGAGATAGAGAGAGAGAACTCTCTAGGGTTACACAAAAAGCTGGAGAAACTCAGCGGGTGCAGCAGCATCTAAGGAGCGAAGGAGATAGGTGACGTTTCGGGTCAAGACCCTTCTTCAGACTGTCGCCTATCTCCTTCACTCCTTAGATGCTGCTGCACCCGCTGAGTTTCTCCAGCTTTTTGTGTAACCCCAGAGTTACGAGGATGTTGCCAGGACTAGAGGGTTTGATCTGCCTTGCCTGCCATCTCCCCATATCCCTTGATTCTGCTAGCCCATAGAACTCTATCAAACTCTCTTTTAAATCCATCCAGTGATTTGGCCTCCACTGCCCTCTGTGGCTGAGAATTCCACAAATTCACAACTCTCTGGGTGAAAATGTTTTTTTCTCATCTCAGTTTTAAATGGCCTCCCCTTTAGTCTTAAGAAAGAACTGCAGATGCGGGAAAAATCGAAGGTAGACAAAAATGCTGGAGAAACTCAGCAGGTGAGGCACTGCTTTTCTCCATAGATGCTGCCTCACCCGCTGAGTTTCTCCAGCATTTTTGCCTACCTTCCCTTTATTCTTAGACTGTGTGGCCCCTGGTTCTGGACTCCCCCAACATTGGGAACATTTTTCCTGCATCTAGCTTGTCCAGTCCTTGTATAATTTTATACATTTCTATAACATCCCCTCTCATCCTTCTAAATTCCAGTGAATACAAGCCCAGTCTTTCCAATCCTTCCTCATATGACAGTCCCACGATCCCGGGGATTAACCTCGTGAACCTACGCTGCACTGCCTCAATAGCACGGATGTCCTTCCTCAAATTAGGAGACCCAAACTGCACACAATACTCCAGGTGTGGTCTCACTAGGTCCCTGTGCAACTGCAGAAGGACCTCTTTGCTCCTCTTGTTATAAAGGCCAACATGCCATTCGCTTCCTTCACTGCCTGCTGTACCTGCATGCTTACTTTCAGTGACTGATGAACAAGGACCCCCAGATCTCGTGGACTTCCCCTTTTCCCAACTTGACACCATTCAGATAATCATCTGCCTTCCTGTTTTTGCCACCAAAGTGGATAACCTCACATTTATCCACATTAAACTGCATCTGCCATCGAGCCTAGGTCTCTGGAGTTTTGAGGCAGCAGTTCTTCCAGCTACCCAAGAACATTGTGCCATGTTCTGAAGACAATAATTGTCCTTGTACCTCCATTTCCCTGAATTCTGTGGCAGCTATTCCCCATCGCTGCTCCTTGGCTGCCATGGCCATCTCGATCTCCAGCTAAGCTGTTCTTGTACATTTCCAGCACCTCTTGGGGAAACCTTACGGTAGATACAAGAAGCTGGAGTAAGTCAGCGGGTCACACAGCATCTCTGGAGAAAAGGAAGGGGCGACGTTTCGGATCGAGATCTTTCTTCTGAAGAAGGATCTCGACCCTATTCCTTTTCACCCGAGATGCTGTCTGACCCGCTGAGTTACTCCAGCTTTTTGTGTCTATCTTCATTTTAAACCAGCATCTGCAGTTCCTTCCGACACATGGGGGAAAACCTCCCAGTTATGTCCTGTTCACAAGGAATCCAGTCCAACTAATTACTGATTAGGTAATTACTAATTGGGCAGTTTAAACCCCAGTGGTATGAACATTGAGGGTTACACAAAAAGCTGGAGAAACTCAGCGAGTGCAGCAGCATCTACGGAGCGAAGGAGATAGGCGACGTTTCGGGTCGAGACCCTTCTTCAGCAACATTGACTTCTCTAACTTCAAGTAAGCCTTGCTTTCCTTCTCTCTTCATCCCCTCCCCCTTCGCAGTTCTCTGACCAGTCTGACTGTCTCCGATTTGTTGTAACGTTCTCCCAGCTAACGATGATCTATTTGACATTTGCCTTGATCTCCATCCCCTTTGCCCCTTTTCACACCTTACACTTCCTTATCTATGGATCTCCCTCTCTCCTGAAGGGTCTCGACCCGAAACCTCACCCATTCCTTCTCTCCAGAGATGCTGCCTGTCCCGCCGAGTTACTCCAGCATGTTGTGTCTTATCTTCAGCTAATTTCCAGTCAGTCAGATTACTCAGTCTGATCGTCAAAGTTAGGGAAACAGTCTCCCTGAGGCACCTACTCATTAATAACTTGATCACTATTTGCCAGGAACATTTGTCTCCAGGTGTCTTAGTCTTGGATCAGACAGACCAAGGAGCTGAACTCCATAGGGACCAGTCAAGCGTTCCTTGTGGCCAGGGTCTGGAGGGCAAGGACCTCCGCCACTCCACCTCTGGCCCCTCGGGGGAGGAGCAGCTCCGTTGTCAGTGGACTGAAGGGCTGGTGACGGGATCTAGGGAGTGTGCAGGGCCGGAGATGTCCTGGTTTGGATCTCCCGCCAGTCACGGCGCCAGGCGGAAGACCGTAGGCAATAGGTGCAGGAGAAGGCCATTCGGCCCTTCCAACCAGCACCGCCATTCAACGTGATCATGGCTGATCATTCACAACCAGTGCCCCATTCCTGCCTCCTCCCCATATCCCCTGACTCCGCTATCTTCAAGAGCCCTATCTAGCTCTCTCTTGAAAGCATCCAGAGAACCGGCCCCTCTGAGGCAGAGAATTCCACAGAGTCACAACTCTCTGGGTGAAAAAGTGTTTCCTCGTCTCCGTTCTAAATGGCTGACCCCTTATTCTTAAACTGTGTGTGTGGCCCCTGGTTCTGGACTCCCCCAACATCGGGAACAAGAGGGCTTTGCCCGGGCAGGATGCTGGGGTTATGTCCGCGCCCGGTTGATGTTAGAGAGAGACATTGTTATATGTAGGGTTACACAAAAAGCTGGAGAAACTCAGCGGGTGCAGCAGCTTCCAAGGAGCGAAGGATATAGGCGACGTTTCTGATTGAGACCCTTCTTCAGGGGTCTATATGTTATATGTAGTTAGGGTTGCTATATAGACATTGCTATAGTAGTTATTTAGTATATTTGTCAGGATGTTAACTTAGTTGTTGATAAATGTAGATCATTTGGTGATTTTGTACTGTGGTGGTGGGTGTGTTACCACCGTTTTGTATCGAAATCGTGATGAAATAATATATTTTTGATACCACAATATAGGAGCTGAACTCCAGAGGGAAGTTGGAGACCAGTGCAACAAGGCAGCACTTCACTGCGTGTGACTTTAAGGTGCTGAACTTGCTGGCTGCGGCCAGACCTCACACAAGGGAAGGATCGGCGGTGGTTGCTGGAGGTGAATTATCGCGGTACCAGGTGTCAATGCAGGAATCCCCGGGTTGTATCCGAGGTCCAGCAATCTTCTAATGGCCTTTCCTCCTTCCACATTTACACTGTTAGAAACTCCGCAGGAGATCCTTCTTCCCTATGGCTTTCGAACTGTACAACTGTACGACTCCTCCCCCTTCTGACGTGCCCCCCACCCCCCCCTCACATCCCCAAATCTTTCCACATGTCACTTCAATTCCATGTTGCATGTACCTTGTGTTTTATGACTATGTTGACAGATCAATTCCTCCCTCCTGGGATAAATATAGTTCTATCGTATGGTATTAATCGCACAGCTTCTCAGCCGATGTGCCTCTTGTGCCGGCACGCAGTTAGATGTGGACTTCGTTAAGGTTCAGGGTATCATTTGGGATCGGAAGCTGGTTCTGGGCTCCCCCAACATGTTTCCTGCCTCTAGCATGTCCAAACCCTTAATAATGTTATATGTTTCAATGAGATCTCCTCTCATCCTACACTCTGGAGTTTAGAAGGGTGAGAGGGAATCACATTGAAACATATAAGATTATTAAGGGTTTGGACACACTAGAGGCAGGAAACATGTTCTCGATGTTGGGGAGTCCAGAACCAGGGGCCACACACACACAGTTTAAGAATAAGGAGTAAGCCATTTAGAATGGAGACGAGGAAACACTTTTTCTTACAGAGAGTGGTGAGTCTGTGGAATTCTCTGCCTCAGAGGGCGGTGGAGGCAGGTTCTCTGGATGCTTTCAAGAGAGAGCTAGATAGGGTTGTTAAAAATAGCTGAGTCAGGGGATATGGGGAGAAGGCAGGAACGTGGTACTGATTGGGGATGATCAGCCATGATCACATTGAATGGCGGTGCTGGCTCGAAGGGCTTAATGGCCAACTCCTGCACCTATTGTCTACTGGAAGTACTAACAAGAGAGAGACTGACCACCGGCCCTTTGCAGGTGATGGTATTACCATTGCTGAGATTCAATATTCTGGATATTATTCTACAAGAACAGGCCAGAAGTTTGGTATCTTGCTTGGTATTTTGAGGAGGAATTTCTCCAGTCAGAGGGTGGTGAATCTGTAGAATTATTTGTAACAGAAGGCTGTGGAGGCCAAGCCAATGGATGTTTTTGAGGCATAGATAATAAGGCATTGATTAGTGCGGGTGTCAGGAGTTATGGTGAGAAGGCAGGAGAATGGGGTTAGGAGGGAGAGAGAGATCAGCCATGATTGAATGGTCCCCTTGTGGAATGGCAACAGGTCACCTGACCATGTGACAAAATGGAGTAAAATCTCTGAAAGCCAGGCCTCTAACGTCCGGTGTAACTTGGGTCGCCAGCTTTCTCATTCCCAAATAAGGGACAAAAGGTCAAAATACGGGGCAAATTCCCGACGGCAATTAGTTGACCGACTGGGCCGTGGCTGGGTGAATGATGAGTCGGCCCGGGTGCTGGACTGCACACAAAGCCCAGCCCGGGGGGCCAGCTGAGGAGTTCTGGCCCAAAATCCTGCGCCCCGTCCGACTCACGAACCGATGATCGTCCATGAGAAGGAGGGGTGGTGGTGTGGGCGGTAAGCGAAGGTCTGAAGGTCGGACAAACTGGCCAGGCTGCCGAGCGACCGACGGGGCCACGGGCGAGGCGCTGCTGCTGCTGCTGCTGCTGCACTCCACGGGCTGCACTACGTCGGGGACGGGTGAGGCGGGGGTCCGACCTGACAGTCCCCTCGACCCGATTAGTGGCCGTCAAATACGGGACAAGGGCAAACCAACTTAGCCCAAAACACGGGATGTCCCGGCTAATACGGGACAGTTGACAATTCCAAGTGTAACACAGTGAAACGGCTTACACTGCAACAGCTGTGTTTACCATGACACGAGCCTGTAAACTACTTTTAAACAGTGCACACAAAACATTTTAAGACATTCTGAACGGAGATATTTTTATTTTCATCGTCACACATGCAGGAAGTAAAGAACGCGAGGAACATTAAATTTGGGAACAGGAAATCAGATGTGGGTTTTACATGCAATAAAATGAACAACCATGTTATGGGCCAAAACCAAGTAAAATATCGTCAAGGAATTTACCAAAACACCACAACACAGTGAAAATTACAAATAATAATGAAATTAAAATAACAATATGGAGAAAGAAGATGTTTAAGAAGGAACTGTAGATGCTGGAAAATCGAAGGTAGTCAGAAATGTTGGGTGAGGCAGCATCTATGGAGCCAGCGAAGGAATAGGTGACAAATGCTGGATATTTTTCAGGTAGTCCCTGCTTTCTCCTTCTTTCCCCTCCCCTTCCCAGCTCTCCCACAGCCCACTGTCTCCGCCTCTTCCTTTCTTCTTCCCGTCCCCCCCTCCCACCCCTACATCTGTCTGAAGAAGGGTCTCCAACCCGAAACGTCGCCTATCTCCTTCGCTCCATAGATGCTGCCTCACCCGCTGAGTTTCGCCAGCATTTTTGTCCACCTTGGAGAAAGAAAATTTTCTTTTTACACAGAGAAAATTGTGTGTTGGTATCTGGAGGTTGGAAGTTTGCAGGAGAGACGAAAGAGAAGACGGCACAAGAATCTGGGAAACGGACAAGGGAGAAGATGAAGCCGGAGAGAAAATGAAATGGGGATTACGCAAGAGGGAAAGAGAAAGCAACATGGATAAGCATAAGCGGAAGCATTGCGAGCAGGAAAATCAAAGCAAAGTAATGGAAGGAGCAAGTGAATTAACAGGAAAGTCACAGTGTGGAAACAGGCCCTTTGGCCCAACTCGCCCACACCGGCCAACATGTCCCAGCTACACTAGTAATAGAGTGATACAGTGTGGAAACAGGCCCTTCGGCCCAACTCGCCCACACCGGCCAACATGTCCCAGCTACACTAGTAATAGAGTGATACAGTGTGGAAACAGGCCCTTCGGCCCAACTCACCCACACCGGCCAACATGTCCCAGCTACACTAGTCATAGAGTGATACAGTGTGGAAACAGGCCCTTTGGCCCAACTCGCCCACACCGGCCAACATGTCCCAGCTACACTAGTCATAGAGTGATACAGTGTGGAAACAGGCCCTTTGGCCCAACTCACCCACACCGGCCAACATGTCCCAGCTACACTAGTCATAGAGTGATACAGTGTGGAAACAGGCCCTTTGGCCCAACTCACCCACACCGGCCAACATGTCCCAGCTACACTAGTCATAGAGTGATACAGTGTGGAAACAGGCCCTTCGGCCCAACTCGCCCACACCAGCCAACATGTCCCAGCTACCCTAGTAATAGAGTGATACAGTGTGGAAACAGGCCCTTCGGCCCAACTCACCCACACCGGCCAACATGTCCCAGCTACACTAGTAATAGAGTGATACAGTGGGGAATAAGACCCCTTCGGCCCAACCCGCCCACACCGGCCAAATGTCCCAGCTACCCTAGTCCCACTTGCCTGCGCTTGGTCCATAACCCTCCAAACCTGTCCTATCCATGGACCCTGTCCAACTGTTTCTTATACTATGGGATAGTCCCAATAAATCAAAGAGGGGGAAAACACAGCTGAGAGAAGTGTCAGAGGGAATGGGTGGGAGAACAAGTGTACGGTGAAACCACCACAACGTGTCAGCGTTCAGTCAATACTTAACACTCGAGATGTGTTGCAAGGATGGTTCCGGACCGTTAATGTGCATATTGGGCCCCTCTGTCGACACACATGTCTCTCCCGACAGCAAAACATGTCTGTGTGCAAAACATGACCTGTCCATCCCACCATCTGTGTTCAATATAATCAGTGGAGATCTCTGGATGGGTGAGCCCCCATCCCTGGCCTTCTGCCATCCTAGCCTGGATGTCTCCGGCAGTTAGGTGGAATGGGGATGGAATAGAATGGAATATTTAATTGTCACGTGGGACAAGGCCCAATGAAGTCCTTTGCTTGCATACACAATGTGTACAAATAGTCGCCACGTTACAAAGTACTGCCCGCCGGCTCCTCCCTTGTTCTCCCCCCTCCCTCCCCTACCCCCACCCCCACTCCAGGTCCTGCGTTGTCCATTGTTCTTCTCCCCCAGTCCCACCCCCACCCCCACCCCCACGCCCACGCCCCACCCCCACCCCCACGCCCCACCCCCACCCCCACCCCCACCCCCACGCCAGGTCCTGCGTTGTTCATTGTTCTTCCCCCCCCAGTCCCACCCCCACCCCCCACCCCCACCCCCACGCCCCACCCCCACGCCCCACCCCCACCCCCAACCCCCACCCCCACCCCCACGCCCCACCCCCACCCCCACCCCCACGCCCACCCCCACCCCCACCCCCACCCCCACGCCCCACGCCCACCCCCACCCCCACCCCCACGCCCACCCCCACCCCCACCCCCACGCCCACCCCCACCCCCACCCCCACCCCCACCCCCACCCCCACGCCCCACCCCCACCCCCACGCCCACCCCCACCCCCACCCCCACGCCCCACCCCCACCCCCACCCCCACGCCCACCCCCACCCCCACCCCCACCCCCACCCCCACTCCAGGTCCTGCGTTGTTCATTGTTCTTCCACCCCCACGCCCCACCCCCACCCCCACCCCCACGCCCACCCCCACGCCCCACCCCCACCCCCACCCCCACCCCCACCCCCACCCCCACGCCCACTCCAGGTCCTGCGTTGTTCATTGTTCTTCCAGCACGGAAACAGGCCCTTCGGCCCACCGGGTCCGTGCCGACCAGCGATCCCCACACACTAACACCATCCTACACCCACTAGGGACAATTTTTACATTTACCAAGCCAATTAACCTACAAACCCGCACGTCTTTGGTAGAATGTTAAGAGGACTTGATCCGATGCTCATAGAGGTTAGGTGATCTGTATTTTGTCATTTGGCTATTGCCTTTTGCGTTTTTCTTTGTTTTGTCTGCATGTGTATTTTGTGATGTCGATAAATGTCAAGTTCAAAAACCTGCACGTCTTTGGAGTGTGGGAGGAACCCGAAGACATCGGAGGCCAATTCTCAGAGAGATTCTCGGAGAAGCGGAGGCCAATTCTCGGAGAAAATCCGGGCAGATCAAGGGGGATAAGGTACAAACCCCGCACAGACAGCACCCATGGTCAGGATCGAACCCGGGTCTCCGGCGCTGCATTCGCTGTAAGGCAGCAACTCTACCGCTGCCCAACCGGGGTTGTGGGTTCTTAGCTGGCCGATGAGACCAAATGGGCAGATGGGACAGGAGGTGCTTGGGAGCGCGGAGGTTGGGGTGGCGATGAAATCCTCTCAATACTGATGTTTGCCCCTGGTGTATAGACTGATGGTTCACAATATTATCCTGAATGCTTCTCCTCATCTTGAATGGTTACAGCCCAGAAGTCAGTACTTGTGTTTTCCCTCTGGCCATCCCATTCAGTGACTGAGTTGAGAATAGTGTGTCTTATGTCACAAGTCTGAAGAAGGGTCTCGACCCGAAACATCACCAATTCCTTCTATCCAGAGATGCTGCTTGTCCCGCTGAGTTACTCCAGCATTTTGTGTCCATTAATGGTAGGGACAGGCAGGGGTAGGGTGCGGTCCACATTCACAATACCACAGGCAGGAGTAACCACTGATAAAGCTTAGCTAAGTTTAGTTTAGAGATACAGCGCGGAAACAGGCCCACCGACCAGCGATCCCCACACACTAACACTATCCTACACCCACTAGGGACAATTTACAATTAACCCAAGCCAATTAACCTCCAAACCTGCACATCTTTGGAATGTGGCAGGAAAAACTGTACATCATGGAGAAAACCCACGCAGGTCCATAGACAATAGACAATAGGTGCAGGAGTAGACCATTCGGCCCTTCGAGCCAGCACCGCCATTCAATGTGATCATGGCTGATCATCCCCAATCAGTACCCCGTTCCTGCCTTCTCCCCAATTTCCCTGACTCCGCTATCTTTAACAGCCCTATCTAGCTCTCTCTTGAAAGTATAAAGAGAACCGGCCTCCACCACCCTCTGAGGCAGAGAATTCCACAGACTCACAACTCTCTGTGAGAAAAAGTGTTTCCTCGTCTCCGTTCTAAATGGCTTACTCCTTATTCTTAAACTGTGACAGACAGCACCCGTAGTCAGGATGGAACCCGGGTATCTGGCGCTGTGATGCAGCGACTCTACCGCTGCGCCGCCGTGACATTGCTGTCTCGGTGGGATGTTGGAGAATAATTGCTGTGTTCTCCTGGGTACTAATATGTCTTAAATTCCTGTCCTTGGTCTCCTCCTTTGTCAGTGTGAGGCCAAATGCAAATTGGAGGAACAGCACCGCCATTCAATATGATCATGGCTGATCATCCAACTCAGTATCCTGTACCTGCCTTCTCTCCATACCCCCTGATCCCTTTAGCCACGAGGGCCACATCTAACTCCCTCTTAAATATAGCCAATGAACTGGCCTCAACTACCTTCTGTGGCAGAGAATTCTACAGATTCACCACTCTCTGTGTGAAAAATGTTTTTTCTCATCTCGGTCCTAAAAGACTTCCCCCTTATCCTTAAACTGTGACCCCTTGTTCTGGACTTCCCCAACATCGGGAACAATCTTCCTGCATCTAGCCTGTCCAATCCCTTAAGAATTTTGTAAGTTTCTATAAGATCCTCCCTCAATCTTCTAAATTCTAGCGAGTACAAGCCGAGTCTATCCAGTCCTTCGTCATATGAAAGTCCTGCCATCCCAGGAATCAGTCTGGTGAACCATCTCTGTACTCCCTCTATGGCAAGAATGTCTTTCCTCAGATTAGGAGACCAAAACTGTGCATAATACTCCAGGTCACTTTCAATGACTGGTGTACCATGACACCCAGGTCTCGTTGCATCTCCCCTTTTCCTAATCGGCCACCATTCAGATAATAGTCTACCCTCATGTTTTTGCCACCAAAGTGGATAACCTCACATTTATCCACATTATACTGCATCTGCCATGCATTTGCCCATTCACTCAGCCTATCCAAGTCACCTTGCAGCCTCCTAACATCCTCCTCACAGCTAACACTGCCCCCCAGCTTCATGTCTACCGCAAACTTGGAGATGTTGGATTCAATTCCCTCGTCCAAATCATGAATATATATTGTAAATAGCTGGGGTCCCAGCACTGAGCCTTGCGGTACCCCACTAGTCACTGCCTGCCATTCTGAAAATGACCCGTTTACTCCTACTCTTTGCTTCCTGTCTACCAGCCAGTTCTCTATCCACATTAATACTGAACCCCCAATACCGTGTGCTTTAAGTTTGCATACTAATCTCTTATGTGGGACCTTGTCGAAAGCCTTCTGAAAGTCCAGATATAACACATCCACTGGTTATCGCTTATTCACTCCACTAGTTACATCCTCGAAAAATTCTATAAGATTCGTCAGACATGATTTACCTTTCATAAATCCATGCTGACTTTGTCCAATGATTTCACCACTTTCCAAATGTGCCGCTAACCCATCTTTAATAACTGACTCTAGCATTTTCCCCACTACCGATGTTAGACTAACTGGTCTGTAATTCCCCGTTTTCTCTCTCCCTCCCTTTTTAAAAAGTGGGGTTACATTAGCTACCCTCCAATCCTCAGGAACTACTCCAGAATCGAAAGAGTTTTGAAAAATTCAAAAATTGAAAGATTATCACTAATGCATCCACTATTTCTGGAGCTACTTCCTCAAGTACTCTGGGATGCAGACTATCTGGCCCTGGGGATTTATCGGCCTTTAATCCATTCAATTTACCCAACACCACTTCCCGACTAACCTGGATTTCACTCAGTTCCTTCAGGGTTTCGGGCCGAAACGTTGCCCATGTCCTTCGCTCCATAGATGCTGCCGCACCCGCTGAGTTTCTCCAGCAATTTTGTCGACACAGCTAACAATGGCCTGTTTCCCTTATCATTGTTACTTTTTTCTGAATATCTTTCATTCATTTGTTCAATATCTCTCCGCATCACCGTCTATATCTCTCGTTTCCTTCCCCCGACTCTCAGTCTGAAGATGGGCCTCGACCCGAAACGTGACCTATCCCTTCTCTCCAGAGGTGCTGCCCGACCCGGTGAGTTACCCCAGCTCTTTGTGTCTATCTTACATCATTCTGGTCTTGTTATCTCGGCCAAAGTTATATTAATTGTGTCATTGTACATTTATGTGTTGTGTGGCTGCATTAACGTGCCAGTAAGACCTGTAGCAAGTTAGAATATTTATTGCTCCTGAGTCACAGTATATATGGCGTTTTAATTTCATTGTTGGCTGCTCCTGGTTGATGTTTTCCTGCCACATCTGCCCCCTGGTGGAGAGAGGGAAAGTCACCAGCCAGGAATCACCGATCCAAATCCTGCCCGGGAACATTCTGTCCGCTTAACAATAGACAATAGGTGCAGGAGTAGAGGCCATTCGGCCCTTGGAGCCAGCACCGCCATTCAATGTGCTCATGGCTGATCACCCACAATCAGTACCCCGTTCCTGCCTTCTCCCCATATCTCTTGACTCCGCTATCTTTAATTCGTCAAGTCAAGTCACTTTTATTTATATAGCACATTTAAAAAAACAACTCTCGTTGGCCAACTCTCTTTAAGAGCTCTCTCTTGAAAGCATCCAGAGAATTGGCCTCCAATGCCTTCTGAGGCAGGGAATTCCACAGAGTCACAACTCTCTGGGTGAAAAAGTTTTTCCTTATCTCCAATCTGAATGGCCTACCCCTTATTCTTAAACTGCGGGTCATGGTTCCGGCCTCCCCCAACATGGGGAAGATGTTCCTGCCTCTAGCGTGTCCAATCCTGAAATAATATGTTTCAGTAAGATCCCCTCTCATCCTTCTCAATGAATGTTTTCTGTAGCGTCGTGCTTTATTCATATCTTATCTGCTGATTCTCACGGTCCCAGCAACAGAGCAGCTCACTGCTTCAGCTATCCTGGTTCAATCCTGACCTCGTGTGCTGTTTGTGTGGAGTTTGCACGTTCTCATTGTGACCGTGTTTGCTTCCTGCGGGTGCTCTGGTTTCTTGCCCCATTCCAAAGATGTTGGTTTGTAGGTTAATTAGCCTCTATATATTGGGAGTGGATGTGAAGTTTGGATAATGCGTGATAGATGGATGGGTGGGCTGGACTATCTGTGTAACTGCTGTATCAATAGACAATAGACAACAGACACTAGGTGCAGGAGTAGGCCATTTGGCCCTTCGAGCCAGCACCGCCGTTCAATGTGATCATGGCTGATCATCCCCAATCAGTGCCCCGTTCCTGCCTTCTCCCCATATCCCCTGACTTCTTTATCTTTAAGAGACCTATCTAGATCTCTCTTGAAAGGAACCAGAGAACCGGCCTCCACCGCCCTCTGAGGCTCCTGCTCTTGGAATACCTTTCTAATAAAACTCTTTACCAAGTAGAAGCTTACTTTCACAGACTGATGTACAAGGACCCCCAGGTCCCGTTGTACTTCCCCTCTTCCCAACTTGACGTCATTTAGATAGTATCTTTCAATCAATTCCAATAAAACTAATTTTTTGGCTCCTGCTTGTGAAACGTCAGTGATCCTGGCCCCGATTCCTCGAGATTATCTTCAACTAAAGACAATAAAATTGACCATAACCGTGGAGGTAAACAAAAATGCTGGAGAAACTCAGCGGGTGAGGCAGCATCTATGGAGCGAAGGAATAGGTGATGTTTCGGGTCGAGACGCTTCGTCAGACTGATGTGGGAGGGGGAGCGGGAAGAAGGAAGGAAGAGGAGGAGACAGTGGGCTGAGGGAGAGCTCGGAAGGGGAGGGGAAAGAGGGAGAAAGCAGGGACTACCTGAAATCGGGGAAGTCAATGTTCATACCGCTGGGGTGTAAACTGCCCAAGTGAAACATGAGGTGCTGCTCCTCCAATTTGCGGTGGGACTCTCTCTGGCCATGGAGGAGGCCCAGGACAGGAAGTTGGATTGGGAATGGGAGGGGGAGTTGAAATGCTGAGCCACCGGGAGATTGGGTTGGTGATTGCCAACTGAGCGGAGTGGACCCTCGATTCCAACCTTTTTCATAACTCTCTGAATCCCTTCTTTCTGCTCTTACCTGGAACCTGCAGAAAATTCAAGTGATGTTAGGAAAGAATCCCTTCGTCCAAATTGGCCCTTGGGCCTGGAGCAGATTCACTCCACAATGAATTTTGATGTGTGGGGAAAGAAAGAAAATAAAGATGAGCAGTAGAAAGGTGAAGGGAGAGTGTGGGAGAGAGAGAAATGAGGTGGTAGGCGGAGGAGAAAAATAAATAGAGGCAGAGACAGAGAGAGAGGCAGAGGGAGAGGCAGAGAGAGAGACAGAGGGAGAGGCAGAGAGAGAGAGGCAGAGAGAGAGACAGAGGGAGAGACAGAGACAGAGGGAGAGACAGAGAGAGAGACAGAGGGAGAGACAGAGGGACAGACAGAGAGAGAGGCAGAGGGAGAGACAGAGAGAGGGACAGAGACAGAGAGAGAGGCAGAGGGAGAGACAGAGACAGAGGGAGAGACAGAGAGAGAGACAGAGGGAGAGACAGAGAGACAGACAGAGAGAGAGAGAGAGGCAGAGGGAGAGACAGAGAGACAGACAGAGAGAGAGAGAGAGGCAGAGGGAGAGACAGAGAGACAGACAGAGAGAGAGAGAGGCAGAGGGAGAGACAGAGAGAGGGACAGAGACAGAGAGAGAGGCAGAGGGGGAGACAGAGAGACAGACAGAGAGAGAGAGAGAGGCAGAGGGAGAGACAGAGAGAGGGACAGAGACAGAGAGAGAGGCAGAGGGAGAGACAGAGAGAGAGAGACAGAGACAGAGAGAGACAGAGGGAGAGACAGAGAGAGGGACAGAGAGAGAGGCAGAGGGAGAGACAGAAATAAACAGAGAGAGAGAGACAGAGAGAGAGACGGAGAGAGAGAAAGTTAGACAGAGACAGAAACGGAGAGGGACAGAAACAGACAGAGAGACAGAGACACAGAGAGAGGCAGAGAGATAGAGAGAGAGACAGGGATAAAGAGACAGAGAGAGAGGCAGAGAGATAGAGAGAGAGACAGGGATAAAGAGACAGAGAGAGACAGAGAGTGCCAGAGAGAGAGAGAGAGAATGACATAGACCACAGACATACTCACAGGTACCAGTTGGCCCCTTGAACAGGCTTGTGTTGGTGCAGAGAGTGGCTAGAGAGGAATCTTACCCACAAACATTAAAGTTCTTAATCAGTAAAGCCAGAATTAGATTGTTATTGGAAGCACACAGGTTTAGAGAAGTAGGAGCGAGTTAAACTATGAAGCAAACAACCTGAGAGACAGCTGGGGCCTTCAGAGTCGGAGTGGTTCAGGTTAAAGAGCATAGAATATATTATAGAAACACAAGAAGAAATCACTTAATGACGCAGAACGCCGACTGTTGAAAAATAAACGTTTCAAAGATAGATTAAAAGTTAGAGGGCCTGTTTGCGGCCAGCTTATAAAATATTCACAAAATGTCATATTGAACTGGTTGCTCAACAGGAGTTTGATTTTGTCAAGTAATTCAACAAAGTTTTTAAGAATGCTGTGATGCTTCATAAAGGTGGGCAGGAAATCAGGTCTGGAGGAGGGACAGTGAGGACGGGAGTGAGCAGAGTAAGTAGCTCGTGGGAGCAAATTTCCACCAGGACGTTCAGCGGCCGGTGAGCCGGGCACTTTGTCGTTAGACAGGGAAGTGCACAAGGCTGGTGCAGGGCTTCATCAGCGTTTCTCAGAGCGAGCTTAATGCAGCACGGAAACAGGCCCTTCGGCCCTTCGAGTCCGCGCCGACCGTCGATCCCCGCACGCTAGCGATATCCTACACACACTCGGGACAATTGCAATGACACCAAAGCCAATTAACCTACAAACATGCACGGTATGTTTAAAGAGTGGGAGGAAACCGGAGCACCCGGAGAAAACCCACGCGGGTCACGGGGAGAAGGTGCAAGCTCTGTACAGGCAGCACCCGTGGTCGGGATTGAACCCGAGTCTCTGGCGCTGTGAGGCAGCAGCTCTACCCGCTGCGCCACTGTGCCGACCTTCGCAGGGCGCGGTGTTCCAGATCGGAGAGGGAGGTGGTGGTGGCCATCGAGGGACTGGACAGTGTTTGGGGGTGACTGGGTGCCTGACGAGGGCAGGGGGTTTGCAGACCAGAAGGTGTGGGGAAGGTCAGGGTCGCTAACTTTCTCACTCCTAAATACGGGACAAAAGGTCAAAATACGGGACAAATTCCCGACGGTAATTGGTTGACCGACTGGGCCGTGGCTGGGTGAATGATGAGTTGGCCCCGGGTGCTGGACTGCACACAAAGCCCAGCCTGACGGTCCAGCTGAGGAGTTTTGGCCAACTTATGAACCGATGATCGGCCATGAGAAGGAGGAGGGGTGGTGGTGACGGAGATAAGCGAAGGTCCGAAGGTCGGACAAGCTGGCCGGGCTGCCGACCGACCGACGGGGTCACGTGCGAGGCGCTGCTGCTGCTGCTGCTGCTGCTGCTGCTGCTGCTGCACTCCATGGGCTGCACTACGTCGGGGACGGGTGAGGCGGGGTCCGACCCGACAGTCCCCTCGACCGGAGTGGAAGCAGTCAAATACGGGACAAGGGCGGTCCCGTAAGGGACAAACCGATTTAGCCCAAGATACGGGATGTCCCGGCTAACACGGGACAGTTGGCAACCCTAGTTCCAATAGCTCCACTCGTGATCCACTTCAGTGATTTCGACAGGTCCTGGATCTTACAAACACCTGGGAAACAGCCCTGCCTTCCTCCTTCATCTCCTTCAAGGGCCTTTGTCACGGCATGCTGACCGGCTATTCTTGTTCAATAAATAGAGAGGGAGAGCATGGAAAATAAAAGAGCATAGAAACCGTTCCCCTTACAACTAGGGGTCCCGTAGCTAGAAAGCTCTCCATCACAAGCTAAAATAAAAAGGGAAGAAGGGTTAAGTTAACTCAAAATGTCAAATTAAAATGGAAAGATTGTTCAAAATCAAGTGTAGATCTTCCTTTCAATTCATTTTTCTTAATTTGTGCAGCACTGTACCCCTATACAGATGGCGACACATCACCAATTCCCCATCCCCCAGTGCTGTTAGAGCAGGCACTGATGAACCAGCATAGTCAATAGACAATACGTGCAGGAGTAGAGGCCATTTGGTCCTTCGAGCCAGCACCGCCATTTAATGTGATCATGGCTGATCATCCCCAATCAGTACCCTGTTCCTGCCTTCTCCCCATATCCCCTGACTCCGCTATTTTTAATATCCCTATCCAGCTCTCTCTTGAAAGCATCCAGAGAACCGGCCTCCACCGCACACTGAGGCAGAGAATTCCACAGACTCACAACTCTCTGTGAGAAAAAGTTTTTCCTCGTCTCCGTTCTAAATGGCTTACCCCTTATTCTTAAACTGTGCCCCCTGGTTCTGGACTCCCCCAACATTGGGAACATGTTTCCTGCCTCTAGTGTGTCCAAGCCGTTAACAATCTTATATGTTTCAATGAGATGTCCTCTCATCCTTCTAAACTCCAGAGTGTACAAGCCCGGCCGCTCCATTCTCTCAGCATATGACAGTCCCGCCATCCAGGGATTTAACCTTGTAAACCTACGCTGCACTCCCTCAATAGCAAGAATGTCCTTCCTCAAATTAGGGGACCAAAATTGCACACAATACTCCAGGTGTGGTCTCACTAGGGCCCTGTACATCTGCAGAAGGACCTCTTTGCTCCTATACTCGATTCCTCTTGTTATAAAGGCCAACACGCCATTGGCTTTCTTCACTGCCTGCTGTAACTGCATGCTTGTCCACATGGTGGAGATGCCCACACAATGTGCAGTGGTGAGTGATTGCAAGGAACAGCATGCAATCAGGCCCTTTGTCCCACCAAGTCCATGCTGACCATCGATCACCCGTTCACAAGAGTTCCGTGTTGTCCCACTTTCGCGTCCACTTCCCTGCACACCCAGGGTGACTCACAGGTGGGACAACTGACCTACAACTGGACCTGCGGGGAAACCCACGTGCTCACGGCGAAAGGACCTGCAAACTCCGCGCAGACAGCGCCGGAGGTCGGGAATGAACGTGGGTCAAGGGAGCTGCGAGTGAGCCGCTCTACCCGGTGCTCCACTGGCCCACTATTGATCCCAGCCTACAGGGCACTGTACATCGGCCCGCCTGTAGCGGTGACTACAGAGGGTTCATGGCCCCGACCACGGGTGAACAAATGGAGGAGGCCTTCCACCACAGTGAAGAATACTGTGGCGGATGTTTGTGTTACATCTTATTGTGTATTGGGTGTGTGTTCTTTTTTTAAGTGTATCGCTGCTGGCAAATTCATATCACTGCACCTTTGGGTGTATGTGACGAATAAAATTGACTGACATTGACTTTGACTTTGATCCGGTCCATTATGGGGGAGGAATCACCACAGCAGAGTCCCTTCCCTGTCCTCCCCTCGACATGAGCACAATAGTGGAGAGGGAGGTGGACAAAAATGCTGGAGAAACTCAGCGGGTGAGGCAGCATCCATGGAGCGAAGGTAATTGGCAACGTTTCGGGTCGAGACCATTCTTCAGTCTCGACCCGAAACGTCGCCTATTTCCTTCTCTCTATAGATGCTGCTTCACCCGCTGAGTTTCTCCAGCATTTTTGTCTACCTTTGATTTTCCAGCGTCTGCAATTCCTCTTTAAGCATAGTGGAGAGGGACATGGGAATGGAGGCGAGGGCTGCTACTACTGGGCACTGTGGCCAGCTGCAGACGGGGCTGACCGGGGTGATTGTGCTTGTGTACGGGGCTAGTCTTGCTGAACTGTCTGCAAAGAATGTACTTCACTGGTACCTGGTACATGTGACTATAAACCATGAACGCAATCCTCCATGCCTAGCGCCACGAATGTAGGTATGAGCACGGCTGTTGCCATGGCACTACTGTTTGGATAGGTCCGGGTGGTTCGATGACTAGCAAGATCTGGAGGCAAGGAGCATGTGGATGGCATCCATAAAACCAAAACATGGATGTTTTGTCATGGATCAGAACGTCAATAGTCAATAGACAATAGGTGCAGGAGGAGGCCATTCGGCCCTTCGAGCCAGCACCGCCATTCAATGTGATCATGGCTGCTCATCCCCAATCAGTACCCCGTTCCTGCCTTCTCCCCATATCCCCTGACTCCTCTATCTTTAAGAGCCCTATTTAGCTTTCTCTTGAAAGTATCCAGAGAACCGGCCTCCACCGCCCTCTGAGGCAGAGAATTCCACAGACTCACCACTCTCTGTGAGAAAAAGTGTTTCCTCGTCTCCGTACTAAATGGTTTACCCCTTATTCTTAAACTGTGTGTGTGTGGCCCCTGGTTCTGGACTCGTACATGGAGAAAGCAAAACATACCTGTGGCATTGAGGAGCTTGGGGAGGAACTGGTTCCAGAACACGCACATCTGCACTCGGAGACGTGTGTTGACTTTGGCGGGCTCCGTGTTGAGGTCAATAAACTTCTGCTCGCTGGTGGTGAAGGGAGGCCATGTTTTCCCCTTTGAATGTAGATCGTTTGGGTTCCTGCAGAGGGAAGAGAGATCTAGGGTGAGACTCCTGTTGGATAGAACTTAGCAATGAATTCCTCTGATTCACCACCCACTGTCTAAAGAAATGTCTCCTCATCTCCAATCTTAAAGGTACGTTCTTTTATTCACAGGCCGCGCCCTCTGGTCCTTGACTCTCCCTCAAGTGGAAACATCCTCTCCACATCCACTCTATCTAGGTCTGCATTATTCAGTAGGTTCCAACGAGCACCCTCCCCCCTCCCCCCCAAACTGAGGATCTATAACTCCAGCGAGATGTTGGCAACCTGAGGTAAAATTGGAAATTGCTGGAGATAGTAGACTCAAGGAACTGCAGATGAAGGAGCTTTGCATGGAATGCATGGAATGCAAAGTGCTGGAGTAACTCAGCGGGTCCGGCAACATCTCTGGAGAACATGGATCGATGACGTTTTGGGTTGAGACCCTTCTTCACTCTGAAGGGTCTCGATACGAAACATCACCTATCCTCGTTCTCCAGAGATGCTGCCTGACCAGCTGAGTTACTGAAGTCTGAAGATGGGTCTCGACCCAAAACGTGGCATATTTCCTTCTCCCCATAGATGCAGCCTCACCCGCTGCGTTTCTCCAGCATTTTTGTCTACTTTCGAGCATCTGCAGTTCCTTCTGAAACATCAGAGTTACTCCAGCACTTTGAGTCCTTTTTCAGCATTACATCCTTGCTTATAAAATTCTAGTCCTCTCGAAATGAGTGCTAGCATTATATTTGCCGTTGTACAATAACAAACTAAGCTAATTACTGACTCAACCTGCTAAATTAACAATAGACAATAGACAATATGTGCAGGAGTAGGACATTCGGCCCTTCGAGCCAGCACTGCCATTCGATGTGATCATAGCTGATCATCATTTTGCGAATCGAGCACGAGGACTCTCAAATCCATTTGCCACCAACTTCTGGATCCTCTCCACGTTTATTCCTTCTACCACTTTGTTGTGCTGTATTCCATTTGCCACTTCCTTGTCCACTCTCCCAATAAGCATGCAGGTACAGCAGGCAGTGAAGAAAGCGAATGGCATGTTGGCCTTCATAACACGAGGCATCGAGTATAGGAGCAAAGACGTCCCTCTGCAGTTGTACAGGACCCTAGTGAGACCACACCTGGAGTATTGTGTGCAGTTTTGGTCCCCTAATTTGAGGAAGGACATTCTTGCTATTGAGGAAGTGCAGCGTAGGTTTACAAGGTTAATTCCCGGGATGGCGGGACTGTCATATGCTGAGAAAATGGAGCAGCTGGGCTTGTACAGTTTAGAAGGATGAGAGGGCATCTCATTGAAACATGTAAGATTGTTAAGGGCTTGGACACGCTAGAGGCAGGAAACATGTTCCCGATGTTGGGGGAGTCCAGAACCAGGGGCCACAGTTTAAGAATAAGGAGTAAGCCATTTAGAACGGAGACGAGGAAACACCTTTTCTCACAGAGAGTGGTGAGTCTGTGGAATTCTCTGCCTCAGAGGGCGGTGGAGGCCGGTTCTCTGGATGCTTTCAAGAGAGAGCTGGATAGGGCTCTTAAAAATAGCAGAGTCTGGGGATATGGGGAGGAGGCAGGAACGGGGTACTGATTGGGGATGATCAGCCATGATCACATTGAATGGCGGTGCTGGCTCGAAGGGCCAAATGGCCTCTACTCCTGCACCTATTGTCTATTGTCTGTCCGAGTCCCTCTGCAGACTCCCTACCCCCCTCCACCTATCTTTCTGTAGCTTTTGTTGGCTGCTTACCCGGTTCTTGCAAACGTTGACCAGTAGTGCATCATCTTCCTGCTCAGCATCTCCTCCTGCTTGGTGTAGTTCAGTTGCTTCTCCAGGGGCAGGCCGAAGACAAACTCAATCTCATAGCCGTGGATCACTCCCATCCACTCGGGCCACACCAGGTTGGAGGCTCGGTGGTCGAAGAAGTACATGTAGATGCCGTTACCAAACTCGGAATACTTGTTCGCAAAGCGCATCAAGGGGCAGATGACGTTGTGGTCGCCCACAATGTCATCCATCGCATCTCTGTTCTTTATGCCGTTGTGTTCGTCCATCCAGTCCGTGTACTGTAGGGCTACAGCTTCCAACCCCAGGTCGTTGGCATGCGGGACACTTAGCTTGACCCCGACCGTGAAGTCTTCTCGCGAGATGATGCTCTCCGAGTCCTTGCTGAAGCCCGGCACTCCATACAGAAGGAAGTACGTACCTTCATCCTTGTTGACGCCCAACAAGACCTGAGTTTTCTTGATGCTGCCCGAGTCCAGCATGGCGTCCAGGGAGTCTGGGAAGAATTCTCCGTCAATGATGGGAACAAAGGAGAACCGGAAGACACTGTTGTAGGGGAGCACAGACCACTCCTTGTCGATCAGTTCCTGAGGCTCTTTTGCCCGAAGACAATGGACTAGCTCTCTGTCGCTGTTGATGTTACAGTTGAGGAGTCTTCCCAATTCGACGGCCCTCCGGCGGCCTTCCGCCACAGAGACGGTGGCCCATGGACAGTTTGGCGAGCCGCTCTGAAGGATGGCCCTGTGGAAGAGGTCCCTGCTCCCCGGGGACAGCAGGTGCATGCCGACAGAAGCTCCGCCAGCACTCTCTCCGAAAATGGTCACCATCTTTGGGTCGCCGCCGAAGGATTGGATGTTGTCCTGCACCCATTGTAAAGCCAGCCTCTGGTCCAGAAGGCCCACGTTCCCAGGTGCCTCGTGGCTGCCGTGCAGGGCGAGGAAACCAAACGCACCCACCCTATAGTTCATGGAGACCACCACCACCTTCTCAACGTGAGCCAGATACTTCCCATTGTAGACGTCCAACGTGGAGGCTCCGCTGTAGAAGCCACCTCCATAGAGCCAAACCATGACCGTCGCGTTCTTTGGCTTTGGAGAAGGCACCCAGACATTGAGGTACAAACAGTCCTCGCTCATCTCCTTGTTGGGATTCCACATCTCGGAACCAGGAAACCCAGGGAATTCCTTGTCGACATACTGCTGGCAGTTCTTGGGATAGGCAGAGGCATCCCAGACTCCCGACCACGGCTTCTTGCCCTCAGGTTTCCTGAACCTCAAATTCCCAACTGGAGGTTCTGCAAATGGGATTCCCAGGTAAGCGCTGACGTGGCTGGACAGGACCGGTATTCTTGTACCCAAGACTTTTCCCGACTTGGTGCTAACCTGGAGCTCGGGATGTTGCTGTGACTGACACAGGGTGACGGACTGCAGGAGGATTCCCAACACTGAGGCCACGAGCAAATTCATTTCTTTCGCGTCTATTTTGCAACTGAAAGGAAAGACAAAAATAAGGACACAAGGGAATAAAAAACTGTTCCCAATTTCTGAAAATGAGCAAGTTGTAGATGTTGGAAACTAATGCCGGAAACAGTAGACTCGAGGAACTGTAAGTGCTGGAATCTTGCATAGAACTCAAAGTGCTGGAGTAACTCAGCGGGTCAGGCAGCATTTCTGTGGAACTTGGATAGGTGACATTTCAAGTCTGAAAAAGGGTAGTAGGAATAAAGGCGTAGACTATTTCCTAAATGGGGAGAGAATCCAGAAATCGGAGGCGCAAAGGAACTTGGGTGTGCTGGTGCAGGATTCCCAAAAAGTTAATCTGCAAGTCGAATTGGTAGTAAAGAAAGCAAACTCAATTTTAAGAGGGCTTGTATACAAAAACAAGGATGTAACGCTGAGGCTCCATAAGGCGCTGGTCAGGCAGCATTTGGAGTATTGTGAGCAAATTATGGGCACCATATCTGAGGATGTGCTGGATCTGGAGAGGGTCCAGAGGAGGTTTACAAGAATGTTCCCAGGAATTAGTAGGTTAACCTATGATGAGCGTTTGTCGGCGCTGGGCCTGTACTCGCTGGTGTTTAGAAGAATGAGGGGGGACCTCATTGAAACGTACAGAATAGTGAAAAGCTGGTATAGAGTGGCTGTGGAGAGGATGTTTCCACTGGTGGGAGAGTCTAGGACTAGAGGTCTTAACCTCAGAATTAAAGGACGTTCTTTTAGGAAGAAGATGAGGAAAAATGTCTTTAGTCAGAGGGTGGTGAATCTGTGGAATTCTTTTCCACAGAAGGCTGTGGAGGCCAAGTCAATTGATATTTTTAAGGCAGAGATAGATGGATTCTTGATTAGTACGGGCGTCAGAGGTTATGGGGAGAAGGCAGGAGAATGGGGTTAGGAGGGATAGATAGATCATCCATGATTGGATGGCAGAGTAGACTTGATGGACCGAATGGCCTAATTCTACTCCTATTCCTTATGACCTTGTGAGTGTGGAGTGCTGGACAATTGGGGAGTGGGCTCTCTCACAAACAGCCATCTCCCTCCCCCTGTGCCGTCTTGTAAGTATTATTCCCCATTTCCAAGTGAATTTGAATGCAGGATGGAAACTGGTCGTAGAGTTGATGAAGTCAGTGAGTTGTGCATGGGTGCAGGAGGTAGCGCCAATGCAGTCGTCAATGTAGCGGAGGCAGAGTTCAGGGATAGGACCACAGTACGCCTCGAACAAGGATTGTTCGACGTACCCTACAAAGAGGCAGGCACAGCTAGGGCCCATAGCTACGCCTGGGATCTGGAGGAGGTGGGAGGAGTCTAAGGAGAAGTTGTTGAGGCTAAGGACCAGCTCTGCCAGGCGGAGGAGAGTATTGGTGGACCGAAACTGGCTGGTTCTGCAGTCGAGGAATAAATGGTGGGCTTTAAGACCTTCCTGGTGGGGGATGGAGGTGTAGAGTGACTGGACATCCATAGTAAAGATGAGCCTGGAAAACGGAAGTCATTGACGAGATGAAGAGCGTGTGAGGTGTCTTGGACCTAGGTGGGGAGGGATTGGACCAGGGGGGATAGGGTGGAGTCGAGGTATGTGGAAATTAATTCGGTGGGACATGAACAAGCAGAAACAATGGGTCTGCCAGGACAGTTCTGTTTGTGGATTTTGGGGAGAAGATAAAATCGGGCCGTGCGGGGCTGGGGAACGATAAGGTTGCAAGCTTTGGAGGGCAGAGAGCCGGAAGTGATGAAGTCAGAAAGGTCTGATGCTCGTCTGTGGGGTCATGGTCCAAGGATAAGTAGGAGGAGGTGCCTGAGAGTTGACGAGAGGTCAGTGTGCCATACTACCGTGGCACTTCCATGTCAGCGGGTTTGATAATCAGGTCTGGGTTGCTTCAAGTTAATGTTTGATCCAAAGGACAACGTATCTCGCTGTAACAAACACATTGGCTCTGGGATGAAAGGACAATCTAATCAGGTACATCTGATGCCATCAATATTTGTGAAAGTCTAAAGGTTATAATAATGTAATAAAAACTAACTGTAGGTGCTGGTTTATACCAAAGATAAGATAAGACAAAATGCTTGAGTTCCTCAGCAGGTAGACAAAATGCTGGACAAACTCAGCGGGTGAGGCAGCATCTATGGAGCGAAGGAAATAGGCGACGTTTCGGGTTGAGACCCTTCTTCAGACTGATGTGGGGTCTCGACATGAAACGTCGCCTGTTTCCTTTGCTCCATAGAGTTTCTCCAGCATTTCTGTCTACTTCGATTTTCCAGCATCTGCAGTTCCTTCTTAAACATGAGTATCTCAGCAGGTGAGGCGGCATCGCCTTCTTCAGACCGACGGACTTTGTGTCGGGCCAGCTCTGATGGAGCTGCAAGCCCATGGGTTCGTGTCAGAGGTGGCTGGGCCAGCTCTTTATAAATAAATGAGCTAAAGGCTGAAGACTAGAAATAAATAACCCGCTTTATAAATGCAGCTTTTAAACATTATCAGGGTCTTACAATAGCGATGAAGAAAGCCGGTAACAGAATTCTGCATGTCAATGTCAATGTCAATGGGAATTGGTCTCGGCATGGCTTAGGATGGGCTGTGGTCAGGTCGGGCTTTCACTTCATCATCAGTTGGATCTCCGCACTGGTTAGCACCAGCACTCTGGTTCAGAGTAGGGAGGTTGTGGGTTCAAATCCCACGCCGGAGACGTTTGAGCATGCCATCCCACTCGGATTGCCATCTTTCTCACTTCCAAATAAGGGGCAAAAGGTCAAAATAAGGGATAAATTCCCGACGGCAAACCAATTTAGCCCAATATACGGGATGTCCCGGCTAATACGGGACAGTTGGCAACCCTACAGCCAACTAACATTATTGGTCCAGTGCTGAGGAAATGCTGCACTCTTCAAGATGTCTTCCTATATGAATCAGTTGTTAAAACAACTTCTGTCTGCTTCTTCAGGTGGCTGGACTTCACTAAATTGAAGAGGTGCTGGGCAGCTCCACCGTTTAGTTTAGTTTAAAGATGCAGCACGGAAACAGGCCCTTCGGCCAACCGAGCCCGCACTGACCAGCGATCCCCGCACACTAACACTATCCTACACACACTAGGGCCAATTTACAATTATACCAAGCCAATTAACCTACAAACCTGTATGTTTTTGGAGCGTGGGAGGAAACCGGAGAAAGCCCACACAGGTCATGGGGAGAACGTGCAAATGCTGGTTTAAACCGCAGATAGACACAAAAAGCTGGAGTAGCTCAGCGGGGCAGACAGCATCTCTGGAGAGGAGGAATGGCTGACGTTTCAGGTCGAGACATTTCATCAGACTGATGTCAAGGGAGTGGGAGATACATAGACAAGGAAGTGCAAGGTGTGAAAGCAGGACAAAGGTTAATGGAGGTCAAGGAAAATGTAGCATAGACCATTGTTGGCTGGGAGAGGGGAACAACAAAACCACCAGAGATCGGAGACGGCAAGACTGGTGGGAGGACAGGGAACGGGGAGGGATGGAGGGAGGGGGAAAGCAAGGGTTACTTGGTTAGAGAAGTCAATATTCAGTCAGAGAAGTTAGAGAAATCGGTTTACAAGGTTAATTCCCGGGATGGTGGGACTGTCATATGCTGAGAGAATGGAGCGGATGGGCTTGTACACTCTGGAGTTTAGAAGGATGAGAGGGGATCTCATTGAAACATATAACATTGAAACCAGACTGATTCCTGGGATGGCAGGACTTCCATATGAAGAAAGACTGGATAGACTTGGCTTGTACTCGCTGGAATTTAGAAGATTGAGGGGGGATCTTATAGAAACTTACAAAATTCTTAAGGGGTTGCACAAGCTACATGCTGGAAGATTGTTCCCGATGTTGGGGGAGTCCAGAACAAGCGGTCACAGTCTAAGGATAAGGGGGAATTCCTTTAGGACCTTGATGAGGAAAACATTCTTTACACGGAGAGTGGTGAGTCTCTGGAATTCTCTGCCACAGAAGGTAGTTGAGGCCAGTTCATTGGCTATATTTAAGAGGGAGTTAGATGTGGCCCTTGTGGCTAAGGGGATCAGAGGGTATGGAGAGAAGGCAGGTACGGGATACTGAGTTGGATGATCTGCCATAATCACATTGAATGGCGGTGCAGGCTCGAAGGGCCGAATGGCCTACTCCTGCACCTATTTTTCTATGTTTCTATGTTTCTATATAAGATTGTTAAGGGTTTGGACACGCTAGAGGCAGGAAACATGTTCCCGATGTTGGGGGAGTCCAGAACCAGGGGCCACACACACACAAGGTTTAAGAATAAGGAGTAAGCCATTTAGAACGGAGACGAGGAAACACTTTTTCTCACAGAGAGTGGTGAGTCTGTGGAATTCTCTGCCTCAGAGGGCGGTGGAGGCCGGTTCTCTGGATGCTTTCAAGAGCGAGCTGGATAGGGCTCTTGAAGATAGTGGAGTCAGGGGATATGGGGAGAAGGCAGGAACGGGGTACTGATTGGGGATGATCAGCCGTGATCACATTGAATGGCGGTGCAGGCTCGAAGGGCTGAATGGCCTCCTCCTGCACCTATTGTCTGTTGTCTAAATCAAAATCAAAAACTTTGCCTATTCCATTTCTCCAGAGATGCTGAGTTACTCCAGCTTTTTGTGTTTTTTTCAGGGCCAGCAGAATCCCATAAGAGGAGGTGACATCTATTTCAGTGGAGACCTCTCTCTGCTGAGTCGTGGTGAGCATGAGTAGGGACTCCATTTGCTTCTGGGTCCTAAGGTTGAAACTCACTCCAAAATGCAGGGTCTCAAAGAGCAAGCTGCTGGAGTGGATTCTGAAGTTGCCTGGGAACTGCCAAAGAGAGAGACAGAGACAGAGAGAGAGACGGATGGGGCCTCTGGGACTCATTTCCAAAGCAACGCTCGCACAATTACATCCCAAACATTATTGGTCAGACCTCCTGAATGCCAGTGGAATATATGTGAGCTGGCAGCCCGGCTAATGGTACGAGAGTTCAACTAGGGATGACAAGATTCCATCTCCTTTCACTCTGAAATGAAAAAAACGAAAACCCCAGCTAGTTAGGCAGCATCTGTAAGAAGAGAAATGGTTCATGAAGTATTGGGTGGCGTGGTGGCGCAGCGGTAGAGTTGCTGCCTCACAGCATCAGAGACGCGGGTTCGATCTTGGTTACAAGTGCTTGCCAGTATGTTCTCCCCATGACCTGCGTGGGTTTTCTCCAGGATCTCGGGTTTGCCCTCGCACCCAGGGGTGATGTACAGCTTTGTAGGTTAATTGGCATGGTATAAATGTAAATTGACCCTAGCGTGTGTGTGTGTGTGGGATAGTGCTAGTGTGCGGGGATTGCTGGTCGGCATGGACTCAGTGGGCCAAAGAGCCCGTGTCTACGCGTCTGGTCAAAGACCCTTCATCACAACTTTATCCAGCATTATTTTTTTTAATTTCAAATTTCCAACATTTGTAGCTTTTGTTTTGATTTTTCTTTATTCTGTAGATCACAGAACCCGGGGCCACACACACACACAGTTTAAGAATAAGGGGTAAGCCATTTAGAACGGAGACGAGGAAACACTTTTTCTCACAGAGAGTTGTGAGTCTGTGGGATTCTCTGCCTCGGTGGGCGGTGGAGGCCGGTTCTCTGGATGCTTTCAAGAGAGAGCTAGATAGGGCTCTTAAAGATAGCGGAGTCAGGGGATATGGGGAGAAGGCAGGAACGGGGTACTGATTGGGGATGATCAGCCATGATCACATTGAATGGCGGTGCTGGCTCGAAGGGCCGAATGGCCTACTCCCGCACCTATTGTCTATTGTCTGCCATGGAGACCGTTTTCTCCTCCTCAGGTTTTTGTTTCCGTTATTGCACCATTAACCCACCTATGTAAGTGAAGCAGATGATGAAATATCAGCAGACTGCCACGATAAGTCAATGGGAACGTTATTCCCTCATCATGTATCTGTACACTGCGAATGGCTCGATTGTAATCATGTATTGTCTTTCCGCTAACTAGTCAACTGACTAGTTGGTCTGAAGAAGGGTCTCGACCCGAAACGTCGCCCAATCCTTCTCTCCAGAGATGATGCCTCATCCGCTGAGTTACTCCAGCATTTTGTGTCTACCTTCCATTTTTCCAGCATCTGCAGTTCTTTCTTTCTTACACAAAAAACGTTTCATTGTACCTCGGTACACATGACAATAAATTGAATTGAAACTGTAAGTGGCATGATGCTGTAGGGAGGAACTGCAGAGGCTGTTTTACACCAAAGATAGACACAAAATGCTGGAGTAACTCAGCGGGCAGGCAGCTTCTCTGGAGAGAAGATATGGGTGATATTCCTCGATGCTATTTTTGTTTGTTGCCATTTTTAAGTGTCTATCGGGGATGTTGGGATGTAAATCTACCTCAACATCTCCTCGGACATGACCATGGTTAACAGGTTTACTGCCTTGTTTTAACTTCCGAAAACACTTAAATGCACTTTCCCAAGGCAAAAGGAATTGAAAGAAATTTCTTACCAGCACAGTTGAAAATCACAAACCTAGTGTAGGCCAAAGATAGACACAAAATGCTGGAGTAACTCAGCGGGACAGGCAGCGTCTCTGGAGAGAAGGAATGGGTGACGTTTCGGGTCTTCAGACTGAAGGTGATTGGATTAGTAATGGTTTCCATTGCCTGTTCCTTTACTCAGTGTTTTTCATCCCAATGAAAGTCGTAAGGAAGCTCGAGCAAGGAGATGGATCTGACATTAAGATTGAATGGTGAATCACTCTGGAGGAACTGAATGGTCTGTCTCCAAGATCGCCGCCCAGGTTGCTTGTTGCTAATTTAATTTTGTGATTCCAGGTTTGGGATCTGGTTGTGACTGGCAAGGCCGTGTTTGTTGCCGTTCTGGATTTGACTGGAGCAAGCTGTAATTTAGCTTAGTTTAGAGATGCAGCGTGCAAACAGGCCCTTCAGCCCACCGAGTCAACGCCGATAAACGATCATCCCTATCCTACACACTGGGGACAATTTACAGAAGCTAATTAACCTGCAACCCGTATGACTTTAGAATGGGGGAGAAAACCGGAAGAAGCCCATGCGGTCACATTGAGAACGTACAAACTCCGTACAGACAGCATCCATAGTCAGGATCGAACACGGGTCTCGGGCGCTGTAAGGCAGCAAATCTACCGTTGCGTCATTGTGCCACCCAAAGATAGGCATGTATAATAAAACCCATGCTGTACACTAGTTGGACAATTCCTCCACAAATGTTGAAGGCAGACAAAAATGCTGGAGAAACTCAGCGGGTGAGGCAGCATCTATGGAGCGAAGGAATGGGTGATGTTTCGGGTCTAGGGTCTCGACCCGAAACATCACCCATTCCTTCGCTCCATAGATGCTGCCTCACCCGCTGAGTTTCTCCAGCATTTTTGTCTACCTTCGATTTTTCCAGCATCTGTAGTTCCTTCTTAAACTAAACAATGTCAAAGTCTTATCTCTTCTCGCTCATGCATTCTCACTTATCAGAGTGAACTATTGCCTGGTTAATTCGTTAAACCTTAAGAACGAGTTATCCAATGACTGCAGACTGTCACACTGGCACATGTTATCATATCGGTTTGCTACAGATGCTGGCAACTGCTTGAGGAAGTAAAACTCTCTCTGGGGTAAGATAAAATAAATCTTAATCATCCTTTTTCATCCACACCCATTCCTGATTAACATCATGGAACCTTCCAGCATTGAAGGAGGTCATTGCTTCTCTGTCCTGCCTGTTTGTGAACACATTTTACATTTAGCTCACTCCATCTGCTATCTTCACAGAGTTCAGTATTTACTTATAAATACGTTTATGGTCTCTCTTATAAATAAGAGCCAGTCCAAACAGTGCATCAGATTCATACCAGAGCCAGTCCCAGTCTTGCTATTTACCTCTAATGCCCCTGTCCCACTCAGGCGATTTTTTAGGCGACTAAGGTGACTAGGTTGTCGCCACATGGTCGCCAGGGTGACACCTGTATGGTCGCGAGTCTTCTCCTCAAGTCGCCCAAAGAGTTGTAGCATCTTTCCGGTCGCCTGGATTTTGAAATGTTGAAAGCTTTTCAGCGTCAGTGGGCTTGACGCCAATGAGCGTGGCTTGACCTCTCCTGACGCAGGTGCGGTTGTAGGTTGTCGCCGGCGCTGACTTTGGTGGATTCCATTGGCGACCACCTTCGTCAACCTGCGACAGGTACCGGCGACTGAATTGTCTTACCTTGTCACGGTGGACGTAGGTTGTCGTAGGTGTGGTCGTAAGTGGACGTCCCAATGGCTCGCCGGTTGTCGGTAGCTTGCCGTAGCTGGACGTCGACTCGGTGGTAGGTTGTTGCAGACATTGTCATAGACATTATCGTAAGGGGGGTCCAGTCGCCGTTTTTTCGGCGACCTGCTACGACTATGACAGTCGCCTGGAAAAATCGCCTGAGTAGGACAGGCCCATAAATAACCCAGCAACCTCCATTGCCATCAACTCCCCTTTCATTCATTTGCCACCTGTCTACACCTGGGGTCATTAGAAGCAGCCAATTAACCGAACAATCTCAACATCTCTGGGAGGAAACCGGAGCACCCGACGGGGAAACTATGCGGTCACAGGGAGAACGTGCGAACTCCACACAGGCATGACCGTAGGTCAGAATCGAATCTGGGTTGCAGGGGAGGAGTGAAGTAGCAGCACTAACTGCTACGTCACCCCTGCTGCCCCTGAAATTGATTTTCTTCACATAAACCGTTGCTTCCGTTCCATGTTGTAAGCTGTTGGACCGACTCCCACTCCCACTCCTAAGCAGCTTGTTCCAGCTGGCTGCACAAAAGTAATAACTCCCCTCCTGCTTCTTAAAATTAGCGTCCAAGCCTTTTGGCTTTGGTGGAGCAGGGCATCTTCCTGTGTAGGAAGGCAACCGCAGATGCTGTTTCTAACCAAAGGTAGACGAAGAATGCTGGAGTAACTCAGTGGGACAGGCAGCGTCTCCGGGGAGAAGGGACGGGTGACGTTTCGGGTCGAGACCCTTCCCCAGGCTCCTCTTCCTTATCTGTTGTGTCTATGGCGCGTCCCTTTGCGAAACCCTCCCTTACCTTTCCCTGCTGCGAGAGAGACATCCGACGTATTGCCCCAAAATAAAAACAAAAAAAAAATCGGTATCAAAAGGCAGAACAGAGGTGGCACATACGGTGAACTGATGCCAGCAGCCAGGGACAAAATCAGGCTCTCGCGACCAGCTGACGCTATTTAAAGGCTGCAGCTGTCGAGAAGGGAGACACCAAAGGCTTGTGCGCTGCTGTTAGTGGCTGGGGTGATGTAGTGCCTCACACTCAGGGCCTCATGGCCACATAGAGAGAGCCTTTAAAGAGACAGTGCCTGTTGTGTGCAAGCCTTCATGAAGAATACAACTTCTTAACCCTTGGCTGATCCCTTGCCTTCAAACGGTCAGTGACATTTGAGTCTTTCATGTAAATTAGGTGTCCACTGAATGTATTAAAGTGGCAACTCACAGCTGGACTCTGGGGACAATATCGCACTTATTAGATCGGCGACTTTAAAACAAAATAAACGCTTGTTTTTGAGTAACAATCTCACAAGCCGAGGAAATGCCTCAGAAGCCATGAATGAAATGTAGAAATGAAGACATTTGCCCTCTCAGGACAAGAAGATCAAGTGAGAATATTGTTCAGGACACCTGGAGAACTTCCTTGTTCTTCCTATAGCACCATGGGGCCCTTTACAACATCTGTCCAATATTGATGCTTGCATATAGTGTTCCATTTTAAGGTCAACGCACAGCCGACAGTGTGGTTGACAAAAATGCTGGAGAAACTCAGTGGGTCTCGACCCGAAACGTCATCTATTCCTTCGCTCCATAGATGCTGCCTCACCCGCTGAGCGGGTGAGGCAGCATCTATGGAGCGAAGGAATAGGTGACGTTTCGGGTCGAGACCCTTCCCCAGATTCCTTCGCTCCATGGATGCTGCCTCACCTCGCTGAGTTCCTCCAGCACTTTTTGTCCACCTTCGATTTGTCCAGCATCTGCAGTTCCTTCTTAAACCTACAAACCCGCCCGTCTTTGGAGTGTGTGGGAGGAAACCGAAGATCACTGAGAAAACGCATGGGGAGAACGTGCAAACTCCGTACAGACAGCACCGGTAGTCGGGATCGAACCCGGGTCTCTGGCGCAGCATTTTGCTGTAAGGCAGCAACTCTACTGCTGCGCCACCGTGACGAGTGTGTGTGCGCGCCCACCGTTCAAAATAACTTGCTACCCCAAACAAAACTTGCAAAATGGACACACGTTTTTCAAATAGTTACATTGCATGCAATAGATTGGGATGGTTCATTCGAGTCACAGAGTACGATAGCAGGGGAACAGGCCCTTCTCCAGCATCTGCTGTTCCTTCTTAAAAATCTGACAGTCCTTTAGTACTGCACCAGGGACAGTGGCCTGGACAACATCCGAGGGTCTCCAATGAGGTAGATAGTAGTTCACGACTGCTCTCCAGTTGTCCTCTAGTTGGGAGCAGTCCTAAACTACCATCTACTGTTCCTCATTGGAGACCCTCGGACTATCTTTGATCGGACGTCGCTGGCTTTACCTGGCATTAAACGTTATTCCCTTTATCATGTATCTGTACACTGATCGTAATCGTGTATTGTCTTTCCGCTGACTGGTTAGCACGCAGCTAAAGCTATTCACTGTACCTCGGTCCACGTGACAATAAACTGAACTCAACTCGTCTTTGCTTCTCAGAGCAACAAGCACTGTTGCTGAGTGAACAGAAGGGAAGAAATGTTATTTTGACCCATTTTAACTTTTCAGAAGAGATTAGAGTCATACAGAAACCGGCCCTTCGGCCCAACTTGTCCATGCTCACTCTAAGATGCCCCACCTGATGACATTTGGCCCATCTCCCTCTGAACAGGAGAGCGGTTCTGACCATCGACTTCACTGGAAGTCCTTGTACTATCTTTAAATCGGACTTTATCTTGCACAGAAAGTTATCCCCTATATCTATACCTGCACACGCTATGGAATCATGTATAGTCTTTCCCCTGACTGGATAGCTTGCAACAAAAAAGCTTTTCGCTGTACCTCAGTACATGTGACAATAAACTAAACCAAACCTTTCCTATTTTCGTACTTGTCCAAATATATTTAAAATACTGTTATGCCTCACCTACCTCCTCTGGCAGCTCATAGAAACATTGAAACATTGAAAATAGGTACAGGAGTAGGCCATTCGGCCCTTCGAGCCTGCACCGCCATTCAATATGATCATGGCTGATCATCCAACTCAGTATCCCGTACCTGCCTTCTCTCCATACCCTCTGATCCCTTTAGCCACAAAGGCCACATCTAACTCCCTCTTAAATATAGCCAATGAAGTGGCCTCAACTACCTTCTGTGGCAGAGAATTCCAGAGATTCACCACTCTTTGTGTGAAAAATGTTTTTCTCATCTCGGTCTTAAACGATTTCGCCCTTATCCTTAAACTGTGACCCCTTGTTCTGGATTTCCCCAACATCGGGAACAATCTTCCTGCGTCTAGCCTGTCCAACCACTTAAGAATTTTATAAGTTTCTATAAGATCCCCCCTCAATCTTCTAAATTCTGGCGAGTACAAGCCGAGTCTATCCAGTCTTTCTTCATATGAAAATCCTGACATCCCAGGGATCAGTCTGGCTCGTTCCATATACCCACCACCCTGAAAATGTTGCCCCTCAAGTTCATATTAAATTTTCCCTTTGAACGTTAAGCCTATGTCCTCTTGTTCTTGATTCACATTTACCTATCCACCTCATGGCTGCAATTGGATAGCGCACCTCACCCGCTGAGTTTCTCCAGCATTTTTGTCTACCTTCGATTTTTCCAGCATCTGCAGTTCTTTCTTAAGCATGCCAGGGTTAAAATCCCTCAAACACAACAGCAAAATAGTAAGTATTTTTCTGGGAGTCTCGATTGTTTCCACCAGCAGGCTCGTCATATACAGCATAACGTGATCACCGAACCTCCCAGACCAGAGATGCAATACCTCCCACTTCCAATATAGAAGGCTACAGATCAAAGTGCTTGAAGATAGAATTGGTACAGGTTGATACTAATAGATTGATGGTTAGCACCTCCCATGGCCAACCTGGAAGACCCTCAACAGATTACGAGTGGAGCAGGGGAGGTGCAAGGCACCTATGATAGATGCGGATAAATGTGAGGTTATCCACTTTGGTGGCAAAAATAGGAAAGCAGACCATTATCTAAATGGTGGCCGATTAGGAAAAGGGGAGATGCAGCGCGACCTGGGTGTCATGGTACACCAGTCATTGAAAGTAGGCATGCAGGTGCAGCAGGCAGTGAAGAAAGCCAATGGTATGTTAGCTTTCATAGCAAAAGGATTTGAGTATAGGAGCAGGGAGGTTCTACTTCAGTTGTATAGGGTCTTGGTGAGATCACACCTGGAGTATTGCGTACAGTTCTGGTCTCCAAATCTGAGGAAGGACATTATTGCCATAGAGGGAGTGCAGAGAAGGTTCACCAGACTGATTCCTGGGATGTCAGGACTGTCTTATGAACAAAGACTGCATAGACTCGGTTTATACTCTCTAGAATTTAGGAGATTGAGAGGGGATCTTATAGAAACTTACAAAATTCTTAAGTGGTTGGACAGGCTAGATGCAGGAAGATTGTTCCCGATGTTGGGGAGGTCCAGGACAAGGGGTCACAGCTTAAGGATAAGGGGGAAATCCTTTAGGACCGAGATGAGAAGGACTTTTTTCACACAGAGAGTGGCGGGTCTCTGGAACTCTCTGCCACAGAGGGTAGTTGAGGCCAGTTCATTGGCTATATTTAAGAGGGAGTTAGATGTGGCCCTTGTGGCTAAAGGGATCAGGGGGTATGGAGAGAAGGCAGGTACGGGATATTGAGTTGGATGATCAGCCATGGTCATATTGAATGGCGGTGCAGGCTCGAAGGGCCAAATGGCCTCTACTCCTGCACCTAATTTCTATGTTTCTATGAAAGCATGGAACTACCAGGCAGCAGACCCATGCAGCTGTGGAGCAGGACAGACAATGTCCCACCTACTGGAGTGTGACGATGCCCCCCAGTGCAGCCCCCAGGACCTGGCTGAACCGACCCGACCAGCTGTGACCTGTGCCAGATACTGGCAGAACGACATCTGAGATTGCAACGGACTCGAAGAAGAATCACAGAATTAGAATATGATTAGCCTGCATTCTAATTCAATGTATAAATTGGCCACATAGACGAGGGACTAATTGAAGACTTCAGAATTCTGCAGCAGATCTATCCTATTACAGATAGACACAAATTGCTGGAGTAACTCAGTGGGACAGGCAGCATCTCTGGAGAGAAGGAATGGATGACATTTCAGGTTGAGACCCTCATAAGTCTGAGGAATGGTCTCGACCCAAAACGTCACCCATTCCTTCTCTCCAGAGATGCTGCCTGTCCTGCTGAGTTACGCCAGCATTTTTGTGTCCATATTCGGTGTAAACCAGCATCTACAGTCCCTTCCCTTCACACACTACCCTACATTATGTTTGACTATAGCTCAGGCTTTCACGTAATCAATAGACAATATGTGCAGGAGTAGGCTATTCGGCCCCTCGGGCCAGCACCGCCATTCACTGTGATCATGGCTGGTCATCCACAATCAGTATCCCGTTCCTGCCTTTTCTCCATCTCCCTTGACTCTGCTATCTTTAAGAGCTCAGTCTAATTCTCTATTGAAAGCATCCAGAGAACCTGCCTCCACTGCCTTCTGAGGCAGAGAATTCCACAGACTCACAACTCTCTGTGAGAAAAAGTGTTTCCTCGTCTCCGTTCTAAATGGAATACCCCTTATTCTTAAACTGTGGTCCCTGGTTCTGGACTCCCCCAACATTGGGAACATGTTTTCTGCCTCTAGCGTGTCCAAACCCTTAATAATCTTATATATTTCAATAAGATCCCCTCTCATCCATCCAAATTCCAGTATAGACAACAGACAATAGACAATAGGTGCAGGAGTAGGCCATTCGGCCCTTTGAGTCAGCACTGTCATTCAATGTGATCATGGCTGGTCATCCCCGATCAGTACCCCGTTCCTGCCTTCTCCCCATATCCCCTGACTCCTCTATCTTTAAGAGCCCTATCTAGCTCTCTCTTGAAAGCATCCAGAGCAAACCAAAGATAGACACAAAAAGCTGGAGTTACTCAGCGGGCCAGGCAGCATCTTTGGAGAAAAGGATTAGGTCGAGACCCCTCCTCAGACTGAGAGTCAGGGGAAAATGGAAAAGAAGAGTAATAGATGGTTGATGTAGGGAGATATGGAACAAATGAATGACAAATATGCAATAAAGTAACGATGATAAAGGAAACAGGCCATTGTTAGCTGTTTGCTGGATGAGAACGAGAACTGGTGTGACTTGGTTGGGGGGGGGGGGGGGTGGAGAGAGAGGGGGAATGCAAGGGTTACTCGAAGTTAGAGAAAGCAATATTCATACCACTGGGTTGTAAGCTGCCCAAGCCAAATATGAGAAGTTGCCCTTGGCCTCACTCTGACAATGGAGGAGGCCTAGGATAGAAAAGTCAGTGTGGGAGTGGGAAGGGGAATTAAAGTATTTGGTAACCAGGTAGGTCCAGGCGGACTGATCAAAGGTGTTCAGTAAAACGATCGCCTCGTCTACGTTTGGTCAAACCGATGTTTAAGAGTTCACACCTTGAACGACAGATTCAGTAGATTTTGAAAGCTGATCCATTATTTAACTAAGAGCTAATTTTGCCAGCAGGCAGGACCTACTCTACCTGAGTGAATAGCACTCTATCACCTCTTGACAATCCCAACATAATTCAATTCAATGAACATGAGACAGTTCAGCTCTTGGCTATATGAAGTGTAATGCAGGGAGACGGCCAATGTATTTACCACTGATTTCTCCTTCTCTTTCTCTCTCCCTCCCTCTCCCCTGCAGGTTTGACCACGGCCTGCAACATTACATTTTTGCTGTCTAATCTAATCAAGGCAGCGTACTGCAGTGCTGGGAATCTAGCTGGCAGTCACAATTCATTGTCTAAGATCTTAATAACAAGGGAATGGATACATGCTTCTGTATGCTTTTATTCCTAATCTCATCATGGTGGCGCAGCGGTAGAGTCGCTGCCTTACAGCGAATGCAGCGCCGGAGACCCGGGTTCCATCCCGACTACGGGTGCTGTCTGTGCGGAGTTTGCACGTTCACCCCGTGACCCGCGTGGGTTTTCTCCCATATCTTCGGTTTCCTCCTGCACTCCAAAGACCTGCAGGTTTGTAGGTTAATTGGCTTGGTAAATGTAAAAATTGGAGTTAGTGGGTGTAGGATAGCATTAATGTGCGGGGATCGCTGGTCGGCGCGGACCCGGTGGGCCGAAGGGCCAGTGTCTGCGCTGTATCTCCAAACTAAACCTGCACTTGGATAGGTAATGTTGTGAATCGGGAAGGGTTCACAACCCTTATGTGTTACTGTAGCATCTTGCATCTGTTTTAATAAACCAGCATCTGCAGCTCCTTCTGTCTCTGTCTCTCTTCACCTGCCCTTGTATTTTCTGCTCATAGTTACCCTTTCAACATCAGCTGTGGCAAATTGGCCTCTGCGACAGAAGGTTTTGAGTTCAAGCCTCACTCAGGGTACCATTTGGAGCTTGTAATCCAGGCCACAGATGTCGTACGTGGCATTGTAAGGAATGATGATAAAGCACACACACACACACCAACATCTTATACTTCCAGCGGCGGAAGTCCGCAGGAACTGGAGGACAGGGATGTGTGGTGCGTCCGTCACCGTTCCCATCGGAAACCAGCACCACCGCGTCGCTAATGTTTTCAACAATGATGAAATGAAATGAATAATCTAGGCCGATGCTCCCAGCACAGTCCTAAAAGAGGTCGTTGTCAAAGAGGTCGGATGGTCAGGATATTAAATAAAGACCTTTTCTGCCCTGTAAAAGATGTCGCTATTAAATGAAGAAGGGATAGGCACAAAACGCTGGAGAAACTCAGCGGGACAGGCAGCATCTCTGGAGAAAAAAGGAATGGGTGACATGTCAGGTCTTGGTGTTGGGGATGGTGGCTTGAGGGAGGTCTCCTAACCCTGCCAGTGGTTTTTGGAGATGGAGAAACTCAGCGGGACAGGCAGCATCACTGGATTGAAGGATTGGGTCGGGACCCTTCTTCAGACAGAGAGTCGGGTGGGGGGGGGAGGCAGAGATAGCGAAGGGTAAGGTGTGAAAAAGGGGATGAGGTTCAAGGAAAATGTAGAATAGATCACTGTTAGTGAGGGGAAAGTGACAAAGGTAAAATGCAATCAGGAGGACAGTCAAACTGGTCGAAGGGGTGGGACATTGCAACCTTCATGGGCGGAAATCCTGGGGGGGACGGGGGGGACGGGGGGGCCTTTCAGCTGCTGCATCGAGGCGATCGAGGCTCCCGATGTTGAAGCCTCTGCCGGCCGATGAAAGGCCCCGCGAACGGGCCGATTCAAGCCCCACGATTCGGGGCGGACGAAGCTGCTGTTGCTGGAGTTCGGAGTCGGTCACCAACCAGGTCAGCTCCCGATGTTACCGTCCATAGAGGCCACGGCTGAAGCCTTGCATGCGTGCACATACGCGCGCGTGCGTGTGTGTGTGTGCGCGCGACCGCCAAGAAATTGTGTCCCCCCCCCCCATGTTTTGATAGCAAATCGACCTGGCGTGCACAATCAAATAAGATAAAATAGAAGAAGTCGTCCTACAACTTGACGCAAGAAGAAGAAACTGGTCGGAGAACTAGGATGGGGGAGGGCTGGAGAGAGTGGCAAGGCAAGGGTTATCAAGTTGGAGAAGTCAATGTTCATACCGCTGGGGTGAAAGATGCCCAAGCAAAAGATGAGGTGCCTCGGAGGGAGGCCCAAATTATGCTGGGCCTCCCTCTGACAGCGGAGGAGTGGTTTTGGAGCATTTTACAACGTCAGCATTAGTGAGGTGCCGACCGCAGATTCTCCGAGGCTCACCGCCGCCCGGAGACCACGAGACCGGAACTGAAGGACGGAGATGCACATTGAGGGGTGTTATTTACCGAGGAAAACTGGCCGGGGCTAATTATATCAGAGAGGAAGCTGTGAGAAGTAAAAGTAGAATCTTGTGGCTATTCTAAGTGAATTCTTTCCGGTGACCTATCCGCACGGGATGTGACTGATACCAAGCGCGTTGGATCAGGCATCGTGTCCAACGCAGCTGTCATAGGGTTTACAGGATCTCACGCTCAATTCTCCAAAAACACCCCTCCTCCCGATGAACGACCTGGATATAGTGGACGTGGAGAGGATGTTTCCACTAGTGGGAGAGTCTAGCACCAGAGGGCACAGCTTCAGAATTAAAGGACGTACCTTTAGAAAGAAGATGAGGAGGAATTTCTTTATCCAGAGGGTGGTGAGTCTGTGGAATTCACTGTGGAGGCCACGTCAATGGGTACTTTTAAGGTGGAGATTCACAGATTCTTGATTAGTGCGGGTGTCAGGGGTTAAGGGGAGAGGGCAGGAGAATGGGGTTGAGAATGAAAGATAGATCAGCCATGATTGAATGGCGGAGTAGACTTGATGGGCCGAATGGCCCAATTCTGCTCCTGCCATTTATTCCCCTCCCATTCCCACACTGACCTTTCTGTCCAGGGCCTCCTCCACTGTCAGAGTGAGGCCCAGCGCAAATTGGAGGAACAGCGCCTCGTATTTCGCTGGGGCAGCTTACACCCCAGCGGTATGAACATTGATTTCTCTCTTCAAGTAACCCTGTCTGTGTGTGTGTGTGTGTGTGTGTGTGTGCAGGCTTGAGTTGATGTGCGGGGATCGCTGGTCAGTACGGACCTGGTGGGCTGAAGGGCCTGTTTCCGTGCTGTATCTCTGAACTGAACTAAAGTCTGGCCTAATTCTGCTAATAGAATTTATGAAAACCTTTGCTCGTGTCTGGTTCCTTGACTTGACGTTGCTGTTGGGGTTGCTGTTTTATTCCTACATATTACCTATTCCCTCTCACATATCCATCAACTCCTCGTGGATTTTTTTACCGGCCACCCACATAATCGTTGGGATCGGGGTAGATCAGAGCATCTGGTAGAAACCCACTGCCAAATGAAAGAGCATTGAAACAGCCTTCTATCACCCGTCCTTGCAAACCCAAGGACCAACCTACCTTTCCTCGACCATTGACAAAGTCCTTAATTGCTCTGCCAATTCCCACACCCTCATGCAAGTCTCCTTTAACCCTCTGTTGGATTTTTACCTGGAACGTTATGGTGGCGCAGCGGGTAGAGCTGCTGCCTCACAGCGCCAGTGACCCAGGTTCAACTCCGACTACGGGTACTGTCTGAACGGAGCATCCCTCCGAACCCCATTCTCCTGCCTTCTCCACAATACAATGGGATTAGTGTAGATGGGATGCTTAATGGCTTGCTGGGCCGAAGGGCCGCTGAATGGAGCGGCTGGGCTTGTACACTCTGGAGTTTAGAAGGATGAGAGGGGATTTTATTGAAACATATAAGATTATTAACAGTTTGGACACATTAGAGGCAGGAAACATGTTCCAGATGTTGGGGAAGTCCAGAACCAGGGGCCACACACAGTTTAAGAATAAGGGGTAAGCCGTTTAGAATGGAGACGAGGAAACACTTTTTCTCACAGAGAGTTGTGAGTCTGTGGAATTCTCTGCCTCAGAGGGCAGTGGAGGCCGGTTCTCTGGATACTTTCAAAAGTGAGCTAGATAGGGCTCTTGAAGATAGCGGAGTCAGGGGATATGGGGAGAAGGCAGGAACGGGGTACTGATTGGGGATGATCAGCCATGATCACATTGAGTGGCGGTGCTGGCTCGAAGGGCCGAATGGCCTCTACTCCTGCACCTATTGTCTATTGTCTATTCCCTGCGATCGTACTCTGAGATTCTAATGAACCATCCCAATCTATCGCTTAATCTATCGCTCAATCTATCTTAACTATTTGAAAAACTTGTGTCCATTTTGCAAATTTTGTTTGGGGCAGCAAGTGCATTTGGTGGCTATTTTGAACGGTGGACACACACACACGGTCATGGTGGCGCAGCGGTACAGTTGCTGCCTTACAAGCAAAATGCAGCGCCAGAGACCCGGGTTCGATCCCGACTACGGGTGTTGTCTGTGTGCAGTTTGCACGTTCTCCCCATGACCTGCGTGGGTTTTCTGGGAGATCTTCGTTTTCCTCCCACACTCCAAAGACGTGCAGGTTTGTAGGTTTCAGAAGAAACTGATGCCGGAAAAATCGAAGGTAGGCAAAAATGCTGGAGAAACTCAGCGGGCGAGGCAGCATCTATGGAGCGAAGGAATAGGTGACGTTTCGGGTCGAGACCCTTTGGGGACTCGACCCGAAACGTCACCTATTCCTTCATCAGACTGAAGAAGGGTCTCGACCCGAAACGTCATCTCTTCCTTCATCAGACTGAAGAAGGGTCTCGACCCGAAACGTCACCTATTCCTTCATCAGACTGAAGAAGGGTCTCGACCCGAAACGTCACCTATTCCTTCATCAGACTGAAGAAGGGTCTCGACCCGAAACGTCACCTAATCCTTCATCAGACTGAAGAAGGGTCTTGACCCGAAACGTCACCTAATCCTTCATCAGACTGAAGAAGGGCCTCGACCCGAAACGTCACCTATTCCTTCGCTCCATAGATGCTGCCTCACCCGCTGAGTTTCTCCAGCATTTTTGTCTACCTTCAGGCTTGCATGTACAAATCGTCCGGTGATGCTCTACCTGGAGCTTTCCAGCGTACTACACCCAGATCCAGACCTCTGCTGGAAGAAACACCCTGAATTGTTGTGGCACTGGCTTGATGAACAAACACAGTCAGAGGCCCTGACAACACAACAGCAGCAGCCACTCCACTCCACTCCAGTCCACATTTGATGCGCCACAGGAAATCCCTGGAGGAATCCGATCCTGAACAAAATTCTCCAACCAACAGAACGTGTGTGACCTCTAAAATTCTTCACCCTCCCTGTCCTAATTTGTGACAATGTCAGGTCTCTCAGGGGGGGGAGTGGGATTCAGAGTGTGTGTGTTTTCTCGGCCCTTGTACACGCGATGGGATTTGACAAGATTATATTTAGTGCTCACTACCTGCTGCATCCCGACCGCACAGGGGGTTAAAATAACAAACATATCCGAGGTCTTTTTATATATCATCGCCAGAAAAAAAAAGTAGAAGCCATATATAGCCCAGGCGACTTATTATTGTGGCGTTGTCATGGGCACAGCGGGGGATCGATTGCTTCCTGTCTCTCTAGCTATCTTTCACTAGGTGATGCAATGCTAATTCTTAGACCGACTCAAATGGATGTACCGGTGGATTCGCCCCTGCAACGAGCCACGAAACCCTTTTCAAAATGTGTGGAAAGGCAACACGCACATTGAAACAGCAGCGTTTGTCAATGCCAGGCAGTAACTAACTGGGCGACTGCTGTGTCAGTTTCACGGTCCCCTCTTTAAGGCGGTGCATGGACAAATAACGGCATTGCACAGACAAGATTGCAGCAACAACAACAAAAAAAAACCCGCCAGCGTTGGGTAAAATCGCACAGATTAATTGCCGACCCCAGAAATAAATGGAAAGCAAGAGATGAAGTCTTTACCTGTCTGCGAATAGGCGATACACACACACACTGGGACTGCAGGTGGTCGCTCTGGATCACACAGGCTGTTGTTTGCTGCCTACGCCGCTTGACGTGAGGTTGTCTCTGTGTGTGTGTGTGTATATAGCTGAGGAGTGGAGGGAGGGGGTACTGGACTAATGATCCGCAGAACAATCTCGCGATGTTGGCTGAGGAGGCAATGCAGGGCCGAACGTCCGGCGATGGGGATGGATGGAGAGGGCTGGATGCTTGCAGCAGACAAGCCGGCGTTTCATCACTTGGAATAAAACACACTCCCTCACCCCCCGCCCACCCTGCATCTACCTTCTACGAGCGAGGAGAAATGGCAGGAACATGACATTCAAGTTCACAACCTTAAGACAGCAGAAGACATTGCCCCGCTCAGAAGACTTAAGCAAAAAAATTGAAACTAAATTATTTGGTAGACAAAAATGCTGGAGAAACTCAGCGGGTGAGGCAGCATTTTTGTCTACCCTCCCCTTTATTCTTAGACTGTGGCCCCTGGTTCTGGACTCCCCCAACATAGAAACATAGAAATTAGGTGCAGGAGTAGGCCATTCAGCCCTTCGAGCCTGCACCGCCATTCAATATGATCATGGCTGATCATCCAACATTGGGAACATTTTTCCTGCATCTAGCTTGTCCAGCTTCGATTTTTCCAGCATCTTAAAACTAAAATGCGTAACGAATTTCACTTTCCACAAATGTTTAAGAAGGAACTGCAGATGCTGGTGAAGTCTACCTTCACTTCGCACAAATAGAATTTCTTTACAAATAGACAATAAGGGCTGACTGATTCCTTCTTCATCCATTGATAAAATAATTCTTGAACATTGCGTTGTCATTAACAAACCATCTTCCCTCGGCTAAGTGGGCAATGGTTGTAAAAACATTGAACAGGACAGCACAATAACAGCCCCTCTGGCCCACAATGTCCGAGGAAAAATTGATGCTGGATCAACGGCAGTGCTGAGACAGAGTACAGGAAAGAGATCGGATACCTTGTGTTTAAGAAAGAACTGCAGATGCTGGAAAAATCGAAGGTAGACAAAAATGCTGGAGAAACTCAGCAGGTGCGGCAGCATCTATGGAGCGGGGGAATAGGCGATGTTTCGGGTCGACACCCTTCTTCAGACATACCTTGTGTTGTTCTGTCAGAACAACAATCTAGCCCTTAACCGGTGAATCTGTGGAATTCTTTGGTACAGAAGGTTGTGGAGGCCAAGTCATTGGATATTTGTACGGCAGAGAGATAGATTCTTGATTAATGCGGGTGTCAGGGGTTATGGGGAGAAGGCAGGCGAATGGGGTTAGGCGGGAGAGATAGATAGAAACATAGAAAATAGGTGCAGGAGTAGGCCATTCGGCCCTTCGAGCCTGCACCAACATTCAATATGATCATGGCTGATCATCCAACTCAGTATCCCGTACCTGCCTTCTCTCCATACCCCCTGGTCCCTTTAGCCACGAGGGCCACATCTAACGCCCTCTTAAATATAGCCAATGAACTGGCCTCAACTACCTTCTGTGGCAGAGAATTCCACAGATTCGCCACTCTCTGTGTGAAAAATGATTTTCTCATCTTGGTCCTAAAAGACCTCCCCCTTATCCTCAAACTGTGACCCCTTGTTCTGGACTTCCCCAACATTGGGAACAATCTTCCTGCATCTAGCCTGTCCAACCCCTTAAGAATTTTGTAAGTCTCCATAAGATCCCCCCTCAATCATCTAAATTCTAGCGAGTACAAGCCGAGTCTATCCAGTCTTTCTACATATGAAAGTCCTGACATCCCAGGAATCAGTCTGGTGAACCTTCTCTGTACTCCCTCTATGGCAAGAAGATCAGCCATGATTAAATGGCGGAGTAGCTTTATGGGCCGAATGGCCGAATTCTGCTGCTATCACTTATGCCCTCATAAACATCAGCAAGACAAAAGAGGTGCTTGTTGACCTATGGAAGCTGAGGGGGGGGGGGGGGGGGGGGGGAGGGGGTATATGGAAGGGTAGAGTGAATGGGGATTTGGACATCTGAACCTGCACAGAGTGGTTAACACAGCCCAGTCCATCACAGACTCTTCTCCTCCCTCCATTCTGTCCATCTTCATGGTGCCATTCATCGGGATGGGTGGAAGGATCATCACGGATGCTTGCCATCTTGGCCATTCCCTTTCCTCTCCGTGAATAGACACTAAAATCTGGACTAAACTCAGTGGGTCAGACAGCATCTCTGGAGAAACGGAATTGGTGACATTTCGGGTCAAGACCCTTCTCCAGAGATGCTGCCTGTCCCACTGAGTCACTCCAGCTTTTTGTGTCTATCTTCGGTTCCTCCCTACCATTTTCTCTCTTCTACTTTCTGGGAAAAGCTAGAAGAGATTAACAGTCCAGATGTCCAAACCTCAGAATAGCTTCTTCTCCATTTCTATCAGATTTACGAACTTCTTTCATGACCCCTTTCTCCCACCGACCCACTCTTAACTCAATCTTATTCGATTAATGTGTTATTGCATTTTGGTACATTTTTGTTTAGCAATATTTTAGGCACTATTTTTTAGCACTAATTTTTGCACTATTTTGCTGTTTTACAGGGCTATATGTATGTATTTATGTATGTACTTAATCTATGAACCACTGTTGTATAACCTCCACCAAAGTGAAGCACTTTTGCCAACGTGAGTTGTTTTTTAAATGTGCTATAGAAATAAAAGTGACTTGACTTGACATTAATCATGACCATGTAAGTGTGTACTCGAGCAAGTTCTTGCCAAGCACACTCCTTGTAGCACTCTGGTGATTTTGACAACACACTAACCTGAATCTGTGGGAATTCTGCAAAGCCCGACCAGACTGACGGCTGGCATGGCCGGAGTGACATAGTGAGGGAAATTGCATCAATTAACCTTATATCGACTGGAGTTTTAGAAGATTGAGAGAGGCTCTCATAGAAAACCATAAAATTCTAACAGGAAAGGATAATTGCAAATTCACAAATTATAGGAGTAGAATTTGGCCATTCGGCCCATCAAGTCTACTCCACCATTCAATCATGGTTCCTAATCCCATTTACCTGCCTTCTCCCCATAAACCGTGACACTCATTCTATTCAAGAATTTATCTATCTCTGGCTTAAAAATATCCACTGACTTGGCCTCCACAGTCCTCTGTGGCAATGAATTGCACAGATTAACTACCCTCTGACTAAAGATGTTTCTCCCACCTCCTTTCTAAAAGTGCGCCCTTTAATCCTGAGGTTATGATCTCTGGTCCAGTGGAAACATCCTCTCCACATCCACACTATCTATGGCTTTTATTATTCTGTAAGGTTCAATGAGGTCCCCCCTCAACCTTCTAAACTCCAGCGAGTACGGGCCCAGCGCCGACAAACGCTCATCGTACGTTAACCCACTAATTCCTGGAATCATTCTTGTAAACCTCCTCTGGACCCTCTCCAGAGCCAGCACATCCTTCCTCAGATATGGGGCCAAAATTTGCTCACAGTACTCCAAATGCGGCCTGACCAGCGCCTTATAGAGCCTCAGTATTAAATCTCAGTTTTTGTATTCCAGTCCTCTTGGTATAAATGCTAGCATTGAATTTGCCTTCCTTACTACCGATTCGACTTGGGAGTCCTGCACCAGCACTCCCAAGTCCCTTAGCAGCTCCGATTTCTGGATTCTCTCCCTGCAGGAAGGATGTTTCCCATAGCCAGAGAGTTCAGCAGGTCAAAGTTTAAAGGTGTCAGGACAAAACAATCTTAAACAAAGAATAAAGTCTAGGATATGGGGAAACAAAGTGTAAATGTTGGTTAATAGACAAAAGGGCTCAAGTGCGGGAGTAACTCAGCAGACAGGTCCCGAACCGAAATGGTTCAATGGTTTATTTAATCAACACATGTATCAAGGTACAATTAAATACTTTTTTTTCATACAGATTACCAAGACCACCACCATACAAAAGCACAATCCCCTGGTTCTTACAGAATGTACAGAACAGCCCACTGAGTCCATATGCAAGTCCATATTCTACAGGTGCACAGTAGAGAGCATTCTGACTGGTTGCATTGTGGCCTGCTTCGGCAACTTGAGCGTCCAGGAGTGAAAAAGATTACAAAAAGGTGTGACCACTGTCCAGTCCATCACCGGCTTTGACCTCCCCACCGTCTAAGGGATCTATTGTAGTCGCTGTCTCAAAAAGGCAGCCAAAATCATCAAGGACCCACACCCCTTCCATCAGGAAGAAGGTACAGGAGCCTGAAGACTGTAACGTCCAGGTTCAGGAACAGCTTCTTCCCCACAGCCATCAGGCTATTAAACAACGAATAAGCTCTGTGCTCTGAACTGCAAAAGACTATATTATTATTTGTTATTTGCACTATATTTGTTATTTATTGAACTTTCTCTTTTTTTTCCCCGTTATGTGCAATGTTTACATATATACATATTCTGTCGTGCTGCAGCAAGTAAGAATTTCATTGTCCCATCGGGGACATATGACAATAAAACATTCCTGACTCTTGAGTCGCCATTTTGGGGCCATCTCACAGTCCCGGCAGCCGCTGCCTCGGGTCTAGCCGTCCCACAAACTGCCGCCTTGCCATCCACGTTCTCCAGACATGCTGTCTGATCTGCTGAGTTACTCCAGCGCTCTGTGTCCTTTTCAGGACAGAGGGATATGGTGGCGATGGACACAAACGAGAACCGGCCTCCATAAAACTATGACAAAATGTAAAGTACAAGCAAATAATCAGCGTTGGAGATAAAAGAATCCAAGTACAAATGACAGGATCCGGGCTCACAGCAGAAGATATGGTTTGTAACTTGCCATAACCATTAGACAATCTTGTCTGCATCAGCCACATGGAAGACTGCGGGGAGATGCTAATTGGCCTACAGACATCAGACAACTTCTCCAGAGATATTGTGCAACACTGTGAATGCGATCAAAGAATATTCAAGACCAGACTTGTTTTGTCACGGCACATCAGACATGATCATAGGCACTTTTTTCTGTACTATTAATAATTGTGATATTTGTGTATCTTCTTCATGTGGATGGCATGCACAGCCTATAGTTGAAGGACAACTTGTTCTATTTGATCTTATTTGATTGTGCACACCAGGTTGATTGCATTCGTCGAAACAGGGCGGACCACTTGAGGTTGCGATCTCCCACCCCATATTTGTGTATGGAGAGAGTTAGCTCTCACAGGATTCATTCCTGCTGTCTAAGATTTATGTCCTTGGAAGCTTTCAGACATCCATGTGAATGACTTTTAATCCCAGAAGAAAAAATATTGAGAATTAATTTTGTGTAGCTAGGAACTTCAGATGCTGGTTGAAACCGAAGAGGCACAAGATGCTGGAGCAACTCAACGAGTCAGGCAGCATCTCTGGAGAATAGGAGTAGGTGAGGTCGAGACCCTTCTTCAAACTGATGTGGGGGTGGGGGGGGGGGGGGGGCAAGTAGAACCTCCACATCAGTCTGAAGAAGGGTCTCGTACAGAAACGTCGCCTATTTCCTTCGCTCCATAGATGCTGCCTCAAACGCTGAGTTTCTGCAGCATTTTTGTCTACCTTCGATTTTCCAGCATCTGCAGTTCCTTCTTAAACATATCTTGTCAGCTATGTTTTTTACCAATTGTGCCTTGCACTCATTTTTTTTATTTTTGTCAGTCTTTTGTTTACAATTTTTACGTATGTAATTTATGTATCGTTGTTTGTGTGTGTTGGCCTGAGTCTATGTGTCTTACGTGTTGGTGTGAGCAAGATTTTATTTGTACCTGTTGCTCACTGTACTTGTGGCTTTGACAATAAACTCAACTTGAGGCACAGTGGTGCTCCCATTGTACATTTGTACTTCATAAATTCATAACTTCATAAGTGATAGGAGCAGAATTAGGCCATATGGCCCTTCAAGTCTACTCCGCCATTCAATCATGGCTGATTTATCTTTCCTTCTTAATGGTACCATTTGTCGGCACACAAAATATTGAAGGATCCCAACCTGAAATGTTGTCTGTGTATTTCTCCACAGATGCTGCCCGACCGGGTGAGTTCATTCAGCACTTTCTCTTTTGTTCAAAATTTCAGCATCTGAAATTCCTTGTGTCTCTCCTTAAGTAACTTTGTAACTTTAGCTATTATATTGCAAACCTGTTATTAGCTTTGTATTCCTTTTAATTCCCACGATGGCGAGACTGTCATATGTTGATAGAATGAAGCGGTTGGGCTTGTACACTCTGGAACTTAGAAGGATGAGAGGGGATCTTATATAAGTTTGGACGCGCTAGAGGCAGGAAACATGTCCCTGGTGTTGGGGGAGTCCAGAACCAGGGGCCACAGTTTAAGAATAAGAGGTCGGCCATTTGGAACGGAGATGAGGAAAAACTTTTTCACCCAGAGAGTTGTGAACCTGTGGAATTCCCTGCCTCAGACGGCAGTCGGGAGGACAATTCTCTGGATGCTTTCAAGAGAGAGTTAAATAGAGCTCTCAAAGATAGCGGAGTCAGGGGATATGGCGAGAAGGCAGAACGGGGTACTGATTGTGGATGATCAGCCATGATCGCAGTGAATGGCGGTGCTGGCTCGAAGGACCGAATGGCCTACTGCATCTATTATTGGTCGGTTCCTGCTCTTTTTCCCAACAATATATTTTTTGCCTCTGACTTTTCTGTCTTTCCTGCCTTGAGATCAACCTCATTCTTGTCCACCTTTTGTTTGTCCCACTTCCAAAGTCTGAACTTTCAGTCTCCATCTGACTCTTTCTCTTTCCGACAACTGCAAATCTTTGCACCAGTCCTCATGCCAGCCAATTTAGTCTCATTAGAGATACAGCAGGGTAAACAGGCCCTTCGGCCCACCATGTCCACACTGACCAGCGATCCCCGCACATTCACACCTTGGGTCAATTTACATTAATTCAATTTACATTAATACCAGAGCCAATTCACCTACAAACCTGTATGTCTTTGGAGTGTGGGAGGAAACTGGAGCACCCGGAGAAATGTCACGGGGAGAACGTACAAACTCCATACAGACGGCACCTGTAGTCAGTGTCGAACCCGGCAAGTGCTGGAAGGCAGCGATTCTACCGCTGCACCACTGTGACAGCCCTACTCCTTTCTCGGATTTTGCAACTTGCAGAACTCCATGTAAATTCCTGCGTTCCTGCTTTTCCAGCCATGGTGATGTTCGCATAGTGACCTTTGAGCCATCACCCCTGCCTCCATCAAGAACAAAAATAAGCGCTCTGTATGTGGGCGCCAGCATTTTAAAACCTGCATAATCTGCCTTCATATAAAATGCATGAATGTCCAGATTCTTGCAAGGACAGGAAGTGATTGTTTATATTGCTGTATCCCCCCATTCCCCCAAAACAATTCTGCACTGTTGGCCCAGAGTTTCAACTATTGCCTTGTGCCAAAATAGGAATTTCTAGTCTCTTAAATGAAACCAATGATCAATAACAAGCAATTAAAATAAGCTAACCAGTCACGTGCAGTTCAAGCCCCATGAAAGAGAGAAACTGGTTTATTATCTCCAAATAAAGTTTTATCAGAACATGTCAATTAACATAAACATTCAGCACGGATACAACTATACTGTGGGGTTGCTTCTGTTTACGATGAATGGTTAGTTTTAATTTGACATAAAATACTGGAAATGCTCAGCAGGCGAGGCAGCACTTGTGGAGAGAGAATAACGGTGAACATCCCAGATCTAACCTGAAATGTTGACTCTGTTTATCAATCAATTGCTCAATCAATTGATTCTTTATAATATCGTGTACACCAAGGTACTTTTTTCTGTACACAGCTCAGCAGGACTATCACCATACAATCCCTCAGTTGGTACAGAATTTACACAACTGCCTATTCAGTCTACATACAAGAGTCTATATACAAGTTTATGACACATTTATGCCATTTTACAGTCCTGGCTACAGCTGGCCAGGCCACAAAGGCCCGTTGCATTGATAGCTTCCTCCGGATGCTGTCTGACCTGTTTCTGTTTCGTTGTCCAGTATCTGCAGTTCTAAGATTTGTGAATTCAATGCTGAGGTAGTTGAGGCCAGTTCATTGGCTAAATTTAAGAGGGAGTTAGATGTGGCCCTTGTGGCTAAAGGGATCAGAGGGTATGGAGAGAAGGCAGGTACGGGATACTGAGTTGGATGATCAGCCATGATCATATTGAATGGTGGTGCAGGCTCGAAGGGCCGAATGGCCTACTCCTGCATCTATTTTCTATGTTTATATGTTTCTATGTTTGAGTTCAACCATTATTTAAATCCGAAAAAGAAAAGAAAATGTGTCCTCAGCAGTTCAGTGAGACTGTAAATGAAACATAAACTGTAAGGTTGGTAAACGTTCAACAGTATGGCATGGTGGCACAGCGGTAGAGTTGCTGCCTTACAGTGACAGAGACCTAGCACTGTAAGTTGGATCCTGCCTCCGTTCCGCACTGTAATTAAACTAACACCAACATGCTGTAGGAACACAGTAAACAGGTAGAATCTGGAGAGAGAAATGGGCAGAGAGCATTTTTGATCAGCACACTTCTTCAGCCTGAAGAAGGGTCCTGACTGGGTCAGTCAAGGTGGACCTTGCTGCCTTACAGCGAATGCAGCGGCGGAGACCGGGGTTCCATCTCGACTACGGGCGCTGTCTGTACGAAGTTTGTACGTTCTCCCCGTGACATGCGTGGGTTTTAGACAATAGACAATTTTCTCCCAGATCTTCGGTTTCCTCCCAGGTTTGTAGGTTAATTGGCTTGGTAAATGTTAAATAATGTTAATGTACATAATGTACATAATTAAATGTAAACAATTAAATAAAAAATTGTCCCAAGTGGGTGCAGGATTTTGTTAGTGTGCGGGGATCGCTGGTCGGTACGGACTCGATGGGCTGAAGGGCCTGTTTCTGCACTGTATCTCTAATCACTGAGTTCCCCCAGCAGTTTACGTTGTGCTGAAGATTCTGGCACCTGCAGCATTATTTTGTCTTCATTTCAACAGAACACCCCTTGGTGCAAGACTTGTCAGTTCAATCCCTGACGCGGACACTTGAGCACAGAATTCAGGCTTTATACATTTTTCTTCTACAGTACTATACGACGAAGATCAGGGAGATTGTCTCAGTGTTATAAACAGCTTTAACCTCTCAAACATTACCACAAACATACTGCCTTTGTAGAAACCTGCCTGTACTAATTATCTAGCACTTGAAAGTAATATTATGCTAAACCTGCTTCTTTTGGGGATAATTATTTTGGCACTTGAAAGGTGTCATGTTGTTCTGGTATGTAAGATCACTCTGAGTTGAAATAACGTCAAGTCAGGTCAAGACAGTTTATTGTCATGTGTCCCAGATAGGACAATGAAATTCTTGCATTGCTGCAGCACATCAGAATATTGTAGTCATAAATACAGATCGGATCAGTGTGTCCATATACCATAGAATATATATATATACACACACAATAGTAAACAGATAAAGTGCAATAGGTTGTTATAGTTCATAGTTTATTTGAAGTTGCTTTTAATAGACTGATGGCTGTGGGGAAGAAGCTGTTCCTGAATCTGGATGTTGCAGATTTCAGGCTCCTGTACCTTTAACCCGATGGTAGTGGGGAGATGAGTGTGTGGCCAGGATGGTGTGGGTCCTTGATGATGCTGCCAGCCTTTTTGAGGCAGCGACTGCGATAGATCCCATCGATGGTGGGGAGGTCAGAGCTGATGATGGACTGGGCAGTGCTTACGACTTTTTGCAGGCTTTTCTGTTCCTGGACGCTCAGGTTGCCGAACCAAGCCACGATGCAACCGGTCAGCAAGATCTCTATTGTGCACCTGTATAAGTTAGAGAGAGTCCTCCTTGACAAACCGACACTCCGTAATCTTCTCAGGAAGTAGAGGCGCTGATGTTCTTTCTTTATGATTGCATCAATGTTCTGGGACCAGGAGAGATCTTCGGAAATATGCACGCCCAAGACTTTGAAGTTCTTGACCCTCCCCACCATCGACCCGATGATATAAATGGGACTATGGGACCCCATCCTGCCCCTTCCGAAGTCCACAATCAGTTCCTTGGTTTTGCTGTGGTTGAGAGCCAGGTTATTGTGCTGGCACCATTTGGTCAATCGGTCGATCTCACTTCTATAATCTGACTCATCCCCATCAGTGATACGTCCCACAACGGTGGTGTCGTCAGCGAACTTGATGATGGAATTCGCACTAAGTCCAGCTACGCAGTCATGTGCATAAAGTGAGCAGGAGATCATAACACACACTTAGAGGTTTTATTGGAGGGTTTTTATATTCATTAATTCACAGGATGTGTGCTTTACTGCCGAGGCCAATGTTTATTACCTATCGCTGATTGCCCTTTGAATGGAATAGGTTGCTGGGGGAATTTGTTTAACTTAGTTTAGAGATATAATGCAGAAACAGGCCCCTTTGGCCCACTTGAGTCTGTACCGGCCAGCGATCCCCACACATTAACACACACTAGGGACAATTTACAATTATACCAAGCCAATTAACGTACAAACTATGTACAGACAAGCACCTGGGATTGAACCCAGGTCCCTGGCGTTGTAAGGCAGCAGCTCTACGACTGTGCCACCATGCCGCTCTTAATTAGTGCAACCACTCCTTGTGGGTCAGTAGTCTGTGGTGCAGCAGACTTGGTGAGGACAGCAAATCCCCTTTTTCAAAGGACAAATGGAAGAGTTAGGATCTTTATGGCAATCTGGTAACTATATATGAACCGTTAATCATATTAGCTTTAGATTCCAATTTTATTTAGTTAACAGTGGCGCAGCGGTAGAGTTGCTGCCTTTCAGGGGTTACAGCGCCAGAGACCCAGGTTCGATCCCAACTACGGCTGCTGTCTGTACGGAGTTTGTACGTTCTCCCCGTGACTGCGTGGGTTTTCTCCAAGATCTTCAATTCCCTCCTACGCTCTAAAGATGTACAGGTTTGTAGGTTAATTGGCTTGGTATAATTGTAAAATTGTCCCTAGCGCGAGTGGGAATGGCAACTTGAATTTCACTACACCAATTGGTGTATGTGACAATAAATGAACCTTTGAACCTTTGAATAGTGTTACTGTGCGGGGGTTGCAGGTCGGTGCGGACTCGGTGAGCCAAAGGGCCTGTTTCCGTGCTATATCTCTAAACTAAACTAAAAACTAAAACCTGAATTTAAATCCTACTAGTTGAATGCACTTCTTAAAATGCAGTATGTTGACTCACTGAAGCAATCAAGCCTTTTACAAATTGCAATGGCATCATCTCTGCAGAGCCCAAGTGTGTGTGAGTTCTGGGAGATGCGTTCAGCTCTTCAAAACATCTTAGCTCAGCAGACTGCTATTCTGCAAAAACCCATCTTCTCACAGCAAAATGCCTGGCATCCCTCTCCATTTAATCCTCACAAAGTGTAAATCATAGTCACTGCATGCACTTTAGCTGACTTCCCATACATCTTAGATGACTTTTTAAATATCTTAATTAATTAACCCGATTGCTTTTCGATTTTGTTCAAATCCACTGCTGAGGACAGGGAAAAATCGACAAATGATCTGCTTTTATTTCAAAATTGAAAATGATACTTAAACAAAACTGGGCACAACATCCATCTTTGTACTTGAAGCTTATTAACCATCTGGTGTCAGCAGATCAGCTCTTTCATTGCGAATTGCTGCAGTCACTTTCATAATTAAGTTTGCAGATGACACGAAAATTAGTTGCGGATAGCATGGATGATTATCTAAGGCTACAGCAGGATACGCATTAGACGGAAAGTTGGGCCGAGTATTGACAGAGAGAATTCAATCCTGATAAATGCAATGCGATGCAATTTGGGGAGGTTTTAAGAAGGAACTGCAGATGCTGGAAAATCGAAAGTAGACAAAAATTCTGGAGAAACTCAGCGGGTGAGGAAGCATCTATGGAGCGAAGGAAAAAGGCAAAGTCACCTTTTTCCTTTGCTCCATGGATGCAGCCTCACCCGCAATTTGGGAAGTTAATTAGTGGTGGAGCATATAGGGTAAAAGGAATTTAATAAGGAACTGCAGATGCTGGAAAATTAAAGGTAGACAAAAGTGCTGGAGAAACTCAGCGAGCCGAAACGTTGCCTATTTCCTTCGCTCCATAGATACTGCTGCACCCGCTGAGTTTCTCCAGCACTTTTGTCTACCTAGGGTAAAAGGAAGGTCTCCAAGGAATGTTGGTGATGTGAGAGATCTTTAGTTTTGTTTTGGTTTAGAGATACATCGCGGAAACAGGCCCTTCGGCCCATCGAGTCAGTGCTGATTAGTGATCCACGCACACTAACACTCCAGAGACAATTTGCAATATTACCAAAGCCAATTATTCTACAAACCTGCACGTCTTTGGAGTGTGGGAGAAAACCGGAGGTCCTGGGGAAAACCTAAGCAGGTCACGGGGAGAGCGTACAAACTCCGTACAGTCAGCACCCGTGGTCAGGATTGAACCCGAGTTTCTGGTGCTGTGAGGCAGCAACTCTACCGCTGCACAACGTTGCTACCCCATGGTGGAATCAATTACAATTACTATGTTTAAGTGATATTCGGACAGACACTCAAATAGGCAAGGTATAGAAGATATGATCTTAATTAGGCAAATGGGATTAGTGTTGATGGGTAAAAAAGTCGGCATGGTCATGGTGGATCAGAGGGGCTATTTCTGTGCTCAATGTTTCTGTGCCTCTGCAATAAACACATAACTACATAAACTACACAACTACATACAAATTGACATAAACATCCACCACAGTGGCTCTTCCCCATTCCCCACTGTGATGGAAGGCAATATCATCTTCTTTCCTCCTTTCCTCCCGCAGTCGGGGGAGTCGAACCATCCTCAGCCGGCGATCGAGCTCCCACGTCGGGGCGGTCCAAGTTCCCGCATCAGGATTGCCAAACCTCCTGCAGCTTGGAGTTCCCGAAGTCGGTCCCTAACCAGCGACTGCGAGCGCCACGATGTTAAAGCCCGCAGCTCCTGCAGGTTGGAGCACCAAAGGCCGACCCCTGGCTCCAAGATGTTAAAATCCACAGGCTCCACGGATTTGGAGCATTAGAAGTCCCAAACAAGAGCCCGCCGACTCCGCGATGTTAGGGTGCAGTGCAGGCGGAGATACGACACGGAAAAAGTCACATCTCCGTCGAGGAAAGAGATAAGAAAAGTTTCCCCCTCCTCCCCCCCCACAAATATAAAACTAAAGATAAACTAAAACAGACATTTTACGACAAACTAGAAACACAAAAAAGGAAAAAGACGAAGACAGACCGTTGGCGAGGCAGCCATCGTGCGGCGCCCCATACTAGACAGGTTAACAGAGCAGTGGAGATGCAGAATGAAGAGATCAGGCAGGGCAGGAGAGAGAAGGAAGGGGATGAGAATAGGAGAGGTAACCTGGCTGTTGATGACAGGTTGAGGAAAGAAATGCAGATGCTTGTTTATACTGAAGATAGACACAAAATGCTGGAGTAACTCAGCGGGACAGGCAACATCTCTGGATAGAAGGAATGGGTGACGTTTCGGGTCTGAGATGATTGGATTAGTAATTGTTTCCATGGCCTGTTCCATTCAAATGAATACATAGTGATTCATAATAGTCTCGACCCGAAACGTCGCCTATTTCCTTCGCTCCATATATGCAGCCTCACCCGCTGAGTTTCTCCAGCATTTTTGTCTACATACAATAAAGATGCTGCCTGACCCACTGAGTTACTCCAGCATTTTAGATAAGATAAGATAACTTTTATTGTCGAGAATTACAATAATCGACATTTTGTTTCTGCAGTCATACCAACAAGAAAAAAACCAAGACACGCAATGAACACAATTTACATAAACATCCATCACTGTGAATCTCCAAACACCTCCTCACTGTGATGGAAGGCAAAGTCTTATCGCTCCCCTGTTCTTTATTCTTCTCCCGGTGATAAAGTCCCCGGTGGGCGTTGGTAAGTCCCGCGGCCGTTAAAGCCGTGCCGGGCAATGTAAGGCCGTTTTCAACCCCGCGACTCGGGTGGGAGAAGTTGCCGTTGCGGGATCTCCGAAAAGCGGTCTCCCACAGGCTTTTTGGCCCAACAGGAGAATGCATCAAATGATGGCATTTAGAAATTATATTTAGATTCAAAATTTTTTTCTCAGGAATTATGCCATCAGCCCAGCCCCACCCAATCAGAAGAATGTTAATACTGCCATCATCAACTTCAGCTTCTGAGCTTCAATAAGTAATTAATTGTTTTCAGTTATTACAAATAATGGACTTTTTGGACTCAATAATGTGGTTCAATACAAAACCCTGTATGCACAACTAACACTGTACAGTTTAAAGGGAATTCCCACAACATAATACGTGACATGAATTGTTTAGTTTTTTTAAATTTTTGTAATTCTTAATTTTTAATTCTTTTAATAATCGCAAATGGCTACAGGAACATAGATGCGCAATCTCAAGAATCTGCAAACATACACGTGCACACACACACGGACACGTACATGAACAGGAATGTCTAGATACCCACATACATGTGTGTACACAAGCATGAACATACACAAAATCGCAGTTCCTCGCATATACATGCACACAGACACACAAAACCTCTTCCTCAGCACCGAAGATGGCCCTTTGGCCCATCATTCAACAGACTATCTTCACTGAATCAAACACTTGCTCCTGTTAACTTGTACTTCTCACTACTTCTCATTCATGATAACAACGGCTTACTGTGTGAATGGAAAGTCTTCATCTTCTGCTCATTATTAGCAGAGAGTAGAGGCCACCCCGACTGAAGTCCCGTCACCCCTTTGCTCTGCATGGAAAACAACTCCTCGCATCCATCCAGCCAACACTGAGACCAAAGCACACTGGATAGCCACCAAGTGGTCACAGGAGTGGAAGGCAACCTCATCTCCATTACACTGCTACATCTCTTCACCAGATAAAAGCTGTCCAGGGTCTGACCTCCCCTGAGGAGCATGGGTGAAGCTCAACAGACTTGGTACTGGAGTTGGGCGTTTCAACGCCAGCGTGTGGAGATGGGGGCTCCCTCCCTCCGCCAGAGCCCAGCCCGTGAATGCGGAACAGAACAACAGGCAGCCGACCATGTCATCTCTGGGTGCCCGCTCTACCACCTACCAAATGGAGCTCTGTCAGGGCCTGGCAGACATTGACGCCAACAGAGACAACAACCTGGCTGCTCAACACCCGGCTTGAGATCTAACTAATCCTTTGGTTTATGTTTCATTCGCAAGAAAAAGATCTCCTGCTCCATCGACTCACCCTAAGTCTCTCTTCACTGACCCTTCTCCACTGGAGTTAGTCTGTACTGTGCTACTGAAACCACAGTCCAGTTCCCTTCTGCCAACCCGACCAACGTCCTTACAGAGAGATTCGCTAGAGCTGCCGTGGGAGTGTTTAAAGTAGAGATGCGGTGGGGTAGGAACCAGAGCACTCGGTCAGAAATTGGAAGGTGCGATGGAAAGGTGGAGGTTAGGACCAGTAAGTCTCAAAGGTAAGACTTTGAGGCAGGGAGAGGTGCTGCTGATGGGCTGCCATGTGTTTATTTCAATGCAAGGTGTATTTTGGAATAAGCAGAACTCAAACCTAGAAGTCATGGTGCAGCTTTATAGGGCTTTGGTTAGGCCGCATTTGGAGTATCTTGTACAGTTCTGGTTGCTCCATTACAGGTAGGATGTGGAGGATTTGGAAAGGACGCAGAGGAGATCTACCAGAATGATGCCAGGATAAGGGGGTATTACCTGTAGGGATGTTGGACAGACTTGGACTGCTTGCTGTGGAATGCTGGATGTTGAGGGGAGACCTGTGGCGCAGCAGTAGAGTTGCAGCCTTAAAGCGAATGAAGTGCCGGAGACCCAGGTTCGATCCCGACTACGGGTGCTGTCTGTACAGAGTTTGTACGTTCTCCCCGTGACCTGCATGGGTTTTCTCCGAGATCTTCGGTTTCCTTCCACATTCCAAAGGCGTACAGGTTTGTAGGTTAATTGCTTGGTAAATGTAAATGTAAATGTAAAAATTGTCCCTTGGGGTGTTAATGTGCGGGGATTGCTGGTCGGTGTGGACCCAGTGGGCCGAAGGGCCTATTTCCTCACTGTATCTCCAAATTAAGTTAACCCTGATAGAAGTATATAAAATATGTGATAGGGTATATACAATATACCACAGAGTGTATGTAATATATACTACAGAGGATAGATAGGGTAGACATTCAGAACCTTATCCCCAGGATGGAAAAATCCAATACAGAAGGCATAGCTTTAAAGGTAAGATGGGCAAAGTTGAAAGAGATGTGTGGGGCATTTCTTTTTACACAGAGGGAACAGAGTGCCTGGGTTGAGGGATGAGAGAGATATGATAGTGGCAGTTAAGAGATTTTTGTACAGACATGTGGTTATACAGGGGATGGATATGGACTAAACGCAGGCAAATCAAAGACGGTCTTGGCATCATAATCGGCTGAGACAATGTGAGTCCAAGGGCCTGTTTTAATGTTTTATTCTTCCATGTTGTATGTTCAGACATGTGGCGATAAACACAACTGATTCCATCCTCCTATCCTTTTGTCATTCAGTGTAGCACAATTATGATAACAAAAAGGTTATCCAGAATATGGATGGAGCAAGGATGGAGTTCCCCTGAGCCTTACCTTTACCACAGCAGCCTCCATGTCCACCGTATCAGTGTCAGACATTTCCGCCACCTTCAGAATGGCCCCAACACCAGTTACATCTTCCCATTCCCATAAAAACAGTTTTTATCCACGAGTAGTTGCTCTACTCAACAGCTGAAAATCTGTAGTCTCCCTTTGATGTGGTATTGTGTTGGTTCACATGCTCGATCAATGGTGTTTTATCATTAATGTTTTATTATTATTAATGTTTAGTGTTTTCTGAGTCATTCGTAACTGTTACTGTAGGTCATGTTGTTACTTGTGGGCGGAGCACCAAGTGAATACTTGGTCAATAAAGTTACTTACCTACTTACTTCCAACGCCATCCCGTCTTCCGCAGAGACCACTCCCTCCACAACTCCTTGGTTCACATCCGTTCCCACCCAAACTACCCCTTCCGCAGGTACTTTGTCCTGCAACCAGGAGATGTAACACCTGTCCCTATACATACCCCCTCACATCGCTCCAGGGACCACAGCAGTCCTTCTAAGTGAGACAGAGGTTCACATGCACCTCCTCTAACCTCATCTAATGCATGCAATGTTCCTGATGTGGCCATTTTAACATCGGCAAGACCGAGGAGAGACTTGACAACCATTTCACTAAACACGTACTTGTCCTCCAAGGCCTGCTGTATCTCCAATTGGCTAACCATTTTAATTCCCCATTTTTTCTCATACTGATCCTTCTGTCCTGGGTCACACGCAAACTGGAGATACAATCGTGACTCAAGCTTGTCCAGTTGTCAACAGAATTTGTGGTTGTCCATAACACAAGAAGAGTGCTAGCATTCCCATGGGGCCCATGACTTTCATTCCATGGGTTTGGAATGGGTTGGGAGATTGCAACCTTCACGGGATCCGCCCTGTTTCGACGAATGCAATGAACCCGGCGTGCACAATCAAATAAGATCAAATAAAACAAGTTGTCCTACAACTTTAGTCTGTGCATGCCATACGCAAAAAGAAGAAGTACGTCTGGAATGCCTGAGCATGTGTCTATTTACTAGATTAATTCAACCATCTGGAAAAATACTTAATGTGCTATTTTCATTGCGAGGATACTTTTTAATTCCCTGGCTTGATGTTCAAATGAAATGTTTGTTTTAACTCACCGGGGCCTTAATTCTCACCTTCCTTTTAAAATCACCCACAGCATTTCTTATCTTCATTTCAATGATTTACATCATTGGTTGTAAATTCTTTAGCCTTATCTCTGTGTCAGGTAAGGACATTTCTTCTCATTCCAAGATGCTGGAGAAACTCGGGTGAGGCAGCATCTATCTAGCGAAGGAATAGGTGATGTTTCGGGTTGAGACCCTTCCTCAGACTGATGTGGGGGTGGGGGGGGGGCAGGAAGAAGAAAGGAAGAGGTGGAGACAGTGGGCTGTGGGAGAGCTGGGAAGGGGAGGGGAAAGAGGGAGAAAGCAAGGACTTCCTGAAATTGGAGAAGTCAATGTTCATACCGCTGGCGTGTAAACTACCCAAGCGAAATATGAGGTGCTGTTCCTCCAATTTGCGGTGGGACTCACTCTGGCCATGGAGGAGGCCCAGGACAGAAAGGTTGGATTTGGAATGGGAGGGGGAGTTGAAGTGCTGAGTCACCAGGAGATCTTCTCATTCCAGTTCACTTTACAGGGCAAAATGTGATTGCCACTTTAAAGGCAGACAAAAAGATTAAAGGGGCTGTCCCACTGCGGCGACCTAATCCGTGATTTCAGAAGAGTGTCTTCGACCTTCAAGCTTGGGGGCACTCGCCTGAAAAACTGTGAGCTGGATCGACCGTCCGCGTTGAAACCGCGAGCTCGATCGACCGCCGCACACACACAAACACATCGCAAAGGCGGGGGCCAGGGAAAGCGGGGGAGCACTGTCTGAAATTCACACCTGTAATGAAGAAGAAGGTGAAAGACGGCTGGCACAGTTACAGCAAGTCCTCTTGGGGGGGGGGGGGGGGGGGGAGAGAAGGGGAGAGAAGGGGGGGGAAAGGGGGGAGGAGTGGAGACACTTTTAAGAAGCATAATAAAGTTTTGCGGCCATTTTACCTACCGGTAGGTTTTCCTTGGTCCTGAAAACTCCAATGAGCCAATCAAAATGCCAGGTCAGCGAAGGAGACGGCTGCCCTCGACTGCTTGTATCTAAATAGCGACCCCACTCAACTGCACTACAAGTTAAAAAGAACCATGCCGACCAAATTTTACATGCGGAAAAATTTTCAACACACTGAAGAATTTTCCGTGACCTAGCTGAGGCCGCGATTATTCGGGAACTTCCCTCGAGCATGAAGGTGAGTTCCAGTAACCTCATAGGACCTCCTAGGACCACGCGTCGACCATGCTACAAGCTTGAAGGTCGAAGACCAGTGATGGAAATGGGGGGGGGGGTTCGCAGGGGAATGGCGTTCCCCTACTTTCAACTTTCCAGTTTCCATCCTGTGCGTGAATTCGCAGCTTTATCCTGCGCTACTTAATCCAAGGGCGAGCGAACAAGCGGACAGATGGACGAAAGCAACGATCATAGAGCGGAATAGATGACATTTCGGGTCGAGACCCTTCTTCAGACTGAGTCAGGGGAAAGAGGAACATGAGATATAGACGGTACTAAGGACAAATGAATGGAAGATATGCCTATATCTCCCGTTTCCCTTTCCCTTGATTGTCTGTCTGAAGAGGGTCTTGATCCGAAATGTCAAGACCCGGAATCTTGGTCCACGTGACTCGAACTGGAGGGGGCCGTTGGTTTGAATCCGAATCCGTCCTTTGGATCTTTCTTGCCCTCTCTCTCTCTCTCACCCTCTCGCCTCGGCATTCCCGGAATCATTTGTTGTTTTGCGGGGGCGGCTGCATCTGCGGTTCCTTCCTGTTGGGGGGGTGGGGGGAACCCTGGCCCGTGGCGGCTTCTGGTCCATTCCCTCCGTGGGTGCCGCCTGGCCTGCTGAGTTCCTCCAGCACTGTATTTTTTGTTTGGCTCTGGAGTTGAATGTGGACACGGGGGGGCTGTGGTGGCTCAGCGGGATGGGCGGCGGCTCTGGGGAGTGGGTGGTGTTTTGGGTCGAGACCCTGCTGCAGACAATCACAAGTACTCTCACCGACGAGAGTTCAGTTCAGTCTGAAGAAGAATCTTCTCTCCAGAGTCGCCGCCTGTCCCACTGAGTTACTCCAGCTTTATGTCTAACTTCAATTTCAAGAGTTAAATAAAATGCTGGAGGAACTCAGCGGGCTAGGCGGCATCTGTGGAGGGAATGGATTAGGAGTTGTTTCGGGCCAGGGTTCTTCTTCAATAGGAAGGAACTGCAGATCAAAGATACTAGAGCGGATACTAGTATATTTGCTGCAGATCAGGCATGATATTCTTCCGATTTAAATCGGAATTCCGATTTTATTGTTTTCTTATTTTCAATTTTTTGTGCCCGATTATTTGGCGGTAAATCAACCGATGTCTCGAAGGGGTTTGCATCCAATCACCGACCAGCTTCCCTTAAATTTCCCGTCCAATAAACAAATCGGTCTCCTTCCGTCCAATCAGCCACTGTTTCCAAGGGCATTGCGTCAAATCACACAATGCGCTGGTTACTCGGCGGCCAATCAGACACAGTCTCCTAGGGGTCTTTTGATCAATCACCGACCTGCTTCCCTCACCGAAGCAGATGATGGCTGCAGCCAACACAGAGATAGAGAGAGAGAAAGAGAGATGCAAGAAAGCAGCTATGATGTATATTACACAATAAACTATATTATAAATACACAATAAATTAATTATGTATTCTTGTACTCTTACATGGGTATGATCGCACATAAAATAAATGCCCCCCCTCCTTCCTACCCAACCTCAGCCTCACGGGCCTTAGAGTACCCCTAGTTCCTAAAACCCATTTCCATCACTGTCGAAGCCACTCTTATAAACTCGCAGATTAGATCGTCACAATGGGACAGCCCCTTTACAAGGAAGATGTTCAAATTTTAAAATTGAAGCAATGAGAAAAGACTGCACACGTTAGGGGTGTTATCTTTCAAACTGATGCAGATTAGTGGAAAATAAGGTCTATAAAACTATGAGGAAACTGAGTAAAGTAATTAAGAAGGATCAATGTCCCTTAGCAGAAATGTCAGAAACCAGGGCCTGCCAACTTAAAGTAATTGTACAATGATTGGAGGGGAAAGTAGATGGAGATAAACTCCTAATCGTGTTTAAGCAATATTTGGATGAGTAGGGACAGGCCCTTGAAGCAGCCCAGAATGGCTAGAAGACCAAGATTTTCCCTGTAGAAGTGGGAGGCTGGGGATTCATTGCCACATCTACGACCAGTCTATTGAAGAAAATGGGGGTGAGGGGTCGCATCCTCCAACTAACAATCAAGTCATTGTCAAATTCAGCAGAAAAAAAGCAGCAATTCGCTTTGGATTAAAAGGAAAGACAACAATTTGGCTGCAAGATGAATACAGTAGGGTATGGAACTGAGGGGGGTGTACCAGGGATGTCAGGTATCACCGTTGAGCCCTCTGGAGACGTTGTGGGCTTATCAATGAAACGTCAAAGAAGGAGGGTGCCCACCTGATGACCTCGATGATGAACCTACCCTACCTTTCACCACGCCAATCCCACTGCCAATATCAAGAGGGCCGACTTACTACAGGGATTGAAACGTCAAGTCCTATTAACTCTACTCAACTATGATTTTACCAATCTATCCCAGAACTGGGCATCAATGGAGATCTTGCATTGCTTTGTAATTAAATTATATGTATTTGCTACGAGAGATACATTACCTCAGTTTCACCTTGACAGGATCTAACAATCCCAGAATCTTCTTCAAATAATAATGCAAACAGATTGGCAACTGTGGACTTATGTTCACCCGGAACCAATTTTTTAGTTGATTCATTCATGTTCAGAGTTTTGTCGGGATTTTAAAGTTGCAATTTATAACTGCAATTAAATCATCATTGAATAATTAAACATAGTTATTATACTGAAGGAGGTTTAATCACATTAAGTAAGTTACTACTTTCTTGTTATCAAACTTGGAGATTTGTTTCTGACTAAATTATATTCGCCGAGTCTGGAGGAAAGTTGAAACCAATCAAATACTGAATGCTAATCTCACACATTTTACATAGTGCAGTTTCGTTACCACAAATTTTATTTCCATCCAGCTTCTTGAGACGATAGTGTACTTCTAGCAAAAGATAAATGTGCTGGAGGAACTCAGCAAGTCAAGCAGTATCAGTGGAAACGTAGGTAGACAAAAATGCTGGAGAAACTCAGCGGGTGAGGCAGCATCTATGGAGGGAAGGAATAGGTAACATTTCGGGTCGAGACCCTTCGTCAGACTGATGTGGGGGGGGGGCGGGGGCGGGAAGAAGAAAGGAAGAAGCGGGGACAGTGGGCTGTGGGAGAGCTGGGAAGGGGAGGGGAAGGAGGGAGAAAGCAAGGACTACCTGAAATTGGAGAAGTCAATGTTCATACTGCTGGGGTGTAAACTACCCAAGCGAAATAAGAGGTGCTGCTCTTCCAATTTACAGTGGGACTCACTCTGGCCATGGAGGAGGCCCAGGACAGAAAGGTCATAGGTATACTTGACATTTTGGATCGAGGCCCTGCATTGGGACCGGGATTGTAAAGCACAGAGATGGCAGGCGAGAGGTGACCTAGTTCAGGAGACAGACGATGGGCAGATGGAGCCAGCTTAGGGGGGGTGGAAGGATGTAAGGACAGATAACAAAGGAGCTACAGATTCTAGAATCTGATAATTAAGAAAGATGATAAGTGAAACCAGACAAAGGAGGGATGATGGGCAGATGGAATATGTGGGGAAAAGGAGATGAGACCAGCTCTGCAAATTGTTAAATATTTCCCTTAACTACGTGATCCAGTCTTTCAGACACAAAAGACCCTAACATAAAAACAGCTTTTTTCCACGAGTGGTAGCTCAATAATCAAAAATCTGCAGCCTCCTTTTGCTCTGGTATTTTATTTAATATACATGTTTAATCAATAATGTTTTATTATTAATGTTTAATGTTTTATGTATAATTCCTAACTGTCACTGTATGTCATGTTGTCACTTGCGGGCAAATTCCTTGTATGTGAATATTTGGCCAATAAATGTATTCATTCATTCATTCATTCTTTCTTCAATAGAAAATTATCAATGGTGATGTTTAGAGAATTGGACGAGCTGAACTGGATCATTAAATTACACTCAAAAATACTGAATTATGCTCAGGTGGTGAAAAGGAAAGCAATGCCCAGTGAAAATTAAGGAAAGCCCAGTGAAAATCTTATGCAAATCTTTCTCCGGCAGTCAAGCAGCAGTCAAGGAAATAAAAAAGTCCCTTCTATTTATTATCTATGGTTTATCATGTGGTAATAAATTATTTGGGGTAAAGGGGGCAAAGTATAAAACAGATTTACATCTTCAAAGGTGACTGGTGTAAGCCATTACAGCTTTTAGCCCATTTTCCATTTTCACTATCTTGCTGCAGCAGCCACCTGTCCTCAGAGTTTGATTTGGGTTTAGTTTGCACTGTGACAGACACTGGAGTTCCAATTTTAGCCAATTCTTGTCCCTTGTTTTGGGGATTATAAAATGAAAAGAAAAACATGGACAGTAATATTCTACTGCCTGTATTTTGCGACATTTCCAGGTAAGTCTCAATATAATTTATTTTCCAAAGATATTTTTGTGAATTTAGCATTTTTATTTTCTGAAATCTGTGATCTTTATGCCGTGTCATTTTCTATGGGGATTCACACAGTTCCCGACATAGGGGAGGGGGAACAGTCTGACTGTCCCCGATTACATTTTACCTCTGTTTGTTTAGTTGTCACATTCTCCGAGCTTACAATGATCTATTCTTCATTTTCCTTGAACTGCATCTCGTTTGATAACTCATTTTCAAACTTTTTCCACGGAAAACTTTTTTCCACGAGTAGTAGGTCTACTCAATAACCAACAATCTGCAGCCTCGTTTTGCTCTGGTATTTTATTTAATTTGCATGTTTAATCAATATTGTTTTATAATTAATGTTTAATGTTTAATGTTTATGTGTCATTCCTAACTGTCACTGTATGTCGTTGTCACTTGCCGGCGGAGCACCAAGGCAAATTCCTTGTATGTGAATACTTGGCCAATAAACTTATTCATTCATTCATTCATTCACACCTTACCCTTCCTTATCTCCGTGTCTCTCTCTCTCTCCCATAACTCTCAGTCTGAAGAAGGGTATTGACCTGAAATATCACACATTTCTATCCAGAGAGTTTGCCTGTCCCGCTGAGTTACTCCTGAGTTACTCCATTGTGTGTCTATCTGTAGGGAGAATGGATGGATGAATAGGATCATTCTGGATATGCAGGAGGCAGGAGCAAAGTTTGCTTCTCTCCAGCCAAGCAAAATAGGAGAATGAGCTCCACTGGCTATTAGTGATACAGTTGAGATGAAACTGATGCATCAAACGGTTTCACTGTTTCACAATTTCACCTTGAAAATGATTGGTTCATTCAGCGCTAAAAAACCATAGGTAGACAAAAATGCTGGAGAAACTCAGCGGGTGATGCAGCATCTATGGAGCGGAGGAATAGGTGACGTTTTGGGTCGAGACCCTTCAGTCTGATGTGGGAGTGGGGGGGGGGCAGGAAGAAGAAAGGAAGAGGTTGAGACACTGGGCTGTGAGAGGGCAGGGAAGAGGAGGGGAAAGAGGGAGAAAGTGGGACTACCTGAAATTGGAGAAATCAATGTTCATACCACTGGGGTGTAAACTACCCTAGCAAAATATGAGGTGCTGCTCCTCCAATTTACGGTGTGACTCACTCTGGCCATGGAGGAGGCCCAGGACAGAAAAGTCGGATTTGGAATGGGAGGGGGAGTTGAAGTGCTGAGCCACCGGGAGATCAGGTTGGATATTGCGGACCGAGCGGAGGATAAATGTTAAGCTAACCACTGCACTGGGTAAGTTAGGTTGAAATTTTTCCCAGAACCTAAAACACACATTGTTGATTAAAAACATCTAAGCTTGCATTCTATGTGTCACCAACCTGAGCATTTTCATTTGATTTGGTGAAAAAGATTTAAAGTGTTATGACTTGGTGGAAACAGATGCAAAGTACTCATTTAGTACCTTGCCCACATCCCGACTCCAAGCACAAATCCCCTCACTTATCCTTGGGTCTCTCCTTCCCCCTGGTTAACCTTTTGTTTTAAATGCAGGTATAAAAATCATTATATTTTTCTATTCCAGCTTCTAATCGGCCAGTTGAGTTCTTCTTCCTTTCTTTATATTCCTCAAATGCCTTGTCATATTCTACCCTCTGAAATATTGCACACGCTTGCTTTATCTTTTTGCCCAAATTTATAACTTGTTTGGTAATACAAGGTTCATTTACTTTGCCATCTTGATTGATTGATTAAGGTTTATTTAAATAGGGACAGATACAACTCATCTGATGTATGTATCATAGTGTTTTTAGCCAAAGCTAATTCGCAACACTTGTCCCTAGTCTTATCACTCTTCCTCAGGAAGAAGGTAGGAGAATGGGGTTAGGAGGGAGAGATAGATCAGCCATGATTGAATGGCGGAGTAGTCTTGATGGGCCAATTGGCCCAATTCTGCTTCTATCACTTCTGACCAAATGACCTTACTGGAACATGTCTGTCCTGAACTTCTATCAACTGGCCTTTAAAACACACCCATATGTCAGATGTCAGTGGAGCCCACTAACAACTGCTTCAGTGCACCCTTCTGCCTAATCTGAAGAATGGTCTGAAGAAGGGTCTCGACCCGAAACTTCACCTATTCCTTCACTTATTCCGTGACAATAAACTCAACTGTTACTCTCAGGTAGAAAAAATGCTGGAGTAACTCAGCGGGGTGAGGCAGCATCTATGGAGCGAAGGAAATGGGCGACCCTTCTTCAGACTGGTGACCACAAATGTCACCTATTCCTTCGCTCCATAGATGCTGCCTTCTCCGCTGAGTTTCTCCAGCATTTTTGTCTACCTTCGATTTTTCCAGCATCCTTCTTAAACACTTATGCCTAATAACGTAATTTGCCTTACTCCAATTCAGGACCTTCCCACAATGTCCAACCTTGTCTCCATTCAGTACAATGTTAAAACTGATGGAGTTATGCCAACTAATCCCCAAAACGCTCCCCCAACTGTTTCATTTAACACTGAACACAGAATATTCACTAACCCATCCCGAGATGAACCATTTCCAACATGAGGTGTGACATATTAAAATGTTAAAAATGAAATCAGTAACAAACTACTGCACGTTTTATCTGCTTCTATCAAGGGCTCGGAGGATTCTCGGACACTCATATAAGTAAAAACAGAATGATGCGCAACATTATACAAAATATTGATCGCATTTCACCCGTAAAGCGCAATGTACAAACCAGCACTCCTGCAAGAGAGTCCAACACATTGATCAGTACGCGTACCACAGATACCAGCGTGACAACTGGCATGTTCAGCTCAACAACCTGCCAACTGGTCTGTGTACCATACCCTACACCCAGCTCAACCTCTGGCACATCGACTGTTGAGACTACTGCACCGACCACAGCAACTACAGTGACCAGTGCACCGACCACCACATCGACCACCGAGTCCACCATACCAACCACCACACTGATCACCACATCCACATCAACGACTCAAAGGACAACATCCACCACACCGACAACCACACCGACAACCACACCGACAACCACACCGACAACCACACCGACAACCACACCGACAACCACACCGACAACCACACCGACAACCACACCGACAACCACACCGACAACCACACCGACAACCACACCGACAACCACACCGACAACCACACCGACAACCACACCGACAACCACACCGACAACCACACCGACAACCACACCGACAACCACACCGACAACCACACCGACAACCACACCGACAACCACACCGACTACCACACCCACAACCACACCAACAACCACACCTACAACCACACCAACAACCACACCAACAACCACACCAACAACCACACCAACAACCACACCAACAACCACACCAACAACCACACCAACAACCACACCAACAACCACACCAACAACCACACCAACAACCACACCAACTACCACACCAACAACCACATCAACAACCACACCAACAACCACACCAACAACCACAATGACAACCACAATGACAACCACACCAACAACCACACCAACAACCACACCAACAACCACAATGACAACCACAATGACAACCACACCAACAACCACACCAACAACCACAATGACAACCACACCAACAACCACACCAACAACCACACTAACAACCACACCAACAACCACACCAACTACCACACCAACAACCACACCAACAACCACACCAACAACCACACCAACAACCACACCAACAACCATACCAACAACCACACCAACAACCACAATGACAACCACACCGACAACCACACCAACAACCACACCAACAACCACAATGACAACCACACCAACTACTACACCAACAACCACAATGACAACCACACCAACAACCACACCAACAACCACACCAACAACCACAATGACAACCACACCAACAACCACAATGACAACCACACCAACAACCACACCAACAACCACACCAACAACCACACCAACAACCACACCAACAACCACACCAACAACCACAATGACAACCACACCAACAACCACACCAACAACCACACCGACAACCACAATGACAACCACACCAACAACCACAATGACAACCACACCAACAACCACACCAACAACCACACCAACAACCACAATGACAACCACACCAACAACCACACCAACAACCACACCGACAACCACAATGACAACCACACCAACAACCACAATGACAACCACACCAACAACCACAATGACAACCACACCAACAACCACACCAACAACCACACCAACAACCACACCAACAACCACACCAACAACCACAATGACAACCACACCAACAACCACACCAACAACCACACCGACAACCACAATGACAACCACACCAACAACCACAATGACAACCACACCAACAACCACAATGACAACCACACCAACAACCACACCAACAACCACACCGACAACCACACCAACAACCACACCGACAACCACACCAACAACCACAATGACAACCACACCAACAACCACACCAACAACCACAATGACAACCACACCAACAACCACACCAACAACGACAATGACAACTACACCAACAACCACACCAACAACCACAATGACAACCATACCAACAACCACACCAACAACCACACCAACTACCACACCAACAACCACACCAACAACCACACCAACAACCACACCAACAACCACAATGACAACCACAATGACAACCACACCAACAACCACACCAACAACCACACCAACAACCACAATGACAACCACAATGACAACCACAATGACAACCACACCAACAACCACACCAACAACCACAATGACAACCACACCAACAACCACACCAACAACCACACCAACAACCACACCAACAACCACACCAACAACCACACCAACAACCACACCAACAACCACACCAACAACCACACCAACAACCACAATGACAACCACACCAACAACCACACCAACAACCACACCAACAACCACAATGACAACCACACCAACAACCACACCGACAACCACACCAACAACCACACCAACAACCACACCAACAACCATACCAACAACCACACCAACAACCACACCAACAACCACACCAACAACCACACCAACAACCACACCAACAACCACACCAACAACCACACCAACAACCACAATGACAACCACACCAACAACCACAATGACAACAACACCAACAACCACACCAACAACCACACCGACAACCACAATGACAACCACACCAACAACCACACCAACAACCACACCAACAACCACAATGACAACCACACCAACAACCACAATGACAACCACACCAACAACCACACCAACAACCACACCAACAACCACAATGACAACCACACCAACAACCACACCAACAACCACACCAACAACCACAATGACAACCACACCAACAACCACACCGACAACCACACCAACAACCACACCAACAACCACACCAACAACCATACCAACAACCACACCAACAACCACACCAACAACCACACCAACAACCACACCAACAACCACACCAACAACCACACCAACAACCACACCAACAACCACAATGACAACCACACCAACAACCACAATGACAACAACACCAACAACCACACCAACAACCACACCGACAACCACAATGACAACCACACCAACAACCACAATGACAACCACACCAACAACCACAATGACAACCACACCAACAACCACACCAACAACCACAATGACAACGACACCAACAACGACAATGACAACTACACCAACAACCACACCAACAACCACAATGACAACCATACCAACAACCACACCAACAACCACACCAACAACCACACCAACAACCACACCAACAACCACAATGACAACCACACCAACAACCACACCAACAACCACAATGACAACCACACCGACAACCACACCGACAACCACACCAACAACCACAATGACAACCACACCAACAACCACAATGACAACCACACCAACAACCACAATGACAACCACACCAACAACCACACCAACAACCATACCAACAACCACAATGACAACCACACCGACAACCACACCGACAACCACACCAACAACCACAATGACAACCACACCAACAACCACAATGACAACCACACCAACAACCACACCAACAACCATACCAACAACCACACCAACAACCACAATGACAACCACACCAACAACCACAATGACAACCACACCAACAACCACAATGACAACCACACCAACAACCACACCGACAACCACACCGACAACCACACCGACAACCACAATGACAACCACACCAACAACCACAATGACAACCACACCAACAACCACACCAACAACCACAATGACAACCACACCAACAACCACACCAACAACCACAATGACAACCACACCAACAACCACACCAACAACCACACCAACAACCACACCAACAACCACACCAACAACCACAATGACAACCACACCAACAACCACACCAACAACCACACCGACAACCACACCAACAACCACAATGACAACCACACCAACAACCACACCGACAACCACACCGACAACCACACCAACAACCACAATGACAACCACACCGACAACCACACCGACAACCACACCAACAACCACAATGACAACCACACCAACAACCACACCAACAACCACACCAACAACCACACCAACAACCACACCGACAACCACACCAACAACCACAATGACAACCACACCAACAACCACACCGACAACCACACCGACAACCACACCGACAACCACACCGACAACCACAATGACAACCACACCAACAACCACAATGACAACTACACCAACAACCACACCAACAACCACACCAACAACCACACCAACAACCACAATGACAACGACACCAACAACCACACCAACAACCACACCAACAACCACACCAACAACCACACCAACAACCACACCAACAACCACACCAACAACCACACCAACAACCACACCAACAACCACACCAACAACCACAATGACAACCACAATGACAACCACACCAACAACCACACCAACAACCACACCAACAACCACACCGACAACCACACCAACAACCACACCAACTACCACACCAACAACCACACCAACAACCACACCAACAACCACACCAACAACCATACCAACAACCACACCAACAACCACAATGACAACCACACCAACAACCACACCGACAACCACACCAACAACCACACCAACAACCACACCAACAACCACACCAACAACCACACCGACAACCACACCAACAACCACACCAACAACCACAATGACAACCACACCAACAACCACACCATCAACCACACCAACAACCACACCAACAACCACACCAACAACCACACCAACAACCACACCAACAACCACACCAACAACCACAATGACAACCACACCAACAACCACACCAACAACCACACCAACAACCACACCAACAACCACACCAACAACCACACCAACAACCACACCAACAACCACACCAACAACCACAATGACAACCACAATGACAACCACACCAACAACCACACCAACAACCACACCAACAACCACACCAACAACCACAATGACAACCACAATGACAACCACACCAACAACCACACCAACAACCACACCAACAACCACACCAACAACCACACCAACAACCACAATGACAACCACACCAACAACCACACCAACAACCACACCAACAACCACACCAACAACCACACCAACAACCACACCAACAACCACACCAACAACCACAATGACAACCACAATGACAACCACACCAACAACCACACCAAGAACCACAATGACAACCACACCAACAACCACACCAACAACCACAATGACAACCACACCAACAACCACAATGACAACCACACCAACAACCACAATGCCAACCACACCAACAACCACACCGACAACCACACCGACAACCACACCGACAACCACACCGACAACCACACCGACAACCACACCGACAACCACACCGACAACCACACCGACAACCACACCGACATCCACACCGACAACCACAATGACAACCACACCAACAACCACACCAACAACCACACCAACAACCACACCAACAACCACACCAACAACCACACCGACATCCACAACAACAACCACAATGACAACCACACCGACAACCACAGCAACAACCACACCAACAACCACACCAACAACCACAATGACAACCACACCAACAACCACACCAACAACCACACCAACAACCACACCAACAACCACACCGACATCCACACCAACAACCACAATGACAACCACACCGACAACCACACCAACAACCACACAGACCACACCAACAACCACACAGACCACACCAACAACCACACAGACCACACCGACAACCACATCCACCAAAGCCACCACCACGTTAACTACCACAATGACCCCGGAATTCCCGGGAGAGTCCACCACACTTACCACCACATCAACATCAGATTACAGCACATTGTGCACAACAGTGCCCCCTGAACCGACCAGCATTGTGACCACAGTGTCCAGCACAATGCTCAGCTCATCGAGTCCAGTGACCTGTATGCTCATCTGCGTTCCATACACTGAGCCCATCTCACCAACCACCCTGTCCACCACCCCATTCAGCACTCTGTGCACGACATTGGCCGCTGGGTCCAGTTCAGCTGCCAGCACATCACCCACAATGTCTAACGCATCGACCAGCGGGTCAATTCCAGTGTCTGACACATCAAGCAGCTCTTCAACCACAGTCACCAGCCCACCAACCAACAGGATCACCAGTGCGTCCAGTTCAACTACCACTGCAATGAATCAATTAAATACAACCACGAAGCAGGTCTTGACAACAGCTGTCACCACTCATCTAACCACTGTACCCACCACCACAAGATCTACCACAACAAAGTCAACAGGTAATTGCTCATTTTGTTAGTTAGAGTTTTTGCATAGCTGTAAATTTCTGCACCTAAAAGTCTGTAGCCTCCCTTTGTTCTGGTATTTAATTTCATTCACATGTTTAAACTATGATGTTTATTATTAATGTTTAATATTTTATGTTCTATTCTTAATTGTTGCTGTATGTCGTTGGGCTGGGAGATTGCAACCTTCACGTGGTCCGCCCAGTTTCAATGAATGCAATCAACCTGGCGTGCACAATCAAATAAGATCAAATAGAACAAGTCCTACAACTTTAGGCTGTGCACGCCATACGCAAGAAGAAGACTATATGTCGTGTTGTTACTTACAAGTGGAGCATCAAGGGAAATTCCTTGTATGTGTCCATACTTGGCCAATAAACTTATTCATTCATTCATTCATTACAGCTCATTCTATTTCTACAGATGCTTACTATTTCCAGTATTTTCTGTTTTATTGAAGTTATAGTCTTTGCTTCTGTGTTTTTTAATGAATGGAGGTGTGCGGGGCAAGTTTTTCGGAGAGTGGTGAGGGCCTGGAACGCATTGCCAAGGGTGGTGGTGGAGACATATACAATATTTGTGTTTAAGAGGTTTTTAAATAGACCTATGCTGTACTGTTCTATATAACAGAATACAGGTGTCAATATGCAACAAAAAATTTTGGAAATATTCAATAGGTCATGCGATATCTGTGGAAAGACATACAGAGTTACAGTTAAGATTGAAGTACAGGGGAAACTTTTTTATTAGATTTCTTTTTTAAAACCTTAAATTCCGACTTCCGCCGGGAGCAGGAAATGGCCTGTGTCAGCGCGAGTTACCTCAATTGGTCCCTCATTCGCGCTGACGCAGGAGTAAGCTCCACCGCCCGCTGTCGTGTTATCCATCCCCCACTGACCCCCTCTTGAGCTGGTCTCCTCACTGTCCAGTCCACATTGAAAGACACAGACTGGGCAGTGAATGCCGTGCAGTGTCACCCAGCGCAACAAGTGATGCCATGTCCTGCTCCCGGCGACAGTTGGAATTTAAGGATTTGCGGGAAGCGGCTGACATGAGCGAAACCGGTGAGCGGCAGAAGCGATTTTTTCAGACGGAGAACACTGCCAGAGGTGAGCTGGCTGGCAGAAGGCGCTGAGGTCCCGGCGGTTGCTTGCAGCCACCCGAGCTACTTCCCTACCCGGCCACAATGCGGTGGCTCCGCCCCCGGAGTGAGTTACTGGCATGATCCCCGACCCCCTCCTTCTCAACGCTCCTGCCGTCCCCGCAACTTTACCCTGGGCCAGATTCCCCACACACTGTGAATGGAACTCTCCCCCCAATTGGTCCTTTAAACTAGTATTGTCATCCAATAAGATCACATCTGATTCAACTTGTCCCGGAATGCTCCCGTTTTTCCCACCGTCACTCCACCTGCCGTCACCCTCCACCCCCCATTCATTCTGGAATTCTGAATGAAGGAAATTTGGAAGCGTTGGGCAAATTGAATTGTTACTTTCTTTCTTTATTTTTATTTATTTTATGAATGGAAGAAATTCTATGTCCCGCCAGCCTTCTTTCAAAATTTAGCAACTCAAAATGGGGATGCTTCTTTGACGCAGGTGTGTCTTCATTGCCGGGAAATACGGTACTTTATTAAGAGATATGGGTTTTGAAGACTTTATAAAAGTCGACTGACAACTTACAGAGAGGTGAACAACCTACGAATGCGCGGTTTAAGATTTTTTAAAAGCCGACTGACTGCCTACCCTGAGTAATTACTCACGGCATGTGCCTGCGTCACTCACAGCACGTGGAAGAATGGTGCACGGAGCAGACCCATTGTGACGCCATCAGCAAAAGGCGGTGGTTTTTAAATTCAACGTTTTTTCAGATTTTTGAACATTTTCAATAATAACCAGTAATAAAAGCCTGACATTTCCAGATAAGGTGAATTTTGACTCCACGGAAAAAATCTCTACCGAAATATGTAAACATTTTACCGTTACTGTGTGGTTTTATCGAGAAGATGTGATCACACACGCACGCATGCACGTACGCACGCACACACACACACATCCAAGATCAGAGTTTTATAAGTATAGAGATATTTTTATATAAATCATGTACTATTAACAGTAAGGAAGGACACTGTTTTAATTTGTATTTTTGTTTAGACCTGTGTATTTGTGGGCGGGGAAATTTGCAAAGGCCACTGGGGAGACTTTAAACTAGAATGATTGGGGCGAGGGATGCAAATAGCAAAAGCTAGTAGACAGAATGGGAGGCAGGAAGCAGAAAAGGGAAGCACTCGGACACAAGAGGAGAAAGAAAAAAAAGGAAATAAACAGAGAATAAGAGATGGGGGGTTTCTTAAATGTGCATATTTTAATGCTAGGAGCATTGTAAGAAAGGTGGATGAGCTTAGAGTCTGGATAGACACCTGGAAGTATGATGTTGTGGCGATCAGTGAAACATGGTTGCAGGAGGGCTGTGATTGGAAACTAAATATTCCAGGATTTTGTTGCTTCAGGTGTGATAGAATTGGAGGGGCAAGAGGTGGAGGTGTTGCATTGCTAGTCAGGGAAGATATTACAGCAGTGCTTTGGCAGGATAGATTGGAGGGCTCATCTAGGGAGGCTATTTGGGTGGAACTTAGAAGTGGGAAAGGTGTAGCAACACTTATAGGGGTATATTATAGACCGCCAAATGGGGAACGAGAATTGGAAGAGCAAATATGTAAAGAGATAGCAGATATTAGTAGTAAGCACAAGGTAGTGATTGTGGGAGATTTCAACTTTCCACACATAGACTGGGAAACACATTCTGTAAATGGGCTGGATGGTTTGGAGTTTGTAAAATGTGTGCAGGATAGTTTTTTGCAGCAATACATAGAGGCGCCTACTAGAGGAGAGGCAGTGCTGGACCTCCTGTTAGGAAATGAGACGGGACAGGTGGCGGAGGTATGCGTAGGGGAGCACTTCGGGTCCAGTGATCACAATACCATTAGTTTCAATATAATTATGGAGAAGGACAGAACTGGGCCTAGGGTTGAGATTTTTGATTGGAGAAAGGCTAACTTTAACGAGATGCGAGATGATTTAAAAGGAGTGAACTGGGACATTTTGTTTTATGGGAAAGATGTAGAGGAGAAATGGAGGACATTTAAAGGGGAAATTTTAAGAGTACAAAATCTTTATGTTCCTGTTCGGTTGAAAGGAACCAGTAAAAATTGGAAAGAGCCCTGGTTTTCAAGGGAAATTGGACATCTTGTTCGGAAAAAGAGGGAGATCTACAATAATTATAGGCAGCATGAAGTAAATGAGGTGCTTGAGGAGTATAAGGAATGTAAAAAGAATCTTAAGAAAGAAATTAGAAAAGCTAAAAGAAGATATGAGGTTGCTTTGGCAAGTAAGGTGAAAGTAAATCCAAAGGGTTTCTACAGCTATATTAATAGCAAAAGGATAACAAGGGATAAAATTGGTCCATTGGAGAGACCGAGTGGACAGCTATCTGCAGAGCCAAAAGAGATGGGGGAGATATTGAACAATTTCTTTTCTTCGGTATTCACCAAGGAGAAGGATATTGAATTATGTGAGGTAAGGGAAACTAGTAGAGTAGCTATGGATACTATGAGTTTCAAAGTAAAAGAAGTACTGGCACTTTTGAAAAATATAAAAGTGGATAAGTCTCCAGGTCCTGACAGGATATTCCCTAGGACATTGAGGGAAGTTAGTGTAGAAATAGCCGGGGCTATGACAGAAATATTTCAAATGTCATTAGAAATGGGAACAGTCCCCGAGGATTGGCGTACTGCGCATGTTGTTCCATTGTTTATAAAAGGGTTCTAAAAGTAAACCTAGCAATTATAGACCGGTTAGTTTGACTTCAGTGGTGGGCAAATTAATGGAAACGATACTTAGAGATCATATATATAAGTATCTGGATAAAGAGGGTCTAATTAGGAACAGTCAACATGGATTTATGCCTGGAAGGTCATGTTTGACTAATCTTCTTGAATTTTTTGAAGAGGTTACTAGGGAAATTGACGAGGGTAAAGCAGTGGATGTTGTCTATATGGACTTCAGTAAGGCCTTTGACAAGGTTCCTCATGGAAGGTTGGTTAAGAAGGTTCAACTGTTGGGTATAAATGCAGGAATAGCAAGATGGATTCAACAGTGGCTGAATGGGAGAAGCCAGAGGGTAATGGTGGATGGCTGTTTGTCGGGTTGGAGGCAGGTGACTAGTGGGGTGCCTCAGGGATCTGTGTTGGGTCCTTTGTTGTTTGTCATGTACATCAATGATCTGGATGAAGGGGTGGTAAATTGGATTAGTAAGTATGCAGATGATACCAAGATAGGGGGTGTTGTGGATAATGAAGAGGATTTCCAAAGTCTACAGAGCGATTTAGGCCAGTTGGAAAAATGGGCTGAAAGATGGCAGATGGAGTTTAATGCTGATAAATGTGAGGTGCAACATCTTGGCAGGACAAATCAAAATAGGACGTACATGGTAAACGGTAGGGAATTGAAGAATACAGTTGAACAGAGGGATCTGGGAATAACCGTGCATAGTTCCTTGAAGGTGGAATCTCATATAGATAGGGTGGTAAATAAAGCTTTTGGTATGCTAGCCTTTATAAATCAGAGCATTGAGTATAGAAGCTGGGATGTAATGTTAAAATTGTACAAGGCGTTGGTGAGACCAAATCTGGAGTATGGTGTACAATTTTGGTCGCCCAATTATAGGAAGGATGTCAACAAAATAGAGAGGGTACAGAGGAGATTTACTAGAATGTTGCCTGGGGTTCAACAGCTAAGTTACAGAGATAGGTTGAATAAGTTAGGTCTTTATTCTATGGAGCGCAGAAGGTTAAGGGGGGACTTGAAAGAGGTCTTTAATATGATGAGAGGGATAGACAGAGTTAATGTGGACAAGCTTTTCCCTTTGAGAATAAGGAAGATTCAAACAAGATGACATGACTTTAGAATTAAGGGACAGAGGTTTAGGGGTAACATGAGGGGGAACTTCTTTACTCAGAGAGTGGTAGCGGTGTGGAATGAGCTTCCAGTGGAAGTGGTGGCGGCAGGTTCTTTGGTATAATTTACAAATATATTGGATAGGCATATGGATAATAAAGGTATGGAGGGTTATGGTATGAGTGCAGGCGGGTGGGACTAAGGGAAAAAAGTTGTTTGGCACGGACTTGAAGGGCCAAGATGGCCTGTTTCCGTGCTGTAATTGTTATATGGTTATATGGTTGTTAATTTGTGAAAAGCACTTTGGGTTGCATTCAATTGTATGAAAAGTGCTATATAAATAAAGTTATTATTATTATTATTGCACCAAGAGCCGTGCACCTTGTACGTGGACCTTGAACATCCATGCCAAGGAAGAATGCAGCGCAACCGTAAATAAGCATTAGTTTGGTACTGGTTTCACAGATGCTTGTAAAGTGATGTTTATCAAAGACTGCTGGAATGGAAATTTTATTATCTGTTATTGTAGATAAAAACCCTTGTAAGAATGGAGGGATCTGGGATGGTGACAACTGTGACTGCCTAGACAACTACGAAGGAGAATTTTGTGAAGATACGACTGAAATAGGTGAGTCTATTTTCAAATTAATCGCATTTTATGTTATTTTGATGCTCCTGCTCTTGCCTTCCCCCTGCTAGACAGACTGAAACAACTATGTAGAAAGGAACTGAATATGCTGGTTTATACCGAAGACAGACACAAAGTGCTGGAGTAATTCAGCGGGTCAGGCAGCATCTATGGAGAAAAAAGGAGGGTTTGTTGCGGGTCGGAACCCTTCCTCAAACCTACATACCTCTCTGTCGTGAATCCCAGCTTGTACATTTTACAGGAAATGAGAGCCCAGCTTAGAGTTATAGAATGATACAGAGTGGAAACAAGCCATTTGGCCCAACTTGCCTACTCTGGCCAACATGTCCCAGCTACGCTAGTACCACTTGTCTGCGATTGCACCATATCGCTCGAGCTGGTCTCCTCACTGTCCGGTCTACATTGAAAGGCACGGACCGGGCAGTGAATGCCGTGCAGTGTCACCCAGCGCAGCAAGTGAGGCCATGTCCTGCTCCCGGCGGCAGTCAGAATTTATGGATTTGCGGGAAGAGGCTGACATGAGCAAGGTCAGTGAGCGGCAGAAGAGAGGTGTTCAGACAGAGAGCATTGCCAGAGGTGAGCTGGCCAGCAGAACGCGCTGAGGACCCGGCGGCTGCTCGCAGCCACCCGAGCTACTTCCCTACCCGGCCACAATGCGGTGGCTCCGCCCCCGGAGTGAGTTACTGGCATGATCCCCGACCCCCTCCTTCTCAACGCTCCTGCCGTCCCCGCAACTTTACCCTGGGCCAGATTCCCCACACACTGTGAATGGAACTCTCCCCCCAATTGGTCCTTTAAACTAGTATTGTCATCCAATAAGATCACATCTCATTCAACTTGTCCCGGTGTGCTCCCGTTTTTCCCACCATCACTCCACCTGCCGTCACCCTCCACCCCCCATTCATTCTGGAATTCTGAATGAAGGAAATTTGGAAGCGTTGGGCAAATTGAATTGTTACTTTCTTTCTTTATTTTTATTTATTTTATGAATGGAAGAAATTCTATGTCCCGCCAGCCTTCTTTCAAAATTTAGCAACTCAAAATGGGGATGCTTCTTTGACGCAGGTGTGTCTTCATTGCCGGGAAATACGGTACTTTATTAAGAGATATGGGTTTTGAAGACTTTATAAAAGTCGACTGACAACTTACAGAGAGGTGAACAACCTACGAATGCGCGGTTTAAGATTTTTTAAAAGCCGACTGACTGCCTACCCTGAGTAATTACTCACGGCATGTGCCTGCGTCACTCACAGCACGTGGAAGAATGGTGCACGGAGCAGACCCATTGTGACGCCATCAGCAAAAGGCGGTGGTTTTTAAATTCAACGTTTTTTCAGATTTTTGAACATTTTCAATAATAACCAGTAATAAAAGCCTGACATTTCCAGATAAGGTGAATTTTGACTCCACGGAAAAAATCTCTACCGAAATATGTAAACATTTTACCGTTACTGTGTGGTTTTATCGAGAAGATGTGATCACACACGCACGCATGCACGTACGCACGCACACACACACACATCCAAGATCAGAGTTTTATAAGTATAGAGATATTTTTATATAAATCATGTACTATTAACAGTAAGGAAGGACACTGTTTTAATTTGTATTTTTGTTTAGACCTGTGTATTTGTGGGCGGGGAAATTTGCAAAGGCCACTGGGGAGACTTTAAACTAGAATGATTGGGGCGAGGGATGCAAATAGCAAAAGCTAGTAGACAGAATGGGAGGCAGGAAGCAGAAAAGGGAAGCACTCGGACACAAGAGGAGAAAGAAAAAAAAGGAAATAAACAGAGAATAAGAGATGGGGGGTTTCTTAAATGTGCATATTTTAATGCTAGGAGCATTGTAAGAAAGGTGGATGAGCTTAGAGTCTGGATAGACACCTGGAAGTATGATGTTGTGGCGATCAGTGAAACATGGTTGCAGGAGGGCTGTGATTGGAAACTAAATATTCCAGGATTTTGTTGCTTCAGGTGTGATAGAATTGGAGGGGCAAGAGGTGGAGGTGTTGCATTGCTAGTCAGGGAAGATATTACAGCAGTGCTTTGGCAGGATAGATTGGAGGGCTCATCTAGGGAGGCTATTTGGGTGGAACTTAGAAGTGGGAAAGGTGTAGCAACACTTATAGGGGTATATTATAGACCGCCAAATGGGGAACGAGAATTGGAAGAGCAAATATGTAAAGAGATAGCAGATATTAGTAGTAAGCACAAGGTAGTGATTGTGGGAGATTTCAACTTTCCACACATAGACTGGGAAACACATTCTGTAAATGGGCTGGATGGTTTGGAGTTTGTAAAATGTGTGCAGGATAGTTTTTTGCAGCAATACATAGAGGCGCCTACTAGAGGAGAGGCAGTGCTGGACCTCCTGTTAGGAAATGAGACGGGACAGGTGGCGGAGGTATGCGTAGGGGAGCACTTCGGGTCCAGTGATCACAATACCATTAGTTTCAATACAATTATGGAGAAGGACAGAACTGGGACTAGGGTTGAGATTTTTGATTGGAGAAAGGCTAACTTTAACGAGATGCGAGATGATTTAAAAGGAGTGAACTGGGACATTTTGTTTTATGGGAAAGATGTAGAGGAGAAATGGAGGACATTTAAAGGGGAAATTTTAAGAGTACAAAATCTTTATGTTCCTGTTCGGTTGAAAGGAACCAGTAAAAATTGGAAAGAGCCCTGGTTTTCAAGGGAAATTGGACATCTTGTTCGGAAAAAGAGGGAGATCTACAATAATTATAGGCAGCATGAAGTAAATGAGGTGCTTGAGGAGTATAAGGAATGTAAAAAGAATCTTAAGAAAGAAATTAGAAAAGCTAAAAGAAGATATGAGGTTGCTTTGGCAAGTAAGGTGAAAGTAAATCCAAAGGGTTTCTACAGCTATATTAATAGCAAAAGGATAACAAGGGATAAAATTGGTCCATTGGAGAGACCGAGTGGACAGCTATCTGCAGAGCCAAAAGAGATGGGGGAGATATTGAACAATTTCTTTTCTTCGGTATTCACCAAGGAGAAGGATATTGAATTATGTGAGGTAAGGGAAACTAGTAGAGTAGCTATGGATACTATGAGTTTCAAAGTAAAAGAAGTACTGGCACTTTTGAAAAATATAAAAGTGGATAAGTCTCCAGGTCCTGACAGGATATTCCCTAGGACATTGAGGGAAGTTAGTGTAGAAATAGCCGGGGCTATGACAGAAATATTTCAAATGTCATTAGAAATGGGAACAGTCCCCGAGGATTGGCGTACTGCGCATGTTGTTCCATTGTTTATAAAAGGGTTCTAAAAGTAAACCTAGCAATTATAGACCGGTTAGTTTGACTTCAGTGGTGGGCAAATTAATGGAAACGATACTTAGAGATCATATATATAAGTATCTGGATAAAGAGGGTCTAATTAGGAACAGTCAACATGGATTTATGCCTGGAAGGTCATGTTTGACTAATCTTCTTGAATTTTTTGAAGAGGTTACTAGGGAAATTGACGAGGGTAAAGCAGTGGATGTTGTCTATATGGACTTCAGTAAGGCCTTTGAAAAGGTTCCTCATGGAAGGTTGGTTAAGAAGGTTCAACTGTTGGGTATAAATGCAGGAATAGCAAGATGGATTCAACAGTGGCTGAATGGGAGAAGCCAGAGGGTAATGGTGGATGGCTGTTTGTCGGGTTGGAGGCAGGTGACTAGTGGGGTGCCTCAGGGATCTGTGTTGGGTCCTTTGTTGTTTGTCATGTACATCAATGATCTGGATGAAGGGGTGGTAAATTGGATTAGTAAGTATGCAGATGATACCAAGATAGGGGGTGTTGTGGATAATGAAGAGGATTTCCAAAGTCTACAGAGCGATTTAGGCCAGTTGGAAAAATGGGCTGAAAGATGGCAGATGGAGTTTAATGCTGATAAATGTGAGGTGCAACATCTTGGCAGGACAAATCAAAATAGGACGTACATGGTAAACGGTAGGGAATTGAAGAATACAGTTGAACAGAGGGATCTGGGAATAACCGTGCATAGTTCCTTGAAGGTGGAATCTCATATAGATAGGGTGGTAAAGAAAGCTTTTGGTATGCTAGCCTTTATAAATCAGAGCATTGAGTATAGAAGCTGGGATGTAATGTTAAAATTGTACAAGGCGTTGGTGAGACCAAATCTGGAGTATGGTGTACAATTTTGGTCGCCCAATTATAGGAAGGATGTCAACAAAATAGAGAGGGTACAGAGGAGATTTACTAGAATGTTGCCTGGGGTTCAACAGCTAAGTTACAGAGATAGGTTGAATAAGTTAGGTCTTTATTCTATGGAGCGCAGAAGGTTAAGGGGGGACTTGAAAGAGGTCTTTAATATGATGAGAGGGATAGACAGAGTTAATGTGGACAAGCTTTTCCCTTTGAGAATAGGGAAGATTCAAACAAGATGACATGACTTTAGAATTAAGGGACAGAGGTTTAGGGGTAACATGAGGGGGAACTTCTTTACTCAGAGAGTGGTAGCGGTGTGGAATGAGCTTCCAGTGGAAGTGGTGGCGGCAGGTTCTTTGGTATAATTTACAAATATATTGGATAGGCATATGGATAATAAAGGTATGGAGGGTTATGGTATGAGTGCAGGCGGGTGGGACTAAGGGAAAAAAGTTGTTTGGCACGGACTTGAAGGGCCAAGATGGCCTGTTTCCGTGCTGTAATTGTTATATGGTTATATGGTTGTTAATTTGTGAAAAGCACTTTGGGTTGCATTCAATTGTATGAAAAGTGCTATATAAATAAAGTTATTATTATTATTATTGCACCAAGAGCCGTGCACCTTGTACGTGGACCTTGAACATCCATGCCAAGGAAGAATGCAGCGCAACCGTAAATAAGCATTAGTTTGGTACTGGTTTCACAGATGCTTGTAAAGTGATGTTTATCAAAGACTGCTGGAATGGAAATTTTATTATCTGTTATTGTAGATAAAAACCCTTGTAAGAATGGAGGGATCTGGGATGGTGACAACTGTGACTGCCTAGACAACTACGAAGGAGAATTTTGTGAAGATACGACTGAAATAGGTGAGTCTATTTTCAAATTAATCGCATTTTATGTTATTTTGATGCTCCTGCTCTTGCCTTCCCCCTGCTAGACAGACTGAAACAACTATGTAGAAAGGAACTGAATATGCTGGTTTATACCGAAGACAGACACAAAGTGCTGGAGTAATTCAGCGGGTCAGGCAGCATCTATGGAGAAAAAAGGAGGGTTTGTTGCGGGTCGGAACCCTTCCTCAAACCTACATACCTCTCTGTCGTGAATCCCAGCTTGTACATTTTACAGGAAATGAGAGCCCAGCTTAGAGTTATAGAATGATACAGAGTGGAAACAGGCCATTTGGCCCAACTTGCCTACTCCGGCCAACATGTCCCAGCTACGCTAGTACCACTTGTCTGCGATTGCACCATATCGCTCGAGCTGGTCTCCTCACTGTCCGGTCTACATTGAAAGGCACGGACCGGGCAGTGAATGCCGTGCAGTGTCACCCAGCGCAGCAAGTGAGGCCATGTCCTGCTCCCGGCGGCAGTCAGAATTTATGGATTTGCGGGAAGAGGCTGACATGAGCAAGGTCAGTGAGCGGCAGAAGAGAGGTGTTCAGACAGAGAGCATTGCCAGAGGTGAGCTGGCCAGCAGAACGCGCTGAGGACCCGGCGGCTGCTCGCAGCCACCCGAGCTACTTCCCTACCCGGCCACAATGCGGTGGCTCCGCCCCCGGAGTGAGTTACTGGCATGATCCCCGACCCCCTCCTTCTCAACGCTCCTGCCCTCCCCGCAACTTTACCCTGGGCCAGATTCCCCACACGCTGTGAAAATAACTCTCCCCCCAATTGGTCCCTTAAACTAGTATTGTCATTCAATAAGATCACAACTGATTCAACTTTTCCCGGTGGGCTCCCGTTTTTCCCACCATCTCTTCACCTGCTGTCACCCTCCATCCCCCACTCATTCAGGAATTCAGAATGAAGGAAATTTGGAAGCCTTCGGCAAATTGAATTGTTACTTTCTTTATTTTATTATTATTTTTTTGAGCGTGAGAAATTCTATGTCCCGCCAGCCTTCTTTCAAAATTTAGAACTCAAAATGGGGGTGCTTCTTCGACGCAGGTGCGTCTTCATTGCCGGGAAATATGGTTCTTTATTAAGAGATATGGCTTTTGAAGACTTTATAAAAGTCGACTGACAACTTACGGAGAGGAGAACAACCTGTGCATGCGCTGTTTAAGATTTTTAAAAAGCCGACCGACTGCCTAACCTGAGTAATTACTCACGGTACGTGCCTGCGTCACTCGCAGCGCGTGGAAGAATGGCGCACGAAGCAGACCCATTGTGACGCCATCAGCAAAAGACAGTGGTTTTCAAATTCAACGTTTTTTCAGATTTTTGAACATTTTCAATAATAACCAGTAATAGAAGCCTGAAATTTTCAGATAAGGTGAATTTGGACTCCACTGAAAAAATCTCCACCGGAACATGTAAACATTTTACCGTTACCGTGTCGTTTTATTGATAAGATGTGATCACACACACACACGCACGCACGCACACACACACACACATCCAAGATCAGAGTTTTATAAGTATAGAGATATTTTTTATATAAATCGTGTACTATTAACAGTAAGGAAGGACACTGTTTTAATTTGTATTTTTGTTTAGACCTGTGTATTTTGTGAAAAGCACTTTGGGTTGCATTCAACTGTATGAAAAGTGCTATATAAATAAAGTTATTATTGTTATTATTGCACCAAGAGATTTGCACCTTGTACGTGGACCTTGAACATCCATGCCAAGGAAGAATGCAGCGCAACCGTAAATAAGCATTAGTTTGATACTGGTTTCACAGATGCTTGTAAAGTGATGTTTATCAAAGACTGCTTGAATGGAAATCTTATTATCTGTTATTGTAGATAAAAACCCTTGTCAGAATGGAGGGATCTGGGATGGTGATGCCTGTAACTGCCTAGACAACTACGAAGGAGAATTTTGCGAAGATACGATTGAAATAGGTGAGTCTATTTTCAAATGAATCGTATTTTACTTCCGATTCACGTGAGTGACGTGAAGAAGGCCGTCCCCAAGCATGTGCGTCATTATGTCTGACGCATTGCGTAATGACTGGCTGGCGGGTGCGTCGCTCCTTCCAGCGGGTAAGTTTAAAGGCCCAGGTAAATGTTTAAAACTTAGCTGAGGTTGTTGCTCCCGGTCCGGAGTGTGTTTTGCTTACCGTTTTTTTTCCAGCTTCGGATTGCGGGAGACATGTCGAAAGTGAAGAGGTGACTGCGGATGACCACGGGTCTACGGGCAGCGTGCGGCCACCGAATTCGCCCTCAGGTCCGCTGGCAGAGTAGCCAGCGGCTACAGACTTGGTGCTGCCAGAAAGCGCCTTGGCTACTCCATGGGGGAGGAAAGCCACCAAAAAGTCTGTGAGGGCCCTGGACTCAGATGAGTCGGTCCAGGAGATGGAAAATTCCCCTCCTTCTATGGGCAGCGTTATTGGCAGGCTGGCCCACATGGAGAACCTAGTGGAGAGGTTACTCCAGCACGATATGCTCCAAAGGATGGAGCTATCGGAGCCAGGGGATTATAGAGAACCCGAGGCAGCAGCACCTGTGTCAGGGCTGCAGAATATCTCCCTCTCAGATGAGGGGAACATACGAGGTCAGTGCTATACCGACCCAGAGTACGGAGGCACAGTTGGGCATGAGGGAACATCGGGTGTACCATCTATGGCATCCAGATTTGCGATCCCTGCCCTTACAGGGGAACCATTGGATGAAGAGCTCGCAATGACCATAAATTATCTGGCTTCCCATCAACTACAAGAACAAACGATGGAGGAGACAACTGCCAGGAATCATACTCCACTAAACTGTGCCTCACTTAAGGGCCTGTCCTACAAGCCTGCAACTCTATGTGATGAACGTGATCAAACTAGAAGCGGGGGCCGCGCGGAGGTCGGGTAATCCCCTGTACAGGGCCGTTCCCACCAGCATGCTCCTGCATGCGGCAAGCATGACCAAACCGGCAGCAGGGGCCGCGCGGAGGTCGGGTGAGTGGTGCAACGCGGCGCAAAGTGAGGCGAACTTGGAGCGAAGTCTAAGGTAAGTTCGCCAGGACAGAGAAGGCGAGGGGCACAGAGGCACACACACAGAGGGTCATGGAGCCACACACATAGAGGGTCACGGAGGCACCTACAGATAGGTTCATGGAGGCATGATGTCGGGGTGGTGTGTAATGCGTCGAGGCGACTGCGAGCCGACGAGCCGTTGCCGCGCGTAATTTTTGGACAGTTTTTCGGAGCCCCGCGCGATGTCGGGACGAACTCTGCACAATTCCGCACGGCTCCAGCGATCGAAGTGGGACCGGCCCCGCGACGCCGGACGGCTCTAGCGACCACGTTAGGTCGCGCTAATTGCATATAGTTGTATGCTTGTAGGACAGGCCCTTAAGTGTCCCGGTTGTTAACCAATCCATTGGGGACACATTGGAGGGGGCGTCAGAGCCCAAGAGGTTAAAATTCAAAGAATCCTCAGGCTACTCGCCTCGGGCATCACGGCCTTTGCCAGGTCAGTGGATGGGGCGCCCCTCTCTGGTACACAGCAGGACGCGATGGCATTAATATGCAATGCACATTTTGAAATCAATTGCCTCAGAAAGAATGCCATCCGTCCTGCTCTAAACCCTAAATTTGCTGGGCTGTGCAAACCGGGGAATGTGCGACCCCCAAACCTCCTGTTCGGAGAAGACCTGTCTAAACAGGTAAAAGAGCTCGATGAGGAGGCAATAACTGTTGGCCTCATGAAGGCACCTCCAAAGGTATTGTCTTTCCGGAGACTGTACCCCTACCCTCCTCTTCATACCAGATGGTTCGCCGGATATGGCGGACGTGGTGCCGAGCAACAAGCACAGAGGCCTTTTTTAAGGCAGGGCCCAAGCCGGGCCATGTTCAAGATGCGGCGCCCTCCAACTGCCCTATCCCCCGGACCTTGGGGGCAAAAGCAGAGACCTTACCGCCCGTAACCTCTAAGGTAATTGAGCCTGCGATGGATCCATTACAAGTTGGGGGGAGATTGCAATTTTTCTTACATGAATGGCAGTGGATAACATCTAACCCGTTACTGCACATTATTCAAGGTTTCCAAATTGAGTTCATTTCTGACTTGCCTCCTCCCACTCAGCATACACCTGGCCGCACTTTTGTGTTTTCACAACAGGAGTGTATGAGTGCAAAAAGAGAAGTTGACTCTGTGTTCAAGAAAGCGGTAATTGAGAGGTCGAGTCATGAGTCTCATCAGTTTGTGTCCAACATATTTCCTAGGCAAAAGAAGGATGGAGGATGTCGAATTATCCTTGATTTGACAGAGCTTAACACCTTAGTGCAGTACAGACACTTTAAAATTGAAACTTTTGTCACTGCCAAACAACTGCTTTCCAAGGGATGTTATATGGCAAGCATTGACCTCAAAGATGCTTACTATTCAAAGGACAAAGGACAAAGGACATTTATTGTCACATACACCAATTGGTGTAGTGAAATTTGACTTGCCATGCAGCACACAGATAAAGATAAGACCCAACACTAAAGAATTAACAATGAACATAAAAACATCCCCCCACAATGGTTCCCACTGTGGGGGAAGGCACAAAGTCCAGTCCCATCCCCATGTCCACCCATAGTCAGGCCTATTAAGGCCTCCGCAGTCGGCGCTACGGTGGCCCAATGTTTTAGGCCTTCTCGCCGGGTGTTGGAGTTCTGGCGTCGGGAGAGTCCTCACGGCGGCTTGGGACACCTGGAACAGCCGCTTCCCTACCGGAGTCCGTGGCTTCTGAAGCTGACAAGGCCGCGCTGGATGGAGCTCCACAACTGGTGATCTCGCCGAGAGATCCCAGGCTCCCGATGTTAAAGTTCAGCGCTGCCACCCGCAGCCGGCCGGTCCACAGTCCCGCAGCTCCGCGATGTTCACCTGCGGTCTCAGCATACCGGAGTTCCAGCGCAGCGTGGCCATTCATGAAAATCACAGGAGATTTTTGAAGTTTAACTGGATGGATCACTTGTGGCGGTTTAAAGCATTGCCTAATGGATTAACCTCAGCCCCCAGACTATTCACAAAATTGCTAAAACCAGAATCATATTGTCATGGCATATTTGGACAACATCTTAGTCATTGGGTGGACTTTGGAATTAGCTGAGTTATCTGTGTCAGCTAAAAAACTCGTTTTTGAAAAGCTAGGGTTCTTAATCCATCCTGTTAAGTCTAAATTGGTGCCATCTACGATAATTGACTATTTCGGATTCACCATTAACTCAGTACACATGTCAGTGACTCTGCCTCGGGACAAGCAATTAGAGTCAATTGAAGCCTGCAGGAAACTCATTGTTGATAATCAACCTTCTATTAGACATGTGGCTCGTATAATTGGAAAATTATTGGCAGCGTTCCCAGCTGCTCAGTTTGGGCCTTTGCACTACCAAAACTTACAGCGTGTAAAGGAACAGGCACTCAAGCTTCAGAGAGGTCGTTTCGATAGACCCATGCAATTGCCAGCTGAAGCCCTGACTGAGTTACAATGGTGGATTACCAATATTCAGTGTTCTAGTACTATTTTAGTCGATACACCATCAGTTATCCTGCAGACTGATGCTAGTGCACTAGGATGGGGTACTACCGATACCGTCTCGAGCTGTGGTGGCAGATGGGATCTGCAGTAATCATCAATGCTTCAGTCACACGGTATTAACTACTTAGAGTTATTGGGAGCTCTCTATTGGTTAAAGGTTTTTTGTGCCAACATGCATCATGTGCATGTCCAATTTCAGATTGACAACACTACTGCAGTAGCGTACGTTAATGACATGGATGGTAGTAAGTCCGTATCCTGTGATAGATTGTTTAATCTCGTCTGGCACTGGTGTATTGCGAGAAACATCTGGATTTCAGCTATCTATTTACCAGGTAGATATAACACGGTGGCAGACACCAGGTCACGAGAGTTCAATGGCAACAAAGAATGGGTGTTAAATCACAAAGCGTTTAATAGTAAGATTAAACGAGAACTTACCAGTTTGAAGTTTGATCTTTATTTTATGCAGAGTTGCGATGAGGGATTTCGTGAAGACCCCACCAGCAAGCATGTGCGACATTCTTCAAAGCAGCGGTGTGGAATCACAGAACCAAGCAGAAATCACTAGTTATAGTAAGATTGAAGAGACTCTATATACCAGTTGACCTTATAGTAGAGGGTTGGGAGTGGAGGGCACGAAATCCCTCATCGCAACTCCTCATAAGAGAGAGAGAGAAAGAGATTAGTTAAAACAAATGTAGGTCCCTTGCAGTCAGAAACAGGTGAGTTGATCATGGGGAACAAGGATATGGCGGACCAATTGAATAACTACTTTGGTTCCGTCTTCACTAAGGAAGACATAAATAATCTGCCGGAAATAGCAGGGGACCGCAGGTCAAAGGAGTACTTGAGTGAAATCCAGGTTAGTCGGGAAGTGGTGTTGGGTAAATTGAATGGATTAAAGGCCGATAAATCCCCAGGGCCAGATAGGCTGCATCCCAGAGTACTTAAGGAAGTAGCTCCGGAAATAGTGGATGCATTAGTGATAATCTTTCAAAACTCTTTAGATTCTGGAGTAGTTCCTGAGGATTGGCGGGTAGCAAACGTAACCCCTCTTTTTAAGAAGGGGGGGAGAGAGAAAACGGGGAATTACAGACCAGTTAGTCTAACATCGGTAGTGGGGAAACTGCTAGAGTCAGTTATTAAAGATGGGATAGCAGCACATTTGGAAAGTGGTGAAATCATTGGACAAAGCCAGCATGGATTTACGAAAGGTAAATCATGTCTGACGAATCTTGTGGAATTTTTCGAGGATGTAACTAGTAGCGTGGATGGGGGAGAACCAGTGGATGTGGTGTATCTGGACTTCCAGAAGGCTTTCGACAAGGTCCCACATAAGCGATTAGTATATAAACTTAAAGCATATGGCATTGGGGGTTCAGTATTGATGTGGATAGAGAACTGGCTGGCAAACAGGAAGCAAAGAGTAGGAGTTAACGGGTCGTTTTCACAATGGCAGGCAGTGACTAGTGGGGTACCGCAAGGCTCAGTGCTGGGACCCCAGCTATTTACAATATACATAAATGATCTGGATGAGGGAATTGAAGGCAATATCTCCAAGTTTGCGGATGACACTAAGCTGGGGGGCAGTGTTGGCTGTGAGGAGGATGCTAGGAGAATGCAAGGTGACTTGGATAGGCTGGGTGAGTGGGCAAATGTTTGGCAGATGCAGTATAATGTGGATAAATGTGAGGTTATCCACTTTGGTGGCAAAAATAGGAAAACCGACTACTATCTAAATGGTGGCCGATTAGGAAAAGGGGAGATGCAGCGCGACCTGGGTGTCATGGTACACCAGTCATTGAAAGTAGGCATGCAGGTACAACAGGCAGTGAAGAAAGCCAATGGTATGTTAGCTTTCATAGCAAAAGGATTTGAGTATAGGAGCAGGGAGGTTCTACTTCAGTTGTATAGGGTCTTGGTGAGGCCACACCTGGAGTATTGCGTACAGTTCTGGTCTCCAAATCTGAGGAAGGACATTATTGCCATAGAGGGAGTGCAGCGAAGGTTCACCAGACTGATTCCTGGGATGTCAGGACTGTCTTATGAACAAAGACTGCATAGACTCGGTTTATACTCTCTAGAATTTAGGAGATTGAGAGGGGATCTTATAGAAACTTACAAGATTCTTAAGGGGTTGGACAGGCTAGATGCAGGAAGATTGTTCCCGATGTTGGGGATGTCCAGGACAAGGGGTCACAGCTTAAGGATAAGGGGGAAATCCTTTAGGACCGAGATGAGAAGGAATTTTTTCACACAGAGAGTGGTGGGTCTCTGGAATTCTCTGCCACAGAGGGTAGTTGAGGCCAGTTCATTGGATATATTTAAGAGGGAGTTAGATGTGGCCCTTGTGGCTAAGGGGATCAGAGGGTATGGAGAGAAGGCAGGTACGGGATACTGAGTTGGATGATCAGCCATGATCATATTGAATGGCGGTGCAGGGTCGAAGGGCCGAATGGCCTATTCCTGCACCTAATTTCTATGTTTCTATGTTTCTATAACATAAAGATCAAATTTCAAACTGGTAAGTTCTCGTTTAATCTTACTATTTCATTTCGGAGTCACGTGAGTGACTTCATGAAGACTTCAAAGCTCTGTGATTACATGCCCTATATCACGTCCGTGTTCACACTTGGCCACAATATTGATGGAAGGAGTATATAAACGTATTTCAGACTTGATAGGCTGAAAAAATAATAATGTTTATTAATCACAAAACAAAAGCCCCTCATTCGGGGATTAACGCATGTTGCTGACCAGCACTCAGCACAGTCTCTGCAAACATAGCAGGAGTGGTCACAGGTTTGTTGTAAAACCTCTGAAATGTAGCTTCGCTAGCCCAGCCCGCTAGCCCGCCAATGATAAAAGCCTGAAATTTTCAGATAAGGCGAAATTGGACTCCACGGAAAAAATCTCTACTGGAATATGTAAACATTTTACCGTTACCGTGTAGTTTTATCGAGAAGATGTGATCACACACACACACGTATGTACGCACGCACGCACGCACACATACATCCAAGATCCAAGAAAGTAACAATTCAATTTGCCCAAGGCTTCCAAATTTCCTTCATTCTGAATTCCAGAATGAATGGCGGGTGGAGGGTGACGGCAGGTGGAGAGATGGTGGGAAAAACGGGAGCATACCGGGACAAGTTGAATCAGATTGCCCTCCCTGCAACTTTACCCTGGGCCAGATTCCCCACACACTGTGAAAGGAACTCTCCCCCCAATTGGTCCCTTAAACTAGTATTGTCATCCAATAAGATCACATCTGATTCAACTTGTATTAAGAGATATGGCTTTTGAAGACTTTATAAAAGTCGACTGACAATTTACAGAGAGGAGAACAACCTGTGAATGCGCGGTTTAAGATTTTTTAAAAGCCGATTGACTGCCTATGCTGAGTAATTACTCACGGCTCGTGCCTGCGTCACTTGCAGCACGTGGAAGAATGGTGCACGGAGCAGACCCATTGTGACGCCATCAGCAAAAGACAGTGGTTTTTAAATTCAACGTTTTTTCAGATTTTTGAACATTTTCAATAATAACCAGGAATAAAAGCCTGACATTTTCAGATAAGGTGAATTTGGACTCCACAGAAAAAATTTCTACCGGAATATGTAAACATTTTACCGTTACCGTGTCGTTTTATCGAGAAGATGTGATCACACACACATACACACACACGTACACACACATCCAAGATCAGTGTTTTATAAGTATAGATATATTTTTATATAAATTGTGTACTATTAGTAGTAAGGACACAGTTTTAAATTGTATTTTTTTTAGACCTGTGTATTTTGTGGAAAGCACTTTGGGTTGCATTCAATTGTATGAAAAGTGCTATATAAATAAAGTTATTATTATTATTATTGCACCAAGAGCCGTGCACCTTGTACGTGGACCTTGAACATTCATGCCAAGGAAGAATGCAGTGCAACCATAAATAAGCATTAGTTTGATACTGGTTTCACAGATGCTTGTAAAGTGATGTTTATCAAAGACTGCTGGAATGGAAATCTTATTATAACCATATAACCATATAACAATTACAGCACGGAAACAGGCCATCTCGGCCCTTCAGGTCCGTGCCGAACAACTTTTTTCCCTTAGTCCCAGCTGCCTGCACTCATACCATAACCCTCCATACCCTTCTCATCCATATGCCTATCCAATTTATTTTTAAATGATACCAACGAACCTGCCGCCACCACTTCCACTGGAAGCTCATTCCACACCGCTACCACTCTCTGAGTAAAGAAGTTCCCCCTCATGTTACCCCTAAACCTCTGTCCCTTAATTCTAAAGTCATGTCCTCTAGTTTGAATCTTCCCTATTCTCAAAGGGAAGAGCTTGTCCACATCAACTCTGTCTATCCCTCTCATCATTTTAATGACCTCTATCAAGTCCCCCCTTAACCTTCTGCGCTCCAGAGAATAAAGACCTAACTTATTCAACCTATCTCTGTAACTTAGCTGTTGAAACCCCGGCAACATTCTAGTAAATCTCCTCTGTACCCTCTCTATTTTGTGGACATCCTTCCTATAATTGGGCGACGAAAATTGTACACCATACTCCAGATTTGGTCTCACCAACGCCTTGTACAATTTTAACATTACATCCCAGCTTCTATACTCAATGCTCTGATTTATAAAGGCTAGCATACCAAAAGCTTTCTTTACCACCCTATCTATATGAGATTCCACCTTCAAGGAACTATGCACGGTTATTCCCAGATCCCTCTGTTCAACTGTATTCTTCAATTCCCTACCGTTTACAATGTACGTCCTATTTTGATTTGTCCTGCCAAGGTGTAGCACCTCACATTTATCAGCATTAATCTCCATCTGCCATCTTTCAGCCCATTTTTCCAACTGGCCTAAATCACTCTGTAGACTTTGGAAATCCTCTTCATTATCCACAACACCCCCTATCTTGGTATCATCTGCATACTTACTAATCCAATTTACCACCCCATCATCCAGATCATTGATGTACATGACCAACAACAAAGGACCCAACACAGATCCCTGAGGCACCCCACTAGTCACCTGCCTCCAACCCGACAAACAGCCATCCACCATTACCCTCTGGCTTCTCCCATTCAGCCACTGTTGAATCCATCTGTTATTGTAGATACAAACCCTTGTCAGAATGGAGGGATCTGGGATGGTGAAGACTGTGACTGCCTAGACAACTACGAAGGAGAATTTTGCGAATTTGTAGAAGATACGATTGAAATAGGTGAGTCTATTTTCAAATTAATCGCATTTTATGTTATTTTGATGCTCCTGCTTTTGCCTTCCCCCTGCTAGACAGACTAAACCAACTGTGTAGAAAGGAACTGCAGTTGCTGGTTTATACCGAAGATAGACACAAAGTGCTGGAGTAACTCAGCCGGTCAGGCAGCATCTCTGGAGAAAGAAGGAAGGGTTTGTTTCGGGTCGGAACCCTTCTTCAAACCTACGTACCCCTCTGTCCTGAATCCCAGCTTGTACATTTTTCAGGAAATGAGAGTCCAGCTTAGAGTTATAGAATGATACAGAGTGGAAACAAGCCATTTGGCACAACTTGCCCACTCAGGACAAAATGTCCCAGCTACGCTAGTACCACCCATCTGCGATTGCCCCATATCCCTCCAAACCTTCTGTATCTTGTATTCTCCATATGAGTTAAGATCTTGACCAACTTGTGATTGATGAATTGTATCTGATGATTTGCAGATGAAGTTGAGGCCATTGTTGAAGTTACACTCAAGATAGTGAACAAAGTATTTTCAGAAGAACTAACGGATGACCAATCACCTGAATACCAGAATTTTTCGCAAAGCTTTAAGGAACAGGTCAGCGCCCAAAACTAGATACTGTGCTCCCAATTGTCACATAGTATCTCTAGCATTAGTTAAGTCATGTCAAGTTGAGTTTATTGTCAAATGCACAAGTACAGTCAGGTACAGGTGAAGTAAAAATTGACCTTGTGGTAGTATCAAAGGCACACGGACTCAGACAAACGCACAAAGCATACAATCAACAAGAAAGCTAAAATAAAAAGACTGGTGTTTTTCTTGTTGGATATTGTCATTGCTTGTCACTTGTGTGACATGGATGTTATTTGCGACCCATTTGCCCAAGCGTGGATCTTGTCCAGGTCTTGCTGCATTTATACATGGGCTGCTTCAGTATCTGAAGAATCGTAAATGGTGCTAAACATTGTGCAAACACCAGCCAACATCCCCGCTTCTGACCTGAAGATTTAAGGAAGGTCATTGATGATGCAGCTATAGATGTTTGGGCCTAAGGCACTCCTACAGAGATGTCTTATGTCTTTGCCATCTTCCACAGTGAAGAATGCTGTGGTGGATGTTTGTGTTAAATCTTATTGTGTGTTGTGTGTTCTTTTTAATTGTATCGCTGCTGGCAAATTCATTTCACCGCACCTTCGGGTGTATGTGATGAATAAAAGTGACCCTTGACCTTACCACCACAACAATCCTCTTTGTGCAAACTATGATTCCAGCCAGTGGAAGATTTTTGCTCTGGTTGTTTCTGGTTGACTAGCATAACCAGGGCTCCTAGATCAAATACTGCCTAGATATCATGATATCACATATTGTTTTGATACCAGATATATTACATCACCACCCTCTGCAGTGGGTAATTAATACCCATTTGCCAATAGTTGATCTATTTAAGGCTCCCTGAAATTCCCTTCAATCTCTTTCCAAATTTCCATCTAATTTTCTATCAGTATACTCCAAAATTATTCCTTTTATGGCCAAATTCCCCCTCCCATTCCGAATCCTAAGCCTCCTCCATAGCCAGAGTGAGTCCCACCATATGAGCAGCACCTCATATTTTGCTTGGGTAGTTTACACCCCAGCGGTATGAACAGTGACTTCTCCAATTTCAGGTAGTCCCTGTTTTCTCCTTCTTTCCCCTCCACTTCCCAGCTCACCCACAGCCCACGGTCTCTGCCTCTTCCTTTCTTCTTCTCGACCCCCCCCCCCACCCCCACATTAGTCTGAAGAACGGTCTTGACCTTAACCCTCCGCAGCCGTCGCTGCGGGTGTCCATATGTACAGACAGGTAAAAGTCCAGGTACGTCCAGAGTCGGCTATTCCCAATCTTAACCCTACCTTAAACAGAGGTCTAACATTAACTACCTA
>OY740826.1:7722442-7729942 GCA_963514005.1 Raja brachyura | reverse complement strand
GTGCAGGTTTGTAGGGTAATTGGCTTGGTGTGAATGTAAAAATTGTCCCCAGTGGGTGTAGGATAGTGTTAGTGTGCGGGGATCGCTGGCCGGCACGGACCCGGTGGGCCGAAGGGCCTGTTTCTGTGCTGTATTTCTAAACTAAACTGTACAAGATCATTGGAGGAGTAGATCGGTTAATGCACAGAATCTTTTACCCAGAACCAGGGGCCACACACAGTTTAAGAATAAGGGGTCGGCCATTTAGAACGGAGACGAGGAAACACTTTTTCTCACAGAGAGTGGTGAGTCTGTGGAATTCTCTGCCTCAGAGGGCGGTGGAGGCCGGTTCTCTGAATGCTTTCAAGAGAGAGCTAGATAGGGCTCTTAAAGATAGTGGAGGTAGGGGATATGGGGAGAAGGCAGGAACGGGGTACTGATTGGGGATGATCAGCCGTGATCACATTGAATGGCGGTGCTGGCTCAAAGGGCCGAATGGCCTCTACTCCTGCACCTATTGTCTATTAATCAAGACCCTGATGACATTGGTTTAAAGTGAGGGGGGAAAGATTAAATGGGAACCTCAGAGGTAACATTTACCCAAACAGGTGGGTGTATGGAACCAGCTGCCGGAGGAGGTAGTTAAGGCAGGTACTATTGCAATGTTTAAGAGACACATGGATAGGACAGGTTTAGAGGGATATGTGCCAAGCGCAGGCACATAGGACTAGTGGAGATGAGACGTTGGTCGGCGTGGGCAAGTTGGAATGAAGGGCCTGTTTCTACACTCTATCACTGTACAATTTGAGGAAGGACATTCTTGCTGTTGAGGGAGCCCAGTGTAGGTTCACCAGGTTAGTTCTAGGGATGGCGGGACTGTCATATGTTGAGAGAATGGAGCGGCTGGGCTTGTACACTCTGGAGTTTAGAAAGATGAGAGGGGATCTTATTGAAACATATAAGATTATTAAGGGTTTGGACACACTAGAGGCAGGAAACATGTTCCCGATGTTGGGGGCGTCCAGAACCAGGGGCCACACACAGTTTAAGAATAAGGGGTAAGCCATTTAGAACGGAGATGAGGAAACACTTTTTCACACAGAGAGTTGTGAGTTTGTGGAACTCTCTGCCTCAGAGGGCGGTGGAGGCCAGTTCTCTGGATGCTTTCAAGAGAGAGCTGGATAGGGCGCTTAAAGATAGCGGAGTCATGGTATATGGGGAGAAGGCAGGAACGGGGTACTGATTGGGGATGATCAGCCATGATCACATTGAATGGTGATGCTGGCTCGAAGGGCAGAATGGCCTGCACCTATTGTCTATTGTTCCGGGACGACTGGACACTATGGGGGACTGACTGTATCCTCAATCAGGATTATGATGCAGTCATTCAATGTTAAACATAGAAAATAGGTGGTGGAGTAGGCCATTCGGCCCTTCGAGCCTGCACCGCCATTCAATGTGATCATGGCTGATCATCCACAACCCGTTCCTGCCTTCTCCCCATTTTCCCCATTTCCCTTGCTTCCGTTGGCCCTAAGAGCTAAATCTAACTCTCTCGTGAAATTAGAGTATGTTTAGGTGGAAGGAATATCTGGGAATTTGGCCAAGATGCCTCAAAGCCTTTCCTATCCCTGTACAGATCCAAATGTCTTTCAAATGTTCTGATAGTGCTGGGGTCAGTCTTGGTCTTGATGTAGAGAGAGAGAGAGAGAGAGAGAGAGAGAGAGAGAGAGAGTGGGGGAGAGAGAGAGAGGGAGAGAGGGAGAGAGAGAGAGAGAGAGAGAGAGAGAGAGAGAGAGAGAGAGAGAGAGACGGAGAGAGAGGGAATAGACACAAAAAGCTGGAGCAACTCAGTGGGTCAGGCGGCATCTGTGGAGAAAAGGAATTGGTGACATTTCGTCTCTTCATAACAAGAGGAGTCGAGTACAGGAGCAAAGAGGTCCTCCTGCAGTTGTACAGGGCCCTAGTGAGACCACACCTGGAGTATTGTGTACAGTTTTGGTCTCCAAACTTGAGGAAGGACATTCTTGCTATTGAGGGAGCCCAGCGTAGGTTCACCAGGTTAATTCCTGGGATGGCGGGACTGTCATATGCTGAGAGAATGGAGCGGCTGGGCTTGTACACTCTGGAGTTTAGAAGGATGAGAGGGGATCTTATTGAAACATATAAGATTATTAAGGGATTGGACACGCTAGAGGCAGGAAACATGTTCCCGATGTTGGGGGAGTCCAGAACCAGGGGCCAGACAGTTTAAGAATAAGGGGTAAGCCATTTAGAACGGAGACGAGGAAACACTTTTTCTCACAGAGAGTTGTGAGTTTGTGGAATTCTCTGCCTCAGAGGGCGGTGGAGGCCGGATCTCTGGATACTTTCGTGAGAGAGCTAGATAGGGCTCTTAAAGATAGCGGAGTCAGGGGATATGGGGAGAAGGCAGGAACGGGGTACTGATTGGGGATGATCAGCCATGAATGGCCTACGCCTGCACCTGTTGTCTATTGTGTCGACACCCTTCCTGACTCTTCTTCAGGAGAGGGAGGGGGGGTAGTTTGCACAATCCCCAGCCTGCCAGCTGCCTGCCTTTCCTGATTTAGACCAGTTTAGAGATGCAGCGTGGAAACAGGCCCTTCGGTCCACCACATCCGCGACGACCAGCGATCCCCCCGTACACTATTTCTATCCAACACACACTGGGGACATCTTGCAAAGGCCAAAGAACCTACAAACCAGCACGTCTTTGGAGTGTGGGAGGAAACCTGTGCACCCGGCGAAAATCCACACGATCACTGGGAGAACGTTCAAACTCCGTACAGACAGCACCAGTAGTCGGGATCGATCCCGGGTCTCTGGTGCCGTGAGGCAGGAAGTCTACCGCTAAGCCACTACGCTCAGTCATGTCCTACCCTGCCGACTCATCTTGTACTAACTACCTTGTCGTTCCGAACCAGATGAAATGGCGCAGCGGGTCACAGCGCCAGAGACACGGGTTGGATCCTGGCCTCTGGTGCCGAAAGTACTCACTTTGCACGTTCTCCCCCGTGACCTGCGTGGGTTTTCTCCGGGTGCTCCGGTTTCCTCCCACGCTCCAAAGACGTGCGGGCTTGTGGAGTCATTGGCCCCTTGTGTGTAGGCAGTGGATGAAGCCGTCCAGCTTTAGCTCAGTGGGTCCTTAGCAGCACCAACTTATCACAAGTTCCACTCTGTTCCCTACGGGCGCTGCCTGACCGTTTTGTCCAGGGTTCGATTCCCGCTCGGGGAAGAAGTTCAACACGGAAAGAAAACACAACAGGCGAAGGGTCTGGACCCGGGAACGTCACCCATTCCTTCTATTCTGCCACAGAAGGTAGTTGAGGCCAGTTCATTGGCTATATTTAAGAGGGAGTTAGATGTGGCCCTTGTGGCTAAAGGGATCAGAGGGATATGGAGAGAAGGCAGGTACGGGATACTGAGTTGGATGATCAGCCATGATCATAGTGAATGGCGGTGCAGGCTCGAAGGGCCGAATGGCCTCTACTCCTGCACCTAATTTCTATGTTTCTATGTTTCTATGAGAAAGTGGCACAACATAGAACTAGTGTGAAGGGGTGATTGCTGGTCGGCGCGGTGGGCCGAGGGTCCATACGGTATCTGTGAAGTATAAACTAAACCGACCCACTCTGGTGAGGCCACATCTGGAGTATTGTGTACAGTTTTGGTCTCCTAATTTGAGGAAGGATAGCCTTGTGATTGAGGCAGTGCAGCGTAGGTTCACCAGATTGATCCCTGGGATGGCGGGACTGTCATATGAGGAAAGATTGAAAAGACTGGGCTTGTATTCACTGGAATTTAGAAGGATGAGGGGGGGGGATCTTATAGAAACATATAAAATTATAAAAGGACTAGATGCAGGAAAAATGTTCCTAACGTTGGGCGAGTCCAGAACCAGGGGCCACAGTCTTAGAATAAAGGGGAGGTCATTTAAGACTGAGGTGAGAAAAACACTTTTTCATCCAGAGAGTCGTGAATTTGTGGAATTCCCTGCCACAGAGGGCAGTGGAGGCCAAATCACTGGATGGATTTAAGAGAGAGTTAGATAGAGCTCTAGGGGCTAGTGGAGTCAAGGGATATGGGGAGAAGGCAGGCACGGGTTATTGATTGGGGACGATCAGCCATGATCACAATAAATGGTGGTGCTGGCTCGAAGGGCCGAATGGCCTCCTCCTGCACCTATTGTCTATGTTTCTATGTTTCTTCGATGTATTCTTGCTGCTGAAAGGTATTCTCACTTGTACTTCCATCTCATTCAGTTTAGTTTCGAGATACAGCACGGAAACAGGCCCTTCGGCCCACCGAGTCTGCGCCGCACACACTAACACTATCCCACACCCACCGGGGACAATTTTTACATTTGACACCAAGCCAATTAACCTACAAACCCGCACGTCTTTGGAGTGTGGGAGGTAACGGAAGATCTCGGGGAAAACTCACACAGGTTACGGGGGAGGAGGGGGGGGGGAACGTGCAAACTCCGTACAGACAGCACTCGTAGTCGGGATCGAACCCGTGGTTGGGATCAGCGGTGGAGTTGCTGCCAGCCAAACAGATCAGATACATTGTACACAAAGGCACTATGTGGGTCTTATGTAAACCTACGCTGCACTAAGGTCCTACTGCAGTTGTACAGGGCCCTGGTGAGACCGCACCTGGAGTATTGTGCGCAGTTTTGGTCCCCTGATTTGAGGAAGGACATTCTTGCTATTGAGGGAGTGCAGCGTAGGTTCACCAGGTTAATTCCCGGGATGGCGGGACTGTCATATGCTGAGAGAATGGAGCGGCTGGGCTTGTACACTCTGGAATTCAGAAGGATGAGGGGTTATCTTATTGAAACATATAAGATTAGTAAGGGCTTGGACACGCCTGAGGCAGGAAACATATTCCCGATGTTGGGGGAGTCCAGAACCAGGGGCCACACACAGTTTAAGAATAAGAAGTAAGCCATTTAGAACGGAGATGAGGAAACATTTTTTCTCACAGAGAGTGGTGAGGCTGTGGAATTCTCTGCCTCAGAGGGCGGTGGAGGCTGGTTCTCTGGATGCTTTCAAGAGAGAGCTGGATAGGGCTCTTAAAGATAGCGGGGTCAGGGGATATGGGGAGAAGGCAGGAACGGGGTACTGATTGGGGATGATCAGCCGTGATCACATTGAATGGCGGTGCAGGCTTGCGGCAGGGAATTCCACAAATTCACAACTCTGGGTGAAAACGTTTTTTCCTCACCTCAGTCTTAAACCGCCTCCCCTTTAATCTAAGGGGCCCCTGGTTCTGAATTTGCCCAACATTGGTAACACTTTTCCTGCATCTATCTTGTCCAGTCCTTTTATAATTTTATATGTTTCTATAAGATCCCCCCTCATCCTTGCCCTGTCTTTTCAATCTTTCCTCATATGACAGTCCTGCCATCCCAGGGATCAATCCGGTGAACCTACGCTGCACTGCCTCAATCACAAGGATGTCCTTCCTCAAATTAGGAGACCAAAACTGTACACAATACTCCTGATGTGGTCTCACCAGAGCCCTATGCAGAAGAACCTCTTTACTCCTATACTGAAATCCTCTTGTTATGAAGGCCAACTCAGCGGGTCAGGCAGCATCTGTGGAGAACATGGATAGGTGACGTTTCACAGAGTGCTGGAGTAACTCAGCGGGTCAGGCAGCATCTGTGGAGAACATGGATAGGTGACGTTTCACAGAGTGCTGGAGTAACTCAGCGGGTCAGGCAGCATCTCTGGAGAGAAGGACTGGGTCGAGACCCTTCTTCAGACTGAAGTTCTTGGTTCTGCCTAACGAGCGGAGAGAAAGAACGATGACCGGAGTGGGACAGGGACAAGTCTTTGATGATATTGTGTCCATCATCAAGTTTACTCTGTCATCTTCATTAGTCCCAGGAGCAGAATGATACCATTCGGCCCATCAAGTCTACACCGCCATTCAATCACGGCTGATCTATCTTTCCATCTCAACCCCATTCTCCTGCCTTCTCCCCTAACCCCTGACACCCGCGTTAATCAAGAACTTACCGAATAGTGAAAGGCCTGGACCGAGTGGATGTGGAGAGGATGTTTCCACTGGTGGGAGAGTCTAGGACCAGAGGGCACAGCCTCAGAATTAAAGGATGTTCCTTTAGGAGGTAGACAAGCTCTTTCTGATACATGTAGTCCCTTGTTCTGGACTTCCCCAACATCGGGAACAATCTTCCTGCATCTAGCCTGTCCAACCCCCTAAGAGTGTTGTACGTTTCTATAAGATCCCCCAACATCCCAAAGACGTTCTTCTGTGGGTTTGTAGTGTAGATGGGAATGGGAATGGATGGAAAAGTGGGATAAGGTGGCAACAGGCGGTCGATGGTCAGCCCGGACTAGGAGGGGCCGAAGGGCCTGTATCTCTGAAGTCCACCCAGGGTAGACAGTGGGGAGGTTCTCTCAGGGTGGGGAGGGGGGGGTGGGGGGCGTTTGTCTCGGAGGCGTGGGTGTACTTACAAGTCGGCGAGGTAGATTTTGGGCCTGGTCCCTCCGCTGGTCCGATCACTCACACCCTCTCTCTCTCGGCAACGATCACCGCTCCTCTGCAGCGTCCTGTTATCCCGCAACCCCACCGCTGCTGCACCGCTGGCTGCTGCTCCAAAGGTGTCTGCGTCAGCTGATGCACCTCGTTACCCACGGTTAATAAGTCATCCGACCTTGCGTCGCCACGGCAACCGGAGGCTCCGTAGGCCGAGCCTGCCGACCGTCTCCCTCCCCGACACTCATCCCCCCACCTCACCGCGCCAGAGACCCGGGTTCGATCCTGACCTCGACTGCTGCCTGTACGGAGTTTGCACGCTCTCCCCGTGACCGCGTGGGTTTTCTCCGGGTGCTCCGGGTTTCCTCCCGCGTCCCAAAGACATGCGGGTTTGCATACACTCACACACACACGCAGTCACGTACACACACTCACTCACACTCACTGAAGCACCACTCCCACTCACACACACTCATAGTCGCTCTCACGCACATTCTCAGCCTCACACTCACATCAAACACTCACACACATCCACATACATACCACACTCACTCTCGAGCACCACACACACATGCGCACGCACACATGCACTCACAGTCTCACAAACACACACATGCGCACGCACACACGCACTCACAGTCTCAGCCTCACAAACAAGCACACACACGCACACACACACACTCAGCCTCACGCGCGCACACACTCGCACACATACAAACCACGCTCACTCTTGAGCACCACACACACACGCACGCACACACGCACTCACAGTCTCACAAACACACACACGTACGCACACACGCACTCACAGTCTCACAAACACACTCACGCGCATGCACACACGTACTCACAGTCTCAGTCTCACAAACACACACATGCGCACGCACACACGCACTCACAGTCTCACAAACACGCGCACGCACACACGCACTCACAGTCCCACAAACACACACACGCACTCACAGTCTCAGCCTCACAAAAACGCGCACA
>OY740826.1:7716704-7719204 GCA_963514005.1 Raja brachyura | reverse complement strand
ATGTTACAAAACTTACCTTGAGCAGCGCTGCAGTTCTGCCGCTCCCCGTGTGCGCGACTTTGGCGCCTTTCAGAGGGGGGCGAGTTTAAAGTGCCGTTTTTCTTCAGACTGGGAAAATCGATCCATGTCGGGTGATTTTGTTGCGGAAGAAAAATCGCTCCGACATTTCATTCATGAAGGTATTTTTAAATTACGCTAGATTATTTATTATCTAGAGTAATTTAAAAATCACCTTCAAAAGCCGTGAGCGCCGACAACGGGAAGGATTTTGCGTAGGGGAGAAAAAAAGGTAAATAGTTTATTTTTATATTAAAAGTTGGTTTCTATGGAGGCTTTAATCATATTTTCATGTTGCGAAATGGGGTCCAAAAAAAATGTCGGAGCGATTTTTCTTCCGCAACGAAATCGCCCGACATGGATCGATTTTCAAGGTCTGTTGAAAAACGGCACTTTAAGCCCGCCCCCCTCTGAAAGACGCGAAAGTCGCGCACACGGGGAGCGGCAGAACTGCAGCGCTGCTCAAGGTAAGTTTTGTAACATACCTACCTAGACTCCTCAGGTCTTCAGGGACAGGTTTACTCTGAGTTCCCAGGGTCAGAACAAAAAAGGCTGAAGCAGCGTTCAGTTTTTATGCTCCACACCTGTGGAGCACGCTCCCTGAACACCTGAGGTGTGCACAGACTGTAACGTCATTTAAATCAGGCCTAAAAACACTGTTGTTTACGGTAGCTTTTCCATAACCCAACATGCAGGTAATCTTAATCTTCTAATCTGAACCCTTTTATGTGCTTATCATTTTAATATTTTAGAAACTTTGTCTTCTTATACATGCAATTGTCTGATTGCTTGTTTTGTAATTTTTTGATTTGGGCTATTTTGTTGTCCTGCGTTGCGATTGTGGTTCTACGATGTTTTAAAACATTCTTTTGTTTATCTTGTAAAGCACTATGAATTTGGTCTCCAAATCTGAGGAAAGACATCCTTGCCGTAGAGGGGAGTACAGAGAAGGTTCACCAGACTGATCCCCGGGATGGCAGGACTTCCATATGAAGAAAGACTGGATAGACTCGGCTTGTACACGCTGGAATTTAGAAGATTGAGGGGGGATCTTATAGAAGCTGACAAAATTTTTAAGGGGCTGGACAGGCTAGATGCAGGAAGATTGTTCCCGATGTTGGGGAGGTCCAGGACAAGGGGTCACACAGTTTAAGGATAAGGGGGAATTCCTTTAGGACCGAGATGAGGAAAACATTCTTTACACATTGTTCCCGATGTTGGGGGAGTCCAGAACAAGGGGTCACACAGTTTAAGGATAAAGGGGAAGTCTTTTAGGACCAAAATGAGACAGAGAGAGTGGTGAGTCTCTGGAACTCTCTGCCACAGAAGGTAGTTGAGGCCAGTTCATTGGCTATATTTAAGAGGGAGTTAGATGTGGCACTTGTGGCTAAAGGGATCAGGGGGTATGGAGAGAAGGCAGGTACGGGATACTGAGTTGGATGATCAGCCATGATCACATTGAATGGCGGTGCAGGCTCGAAGGGCTGAATGGCCTCTACTCCTGCACCTATTGTCTGTGTTTCTATGAATTGCAGCTTGTATGAATGATGCTGTATAAATAAACTTGTCTTGCCTTGTGTTAACGTGAGCTTGAGAGTTTAGAGTTGAGAGATACAGCACGGAAACAGGCCCTTCGGCCCACCGAGTCCGTACTAGCTCTGCCATCGCACGTAAGTGTTTTCTCCGTCTTTAAGGCGCGCCCTGCCTCGGGTTGCCCGCCACGACACGGGCCACAGCGGGTAGAGCTGCTGCCTCACAGCGCCGGAGTCCCGGGATCGACACGCTGTCTGTACGGAGTTTGCACGTTCTCCGAGATCTTCGGTTTCCCTCCACACTCCGAATACGTACAAGTTTGTAAGGTTAACCGGCTTGGTGTGTGTGTGCGTGTGTGTGCGTGTGTGTGTGTGTGTGTGTGTGTGCGTGTGTGTGTGAGTGTGTATGTGTGTGTGTGTGTGTGTGTGTGTGTGTCAATTAGAAACATAGAAACATAGAAATTAGGTGCAGGAGTAGGCCATTCGGCCCTTCGAGCCTGCACCGCCATTCAATATGATCATGGCTGGTCATCCAACTCAGTATCCCGTACCTGCCTTCTCTCCATACCCTCTGATCCCCTTAGCCACAAGGGCCACATCTAACTCCCTCTTAAATATAGCCAATGAACTGGCCTCAACTACCCTCTGTGGCAGAGAGTTCCAGAGACCCACCACTCTCTGTGTGAAAAAATTTCTTCTCATCTCAGTCCTAAAGGATTTCCCCCTTATCCTTAAACTGTGACCCCTTGTTCTGGACCTCCCCAACATCGGGAACAATCTTCCTGCATCTAGCCTGTCCAACCCCTTAAGAATTTTGTAAGTTTCTATAAGATCCCCTCTCAATCTCCTAAATTCTAGAGAGTATAAACCGAGTCTATGCAGTCTTTGTTCATAAGACAGTCCTGACATCC
>OY740826.1:7591704-7699204 GCA_963514005.1 Raja brachyura | reverse complement strand
GCAACTGCAGGAATCGCAGAGATATGGGGAATACCGTTCAAACGAGCTAGAATAATGTTTCAAAACTGACCGACCAAGGAAAAGAAATAGTGAAATTATTTTGGCCAGTTGAAAATGAGCCCGGCATATGCCGTAGGTAGCCACCAAACTCAGGAACTGCAGAGGGTTACACAAAAGGCTGGAGAAACTCAGCGGGTGCAGCAGCATCTAAGGAGCGAAGGAGATAGGCAACTTTTCGGGTCGAGACCCTTCTTCAGACTGGTCAGGGATCAGGGAAACGAGAGATATAGACGGTGATGTGGAGAGATAAAGAACAACGAATGAAAGATATGCAAAAAAGTATCGATGATGAAGGAGACAGGCCATTGTAAGCTGTTTGTAGTGTGAAAATGAGACTTGGGTGGGGGACAGATAGAGATAGAGAGGGAATGCCAGGGCCCGAGGGCTGAGGGAGAGGTGGGAAGGGGAGGAGGCAGCCGGGGTTAACAGAATTGAGAAAATTCAATGTTTAAGCCCAGAGGATGCAGACTCCCCAAGCGGAATATGAGGTGCTGTTCCTCCAACTTGCGGTGTTGCTCACTCTGGCCGTGGAGGAGGCCCAGGACCGAGAGGTCGGATACGGATACGGAATGGGAGGGGGGAGTTGAAGTGCTGAGCCGCCGGGAGGTCGGGCTGGTTATTGTACGGAATGGGAGGGGGAGTTGAAGGAACTGCAGATGCTGGTTTATGCTGAAGATAGATGAAAAGTGCTGGAGTAACTCAGCGGGACGGGCAGCGTCTCTGGAGAGAAGGAATGGGCGACGTTTCGGGTCGAGACCCTTCTTCGGACAGAGAGTCAGTTCCCGGGATGGCCCTGGTGAGACCACACCTGGAGTATTGTGTGCAGTTTTGGTCCCCTAATTTGAGGAAGGACATTCTTGCTATTGAGGGAGCCCAGCGTAGGTTCACCAGGTTAATTCCCGGGATGGCGGGACTGTCATATGCTGAGAGAATGGAGCGGCTGGGCTTGTACACTCTGGAGTTTAGAAGGATGAGAGGGGATCTCATTGAAACATATAAGATTGTTAAGGGTTTGGACACGCTAGAGGCAGGAAACATGTTCCCGATGTTGGGGGAGTCCAGAACCAGGGGCCACACACACACACAGTTTAAGAATAAGGGGTCAGCCATTTAGAACGGACACTTTTTCTCACAGAGAGTTGTGAGTCTGTGGAATTCTCTGCCTCAGAGGACAGTGGAGGCCGGTTCTCTGGATGCTTTCAAGAGAGAGCTAGATGGGGCTCTTAAAGATAGCGGAGTCAGGGGGATATGGGGAGAAGGCAGGAACGGGGTACTGATTGGGGATGATCAGCCGTGATCACATTGAATGGCGGTGCTGGCTCGAAGGGCCGAATGGCCTCTACTCCTGCACCCATTGGCTGTTGGGCGACGTTTTGGGTCGAGACCCTTCTTCAGACTGAAAGTCAGGGGGGAGAGGGAAACGAGAGGTATGGAAGGGAAGGGTGCAAAGGCGTGAAAAGAATAGATCAAAGCAGAAGAAGATCAAGCAGAAGGTGACAGAGGTGGGCGGAGTTGTACAGTTTGAGATTTGATGGCCTATGATGAAAGAATGGGTCGACTGGGCTTATATTCACTGGAATTTAGAAGGATGAGAGGGGATCTTATTGAAAAATATATCAAATTCATAAAGGATTGGACAGGTTAGATGCAGGAAAAAATGTTCCCAATGTTGGGGGAAGTCTAGAACCGGGGGGCCAAACACAGTTTAAGAATAAGGGGTCGGCCGTTTTGGACTGAGATGAGGAAAAACTGTTCCACTCGTTGAGAGTTGTGAATCTGTGGAATTCCCTGCCACAGAGGGCAGTGGAGGCCAAGTCACTGGATGGATTTAAGAGAGTTAGATAGAGCTCTAGGGGCTAGTGGAGTCAAGGGGTATGGGGGAGAAGGCAGGAACGGGGTTACTGATTGTGGACGATCAGCCACGATCATATCGAATGGTGCTGCTGGCTGTATGGGCCGAATGGTCGACTCCTCCTGCACCTATTTTCGATGTTTCTATCGCCACAGGGAGGGGGGGAAGACCAAACTCCTGTGGTGTTGTGTGCTGCATCTTGGTGGGACTTCAGTCTGTTGACCAGTGTGTCACGGAGGGGGTGTGGGGGGGGGGGGTGAGATATATTGTCCAGGACGCTCAACGGATTTTGGGAACCGAGGACATTTGAGGCCAATATGCAGCATCTGCGGAGGGAGAACGAGGACCAGAGAGATGGCGTTTGAGGCTGCAAAGGAATTCTCATCTCAACGGGCAACGCCACTGCTCGACGAAGAGAACATTGGGACCATTTTTTTTTTCCTGTTCTTTCTCTCTGGAGATATCTGGGAGATTCCACATCTGGGATTCTGGGATTCTGGGAGGGGGGGGGGGGGGGGGGTTGCTTAGGATTAAATCCATTCCATTGTAACCTGTACAAGTCCGCTTGTTTTTGGAGTGTACATGAGTCTTGTTGACCTATCTGGAGAAAAAAACAAATATATATAACGTTTTGATGTTGCAGAACCTGACGTCTTTTTCCATTCAATTATTTTCAAAAAGAGAAGAAGAGAGAGAAAAAAAGTGTAAATTACTCGATTGGGGGGGGCGGGGCGGGGGCGGGGGTGGCGGGAAGGCAAAGGGCGAGCGGTTCAGTACTAGTTTTGCTATGAATAAAAGCCCATATTTTATTCAACGCTAGTCCTCTTTCTTGCGGTTCCGACCGGGGAGGGTGACGATCGATCGAGCCACTGGCACCCCGGGATTTGAGGCACAGATTCGGTGATTTTATAAAAGCACCCGAAAAAAAAAAAAAAATGACCTACCCTGGAAGGTTTCGTTTCGTACACTGAGATCAAGTTGAAGCGAGTTTATCCACGGGAGCTCTGAGTTAACTCGAGTTTATCATCATGAGGGTTACACAAAAGGCTGGAGAAACTCAGCGGGTGCAGCAGCATCTAAGGAGCGAAGGAGATAGGCGACGTTTCGGGTCGAGACCCTTCTTCAGACTGGTCAGGGATCAGGGAAACGAGAGATATAGACGGTGATGTGGAGAGATAAAGAACAATGAATGAAAGATATGCAAAAAAGTATCGATGATAAAGGAAGCAGGCCATTGTAAGCTGTTTGTAGTGTGAAAAATGAGACTTGGGTGGGGGAGAGATAGAGAGAGAGAGGGAATGCCAGGGCCCGAGGGCTGAGGGAGAGGTGGGGAGGGGAGGAGGCAGCCAGGGTTAACAGAATTGAGAAAATTCAATGTTTAAGCCCAGAGGATGCAGACTCCCCAAGCAGAATATGAGGTGCTGTTCCTCCAACTTGCGGTGTTGCTCACTCTGGCCGTGGAGGAGGCCCAGGACCGAGAGGTCGGATGTGGATACGGAATGGGAGGGGGAGTTGAAGTGCTGAGCCACCGGGAGGTCGGGTTGGTTATTGCGGACCGAGCGGAGGTGTTCGGCGAAACGATCGCCCAGCCTCCGCTTGGTCTCACCGATATAGATCAGCTGGCATCTGGAGCAACGGATGCAGTAGATGAGGTTGGAGGAGGTGCAGGTGAACCTCTGTCGGACTTGGAAGGACTGCTTGGGTCCCTGAAAGGAGTGGAGGGGGGAGGTGAAGGGACAAGTGTAGCATCTCTTGCGGTTGCAAGGGAAAGTGCCCGGGGAAGGAGTGGAGCGGGAGGGAAGGGAAGAATTGACGAGGGAGTTGCGGAGGGAGCGGTCTTTGCGGAAGGCAGACAGGGGGGGGAGATGGGAAGATGTGGCGAGTGGAGGGGTCACGTTGGAGGTGGCGAAACTGGCGGAGGACTATCTGTTGTATGCGCTGGCTGGTGGGGTGAAAGGTGAGGACCAGGGGGACTCGGCCCTTGTTGTGAGTGGGGGAATGGGGAGAGAGGGCAGTGTTGCGGGGTATGGAGGAGACCCTGGTGCGAGCCTCATCTATAGTGGGGGAGGGGAAACCCCGTTCTCTGAAGAACGAGGACATTTGTGATGACCTGGTGTGGAACACGTCATCCTGGGAGCAGATGCGGCGTCGACGGAGGAATTGGGAATAGGGGATGGAGTCCTTACAGGAAGCAGGGTGGGAGGAAGAGTAGTCCAGGTAGCTGTGGGAGTCAGTTGGTTTGTAGTGGATGCCGGTCAGGAGTGTATCACCTGCAATAGAGATGGTGAGGTCAAGGAATGGTAGGGAAATGCTGGGACAATGAAATTCTTGCTCTGCTTCAGCACAACAGAACATAGACGGCATTGACTACAAAACAGATCAGTGTGTCCATATACCATTATATAAATATACACACATGAATAAATAAACTGATAAAGTGCAGATAATGGGTTATTAATGTTCAGAGTTTCGTCCGAGCCAGGTTTAATAGCCTGGTGGCTGTGGGGAAGTAGCTATTCCTGAACCTGGACGTTGCAGTCTTCAGGCTCCTGTACCTTCTACCTGAAGGCAGCTGGGAGATGAGTGTGTGGCCAGGGTGGTGTGGGTCCTTGATGATGCTGCCGGCCTTTTTGAGGCAGCGACTGCGATAAATCCCCTCGATGGAAGGAAGGTCAGAGCCGATGATGGACCGGGCAGTGTTTACTACTGTTTGTAGTCTTTTCCTCTCCGGGGCGCTCGAGTTGCCGAACCAAGCCACGATGCAACCGGGTCAGCAAGCTCTCTACTGTACACCTGTAGAAGTTAGAGAGAGTCCTCCTTGACAGACCGACTCTCCGTAATGGCCTCGCTGAAAGGCACAGAGCGCTGGAACTACTTAAAAAGTCAATTTTATTCATCACATTTGAATATTCGAAGGTGCAGTGATTTGAATTTGCCAGCAGCGATACACTTAGAAAGAACACACAATACACAATAGACAATAGACAATAGGTGCAGGAGTAGAGGCCATTCGGCCCTTCGAGCCAGCACCGCCATTCAACATGATCATGGCTGATCATCCAACTCAGTATCCCGTACCTGCCTTCTCCCCATACCCCCTGATCCCTTAAGCCACAAGGGCCACATCTAACTCCCTCTTAAATATAGCCAATGAACTGGCCTCAACGACCTTCTGTGGCAGAGAATTCCAGAGACTCACCACTCTCTGTGGAAAGAATGTTTTCCTCATCTCGGTCCTAAAGGAATTCCCCCTTATCGTTAGACTGTGACCCCCTGTTCTGGACTCCCCCAACATCGGGAACAATCTTCCAGCATCTAGCTTGTCCAACCTCTTAAGAATTTTGTTAAAGAAGGAACTGCTGATGCTGGAGAATCGAGGGTTACACAAAAGGGTCTCGACCCGAAACGTCGCCTATCTCCTTCGCTCCTTAGATGCTGCTGCACCCGCTGAGTTTCTCCAGCCTTTTGTGTAACCCTTAAGAATTTTGTAAGCTTCTATAAGATCCCCCCTCAATCTTCTAAATTCCAGCGAGTACAAGCCGAGTCTATCCAGTCTTTCCTCATATGAAAGTCCTGCCATCCCAGGAATCAGTCTGGTGAATCTTCTCTGTACCCCCTCTATGGGAAGAATGTCTTTCCTCAGATTAGGAGACCAAAACTGTACGCAATACTCCAGGTGTGGCCTCACTGAGACCCTGTACAATTGCAGTAGAACCTCCCTGCACCTGTACTCAAATCCTTTTGCTATGAATGCTAACATACCATTCGCTTTCTTCACTGCCTGCTGCACCTGCATGCCTACTTTCAATGACTGGTGTACCATGACACCCAGGTCTCGTTGCATCTCCCCTTTTCATAATCTGCCACCATTCAGATAATAGTCTACCCTCATGTTTTTGCCACCAAAGTGGATAACCTCACATTTATCCACATTATACTGCATGCAATAAAAAATGTACCACAAACATCCACTACAACATTCTTCACTGTGGCAGAGGGCGATTCTCCGGCGATCCCTGGCTCCGGATAGTAAGTCCACGCCTCACCCGCCGGCTAGAAGCTCCGCAGACCCCGGCTTCAGGATGTTATGGTCAGGATTCACTATGAGAATCTAGGAACTGCAGATACTGGTTATATTAATACTCAAAAAGGACACAAAGTGCTGGAGTAACTCAGTGGGTCAGGCATTACTATGAGGCTGAAGGAACTGCAGATGCTGGCTTAAACACAAAAAGACACAAAGTGCTGGAGTAACTCAGCAGGTCAGGCATCTTTATGAGAATCAAGGAACTGCAGGTGCTGGCTTAAATTAAAAAAGATACAAAGTGCTGGAGTAACTCAGCGGGTTAGGCCTCATTATGAGGCTCAAGGAACTGCAGGTGCTGGCTTAAACACAAAAAGGACACAAAGTGCTGGAGTAACTCAGCGGGCCAGGCCTCATTATGAGGCTGAAGGAACTGCAGGTGCTGGCTTAAACACAAAAAGGACACAAAGTGCTGGAGTAACTCAGTGGGTCAGGCATTACTATGAGGCTCAAGGAACTGCAGATGCTGTTTATATTAATAAACAAAAAGACACAAAGTGCTGGAGTAACTCAGTGGGTCAGGCATTACTATGAGGCTGAAGGAACTGCAGGTGCTGGTTTATACACAAAAAGGACACAAAGTGCTGGAGTAACTCAGCGGATCAGGCATTACTATGAGGCTGAAGGAACTGCAGATGCTGGTTAATAAACAAAAAGATACAAAGTGCTGGAGTAACTCAGCAGGTCAGGCATTACTATGAGGCTGAAGGAACTGCAGGTGCTGGCTTAAACACATAAAGACACAAAGTGCTGGAGTAACTCAGCAGGTCAGGCATCGTTTTGAGGCTGAAGGAACTGCAGATGCTGGCTTAAACACAAAAAGGACACAAAGTGCTGGAGTAACTCAGCTGGTCAGGCATCTTTATGAGAATCAAGGAACTGCAGATGCTGGTTAATAAACAAAAAGACACAAAGTGCTGGAGTAACTCAGCGGGTCAGGGAGCATCTCTGGAGAGAAGGAATGGGTAACATTTTGGGTTGAGACCGATCGTCAGAGTTACTCCAGCAGTTTGTGTCCATCTTCAGTTTCAACCAGTATCTGTAGTTCTGTGTGAGACCACACCTAGAGTATTGTGCGCAGTTTTGGTCCCCTGAGGAAGGACATTCTTGCTATTGAGGGAGCCCAGCGTAGGTTCACCAGGTTAATTCCCGGGATGGTGGGACTGTCATACGCTGAGAGAATGGAGCAGCTGGGCTTGTACACTCTGGAGTTTAGAAGGATGAGAGGGGATCTCATTGAAACATATAAGATTGTTAAGGGTTTGGACACGCTAGAGGCAGGAAACACGTTCCCCATGTTGGGGGAGTCCAGAACCAGGGGCCACACATACAGTTTAAGAATAAGGAGTAAGACATTTAGAACGGAGACAAGGAAACACTTTTTCTCACAGTGAGTGGTGAGTCTGTGGAATTCTCTGCCTCAGAGGGCGGTGGAGGCCGGTTCTCTGGATACTTTCAAGAGAGAGCTAGATAGGGCTCTTAAAGATAGCGGAGTCAGGGGGATATGGGGAGAAGGCAGGAATGGGGAACTGATTGGGGATGATCAGCCATGATCACAGTGAATGGCGGTGCTGGCTCGATGGGCCGAATGGCCTCTACTCCTGCACCTATTGTCTATTGCGTTCAGGTGGCATTCGCTCCTCCCCATGGACCTCCTCTCCTGATCCAGAGCCATCTCGAGGCACTTCTCCGCTGCCTCTGTGGTGTTCTTGATGGCTCTTCTCCTCGCCACTCGGTTGGTGCCCAGTGCACTCAAGGCTTTGTCGAGCGATTGCCCTGCAAAACCTCTGCAGCCAACCTAGATGGACACACACCTTGCCTTCCAGCCCTGCTTACGGCAGTCTATGACCAGCTCTTCGTACTTGGTCATCTTCCTCTCATAGAAACATAGAAAAAAGGTGCAGGAGTAGAGGCCATTCGGCCCTTCGAGCCTGCACCGTCATTCAATATGATCATGGCTGATCATCCAACTCAGTATCCTGTACCTGCCTTCTCTCCATACCACAAGGGCCACATCTAACTCCCTCTTAAATATAGACAAAGAACTGGCCTCAACTACCTTCTGTGGCAGAGAATTCCACAGATTCACCACTCTCTGTGTGAAAAATGATTTTCTCATCTCGGTCCTAAAAGACTTCCCCCTTATTCTTAAACTGTGTGACCCCTTGTTCTGGACCTCCCCAACATCGGGAACAATCTTCCTGCATCTAGCCTGTCCAACCCCTTAAGAATTTTGTACATTTCTATAAAATCTCCCCTCAATCTTCTAAATTCTAGCGAGTACAAGCCGAGTCTATCCAGTCTTTCTTCATATGAAAGTCCTGACATCCCAGGAATCAGTCTGGTGAACCTTCTCAACTACTTTCAGTGGCAGAGAATTCCACAGATTTATCACTCTCTGTGTGAAGAAAAAAATTCTCATAGAAACATAAAAAATAGGTGCAGGAGGAGGCCATTCAGCCCTTCGAGCCAGCACCGCCATTTACTGTGATCATGGCTGATCGTCCGCTATCAATAACCCATGCCTGCCTTCTCCCCATATCCCTTGACTCCACTAGCCCCTAGAGCTCTATCCAACTCTCTCTTAAATCCATCCAGTGATTTGGCCTCCACTGCCCTCGTCTCGGTCCTAAAATACTTCCCCCTTATCCTTAAACTGTGACCCCTTGTTCTGGACTTCCCCAACATCGGGAACAATCTTCCTGCATCTAGCCTTTCCAACCCCTTAAGAATTTTGTAAGTTTCTATAAGATCCCTCTTCAATCTTCTAAATTCTAGCGAGTACAAGCCGAGTCTATCCAGTTTTTCTTCATATGGAAGTCCTGACATCCCAGGAATCAGTCTGGCAAACCTTCTCTGCACCCCCTCTATGGCAAGAATGTCTTTCCTCAGATTAGGAGACCAAAGCTGTACGCAATACTCCAGGTGTGGCCTCACCAAGACCCTGTACAACTGCAGTAGAACCTCCCTGCTCCTATACTTGGGTCACCTTCCTCTCGTGGGCTTCCTCCAGACGGACCTCCAAGTTCCAACAAGATGATGTCCTGATCGCCTCTGAGACCAGGAGGATATCTGGACTCAGGATGGTCTTGGCAATAATAATATTACTGTAGGAATAATAAGAAGAATGGCAACACATACAATGTACCTGTTCAATGTTTAATAAATAAGACACCACATTTCACAGATTTACAAGAATATTTTCACTCCAACAATAGTCCAAAAATAAACATTCAAAATTCTGGAGGGGGGGAAAAAAAAAGAGGTGCTGATTGATAAATCCGAAATCCTACATAACTCTGTGGTATTTAAATGTACGGCAAAACTCAATTAAAACATTTGAGTTGTGCCCACATGGTCGTCCGTGACGCTAGATCTCAGAAACAAAGTGTACAAAGACAGGGCAGATATCAAAACCTGGTTATTCGCTTGAGGGGGAAAAACGCACAAAGTGCTGGAGGAACTCAGCGGGTCAGGCAGCGTCTGTGGGCGGAATGGACAGTCGGGACCCCTGCTTCAGTTTGGTTGGAGTTGGTGTCAAAGTCAAGTCCCTTTTATTTCTAAACAAGTCTCGTTGGCCAAAGTGCTTGACATTGGTGGAGGTACCGACGTTACACAACAGTGGTTCATAGATTGAATACAAACATCACTACATACATGTAGCCCTCGCTCAGAGGACGTCAAGAAAGGCTTGGGAGTGGAGATGAGTTTTTAGTCTCGACTTAGAGGAGTCGATGGAGGGGGCCGCTCTGATGCTGCCCCACAGTCTAGGAGCTGCAACCGCAAAGGGGCGAGGTTATGCCTTGACCGCGGGGTGTTCAGTAACCCCCAAGTCGGCCGATCTGAGGGACCTGGAGGTGGTGCGGCTGGTGAGCAGGCTCTTGATGTAGGTGGGGGAAAGCCCGTTAAGGGCTTAGTAGGCATGAAGGAGGGTCTTGAAATGGTGTGGGTGGCAGAGAGAAAAGAGAGACTGAGGGCGAGTGGGACTAGCGAGATAGCAGGAACCGGGGGGGGGTTACTGATTTTGGATGATCAGCCATGATCGTATTGAATGGCCACGCTGGCTGGAAGGGCCGAATAGTCTCCTCCTGCCCCTATTTTCTACACTTCTATGTGCAGGTCCGGTTGACAGAGTTTGACCTTGTTGGTGATCTTGCCACCGGCTGTTGCTGGGAGTAGTGATCAGCCCCGTCAGGGTTCGTGATATGAAGACCCCCTCCTCATCCCATGCTCCCAGACTCCTTGCCCTTGATGCCCACCCAACTGCACCCCCGGACGAGTCGTAGAGAGTTGGATCACAGAATCGGGCACTTCGGCCCATCAAGATATGCCGTCCGTCAATCGCCCAGATACGCTCCTAGTCATAGAATGTGGAGGCAGGCCCTTCGGCCCAAATTGTCCCAGCTATACTAGGCCTCGTGGACAGCGGGCGCCTCCTGCGGGCATAGGGACCCAACACAGACAGTGGGTTGAGCACAGTCACCAGTTGCCCCAAACACCGGCCACCGAATGGTGAATGAGGTCTGATTGACTTAGACGATGACACGTTGGCCTAGATCGCCTCAACGGAGCTGCACGTCTAAAAGACACACGACAGAAGAAGTCCCGCCTGCCACCATTTGGCCCATATCGCTCCAAGCCTGTCCTATCCATGTACCTGTCCAACGTTGGGATAGTCCCAGCCTCAACTACCTCCTCCGGCAGCTCGTTCCACACACCCACCACCCTCTGTGTGGTAAAGTTACCCCTCAGATTCCTATTAAATCTTTTCCTCTTCTCCTTAAACCTGTGTGCTCTGGATCTCGATTCCCCTACTCTGGGCAAGAGACTCTGCCCGATCTATTCCTCTCATGATTTTGTCCACCTCTATAAGATCGCCCCTCATCCTCCTGCGCTCCAGGGAATAGAGACCCAGCCTGCTCAACCTCTCCCTGTAGCTCAGACGCCTCGAGTCCCGGCAACATCCTTGTAAATCTTCTCTGAACCCGCTCCATCTTTCCTATAACACGGTGGTGCCCAGAACTGAACACATCTTATACAAACTGCAACGTGACCTCCCAACTTCTATACTCAATATAGCACTCCATTTTCTATGCTCGCTGCAACCTCTCATTAGCTCCACTGCTCACATGCACAAGAGGGGGAAGGTTTACCGAGGGGAATTAACCAACCGACCCGACCCTGGGGTTATGTGCAGGTGCTGGTTTAGACAATAGATGCAGGAGTAGGCCATTCAGCCCTTCAAGCCAACACCGCCATTCAATGGGAGCATGGCTGATCATCCCCAATCAGTTCCCCGTTCCTGCCTTCTCCCCCATATCCCCTGACTCCACTATATTCAAGAGCCCTATCTAGCTCTCTCTTGAAAGCATCCAGAGAACCGGCCTCCACCTGAATTCCACAACTTCTCTGTTTATACCAAATATAGACACAAAATGCTGGAGTACCATTTGCCCCACTACACTTACTAAAGGGCCTCTCCCACTCGGGCAGTGCTGGCGCGAAGGGCCGAATGGCCTACTCCTGCCCATATTGACAATTGTCTATTGACCTCCCCAATCCTATAGGTTCATTATTTAAACTTTAAGGGCCTGTCCAACTCGGGCTATTTTTAGGCGACTGTCATAGTCGAGGCAGGTCGCCGAGACCCCCCCCCCCCCTCCTACGTCACCTGGCCACAACCAAGACAGCACCTACGGCAGGAGAAGTCAAGCTACGCTCATTGGCGTCAAACCCACTCTCGCCGACCGTCTCCGAAAACTATTCCAACACGTTGAAAATCCAGCGGCGACCAGACAGACGCTACGACTCTTTGGGCGAGTGAGGAGACGACACACGGCCAGACAGGCGACACCCTGGTGACCATGTCGTCTGTAGTCGCCAAAAAAAATCGCCTAAGGGCAACAGGCCCATAAATATGTGGTGGGCAAAAATGTTGGGGAAACTCAGCTGGTGAGGCAGCGTCTATGGAGCGAAGGAAATAGGTGATGTTTAAAAAATCCCGTCCTAGTTTTGCATCAATCAGATAGCCTCTCCCACTGAAGATCCTGTCCTGGTTTTGCATCAATCAGATAGCCTCTCCCACTGAAGATCCTGTCCTGGTTTTGCATCAATCAGATAGCCTCTCCCACTGAAGATCCTGTCCTGGTTTTGCATCAATCAGATAGCCTCTCCCACTGAAGATCCTGTCCTGGTTTTGCATCAATCAGATAGCCTTTCCCACGGAAGATCCTGTCCTGGTTTTGTGTCATGCTTCATTCACCCTGGTCCATTGGAGACTCCAGCCAGGTTTTCACCACCTGCCCCACCTGCTCTGGCTAAAGATCCAGTCCTGACTTTTGCATCCATCAGGCAACGTCTCCAAGTGAAGATGCAGTCCTGGTTTTTTACCAGGTTCATTATTTTAAAGTTAAGGGCCTGTCCCACTTGGGCTATTTTTAGGCGACTGTCATAGTCGTGGCGACTGGACCCCCCCCCCCCCCCCCGCCCCCGACATAAAATTTGAAATAGAATCAATTACTTTAACAACAAAAAAAATGAAAACCTGGGGGGGGGGGGGGGTGGTCTTGGAGGGGAGGATGCTCCTCAAACTGCGGAGCATCCTGGGCAATACAGCTCACCCCCTCCGTGACACACTGGACAACCTGAGGAGCACCTTCAGCAACAGACTGGTTCCACCAAGATGCAGCACAGAACGCCACAGATCCTTCTTCCCTGTGGCTATCAAACTGGACAACTCCTCCCCCTTCTGTCGTCGGGTAGACTGAGACTGACTCTTCCCCTCCCCCCCCTAAATCTGTGGACACCCCCCAATCCTGGACTTTCCAACTCGTCTGTTTAACTTCATATTTCGTGTATCTTGTTGTATTTCATGACTGTTGCCACAGACCAATTTCCCTCCTGGGATAAATAAAGTCGTATCGTACCGTATAACCTCTCCCAGTAAAGATCCAGTCCTGGTTTTGTATCGTGCCCCATTCGCCCAAGTCCATTCAGAAACTTTAACCAGGTTTCTCCCTCTGCCCTAGTTGCTCACCTCCGCTCTTTACTAAAGATCCAGTCCTGGTTTTGTGCATCAATCATCAGGTAACATTACCCTCTAAAGATCCGGTCCTGGTTTTGTGCATCAATCATCAGATATAATCCCCAAGATCCGGTCCTGGCTTTGTGCACCAATCATCAGGTAACATTACCCTCTAAAGATCCGGTCCTGGTTTTGTGCATCAATCATCAGATATCATCCCCCTCTAAATATCCAGTCCTTTTTTTTGCATTAATCATCAGATAACATTACCCACTGAAGATCCAGTCCTGGTTTTGTGCACCAATCATCCGATATCATCCCCCACTCAAGATCCAGTCCTGTTTTTTTTTTTTGCATTAATCATCAGATAACATTATCATACCAAAGATCCGGTCCTGGTTTTGTGCACCAATCATCAGATATAATCCCACACTCAAGTCCGGTCCTGTTTTTTTTTTTTGCATTAATCATCAGATAACATTACCATACCAAAGATCCGGTCCTGGTTTTATGCACCAATCATCAGATATCATCCCCACTTAAGATCCGGTCCTGGTTTTGTGCATCATTCATCAGATAACAACACCCACTAAAGATCCAGTCCTGGTTTTGTAGCTTTCCTCCACTAACCTCCCCCCCCCCCCCCCCCCCCACATTAATGCCTCCAGCCCTGGTTCCCCCCCAACCCCCCCCCCCCCCCCCCCAGCACTTCTCCCACACCACCCCCACCAATCCGGGCTGCACCTCCCATCTTTGGCCCAATTCCGCAGTCTTCCAGCCAGCAGATGCGGAGCAGCTTGCGCTCGTGGCTGGACAAGCCCGAGGTCGGGCAGGCGGGGGTGCAAATTTCGATCGTTTATTTCAGACAGACAGCGACGCCACATGGTCCAGACTACGTAGTGTTTCCCTTCGTCCCGCCCCGTCCCGCCCCGGGGATGAGCAAAGACGGCAGGCGGGCACGCGGCGAGCTAGGCCAGACCCATCTCCTCCAGGACGCTGCGAGGCGACTCATCATCCTGCAAAGGCAAGCGCGGAAACTCAAGACAAGGCACAAACAGCTGGAGCGACTCAGCCGGGGCGGGCGGCATCTCTGGAGAGAAGGAAGGAACGGGCGACGTTTCCGGTCGAGGCCCTTATTCAGGCTAGTCAGGGGAAACGGGTCGTTCTTATGTGTAAGAAAGAACTGCAGATGAAAATCCAAGGTGGACACAAAATGCTGGAGCAACTCAGCGGGTGAGGCAGCATCTGTGGAGCGAAGAAATAGATGATGTTTCGGGTCGGACCCTTCTTCAGACTGATGTGGGGGTAGGTGGAGGGGGGGGGGTCGGGAAGAAGAATTGAAGAGGCGGAGTCCGTGGGCTGAGGGAGAGCTGGGAAGGGGAGGAGAAAGCAGGGACTACCTGAAATTGGAGAAGTCAACGTTCACACCGCTGGGGTGTAAACTGCCCAAGCGAAATATGAGATGCTGCTTATCCAATTTGCGGTGGGACTCACTCTGGCCATGGAGGAGGCCCAGGACAGAAAGGTCGGATTCGGAATGGGAGGGGGAGTTGAAGCGCTGAGCCAGGGAGTTCCCCCAGCGGCGTTCCCTCTGTGCAGGGATTTCCCCCCGCCCTTTATATTTGGGGAATCTGGGATGGAGGGTGCTACATCGGGGAATCCCACGCAACAAAGTCCTGAGACCGGCCAGCCACCTAGGGGGCGGGTAGAGCCGCTGCCTCACAGCGCCGGAGATCCGAGTTCGATCCCGACCACGGGTGCCGACCGTGCGGAGTTTGTACGTTCTCCCACGTCACCCCTCGCGGGGTTTCTCCGGCCGACAAGAGGGCGAACCGGGGGAAAGGCCTCCAGCGCCTCCAAGGCCGGCTGCAGGAGACGCACACGGGACACAAGATGCCCGGGCGAGGAGAGGAGAGGGCCCGGCGGTTCGCGGGGACTGCTTCAGATCATCCAGCGCGCGTTTCCCACCGGACCTTGGACTTCGAACGACAGCGCCCTAAATGGCACTGCCGGCAGATATAATATTTTCACTGTGCAGTTGCATGTGTGATAAATAAATAAACAACTGGACGCACCTCCTGCATCAGATCGGCTTGCTCAATGGCCTTCAGGACGTTCTTCTTCGAAGTGTCCTGGATCTCCCCTCCCATGATAAACTCATCCAAGATGAAGTAGGCCTTCTCGAAGTTGAAGATAATGTCCAGCTCGCACACCTGGAAAATGACACGGGCGGCAGAGGGTCGACTCAAGGAACTGCAGATGCTGGTTTACAAGTGCTGGAGTAAAGGGCCTGTCTAACTTGGGCGTCATTTACGCAACATCATTCACGCGCGCGTGAGGGCGTGCATTATGCGCGGTGACGTAGGCAGTAATGCGCCCCAGGCTTTTGGAGTTTCATAAAATCTTTGCGTGACGCCCAAGTGGGACAGGCCCTTAACTCTGCGGGTCACGGACAGAGTCTTGTGGCTGCTGATGCCTGCGGATTCCGATTCAGAGCCTGAAACAGGCCCTTCAGCCCACTGATTCCAAGCTGACCATCGATCATCAGTACACTAACACTATCCTACACACACACTAGGGATGATTTATTACAGTGTTTTATTATTAATGTTTAATGTTTTATGTGTCATTCCTAACTGTATGTCGTTGTCTCTTGTGGGCGGAGCACCAAGGCAAATTCCTTGTATGTGAATACTTAGCCAATAAACTTATTCATTCAATAGACAATAGGCAATAGGTGCAGGAGTAGGCCATTCGGCCCTTCGAGCCAGCACCGCCATTCAATGTGATCATGGCTGATCATCCCCAAATAACGTCTGAAGAAGGGTCTCGACCCGAAACGTCGCCTATCTCCTTCGCTCCTTAGATGCTGCTGCACCCGCTGAGTTTCTCCAGCTTTTTGTGTAACCCCAAATAACCCTCTCTGGCTTAACCCCTCCCTTCACCAACTCCAGTTTAAATTCCAGTTGGAATATTTTGGAGGACCAAGTAACCAAGAATCAGTACCCCGTTCCTGCCTTCTCCCCATATCCCCTGACTCCGCTATCTTTAAGAGCCCTATCTAGCTCTCTCTTGAAAGCATCCAGAGAACCGGCCTCCACCGCCCTCTGAGGCAGAGAATTCCACAGATTCACAACTCTCTGTGAGAAAAAGTGTTTCCTCGTCTCCGTTCTAAATCTCTTACTCCTTATTCTTAAACTGTGTGTGTGTGTGGCCCCTGGTTCTGGACTCCCCCAACATCGGGAACATGTTTCCTGCCTCTAGCGTGTCCAAGCCCTTAACAATCTTATATGTTTCAATACGATCCCCTCTCATCCTTCTAAACTCCAGAGTGTACAAGCCCAGCCGCTCCATTCTCTCAGCGTACGACAGTCCCGCCATCCCGGGAATTAACCTGGTGAACCTACGCTGGGCTCCCTCAATAACAAGAATGTCCTTCCTCAAATTAGGGGACCACAACTGCACACAATACTCCAGGTGTGGTCTCACCAGGGCCATCACGGGAACTCCTGACTCTCTGTCCGAAGAAGGGTCTCGACCCGAAACGTCACCCATTACTCCAGCATTTTGCGTCTATCCTCGGCGTAGATAGTGTTTCCTCGCCTCTGTTCTAAATCTCTTACTCCGTATTCTTAAACTGTGTGTGTGTGGCCCCTGGTTCTGGACTCCCCCAACATCGGGAACACGTTTCCTGCCTCTAGAGTGTCCAAACCCTTAACGATCTTATATGTTACAATTTATTATAATGTTTTATTATTAATGTTTAATGTTTTGTGTGTCATTCCTAACTGTCACTATGTTGTTGTCGTTGTCTCTTGCGGGCGGAGCACCAAGGCAAATTCCTTGTATGTGAATGCTTGGCCAATAAACCTATTCATTTAATCATTCATTTTACAACTTAACCAAAGCCAATTAACCTACAAACCTCCAGTCCGGTTTCAGTTTGGTTACCAGCTGCGCCACTAAAGGTCTATCCTGTCCCCCTGTGGAACTGACCCGGCCTGGCCACTCCAGGGAGTGGAACAGTATACAAAGCGGTACTCACACTGCCAAAGTATTTGTCGAGCAGCTCCACGTATCGGTGGATGAGCTCCAGGGTCAGAAGCTCATTGTCCTGGTCTTCGATTGCACAGCAAAAATATAGACTGGCGTACCTGTTGCACAAGATGTCAACGTCAAAAAACGATTTATCAAGCATTTATCAAGGATATCCAACTACACCCTCCTCCCCCAACTCCTTCCTCTTGCTCGTACACAAACCACACAAATACATGTACATTTGTACACACCGCACACCCACAAATTAAACGGGAAACTAACATCCCCCAGCGGAGGTAGACAAAAATGCTGGAGAGACTCAGCAGGTGAGGCAGCTTCTATGGAGTGAAGGAATAGGTGACATTTCGGGGTGTGTGTGTGTGTGTGTGTGTGTGTGTGTGTGTGTGTGTGTGTGTGTGTGGGGGGGGGGGTGTGTGTGTGTGTGTGTGTGTGTGTGTGTGTGTGTGTGTGGGGGTGTGTGCGTGGGGGGGTGTGCGTGGGGGGGTGTGCGTGTGGGGGTGTGCGTGTGGGGGTGTGCGTGTGGGGGTGTGCGTGTGGGGGTGTGCGTGTGGGGGTGTGCGTGTGGGGGTGTGCGTGTGGGGGTGTGCGTGTGGGGGTGTGCGTGTGGGGGTGTGCGTGTGGGGGTGTGCGTGTGGGGGTGTGCGTGTGGGGGTGTGCGTGTGGGGGTGTGCGTGTGGGGGTGTGCGTGTGGGGGTGTGCGTGTGTATATATTATATACATATATACATACATGCATACATATATATACACACATACATATATATACACACATACATACATACATATAAATACACACATATATATATACACACATATATACACACATATATATACATATATAGATATATAGATAGATATATATACACACATATGTATTTATGTGTGTGTATATATAATATATATTATAAAATGGAACTCCAGATACATTTTACATACACACACATATATATATAAACATACATACACACACATACATATATCTATCACACACACACACACATATATATACACATACACACATACATATACACACACACATATATTAAAAACCTCACATATATAACAGAGTTGACCCGAAACGTCCCGACCCGAAATATATATAGTTGACGTTTTGGGTCGGGACCCTTCTTCAGAAGAAGGGACTCACCCTGAAACGTCACCCATTCCTTCTCTCCAAAGATGCTGCCCATCCCGCTGGGTTACTCCAGCTTTTTGTGTCTATCCTGTGTTTATACCAGCATCTGCAGTTCCTTCCTACACAAAATGGCTTCCTCCGGGGAGGAAGGGGCCGTACCAGGCACTCCAAGCCGCTGAGAGGGTTCTCCCGAGGAACCCTCTTCCGGCGAGAGGGCCTGAAGCATCGGGCTGCCACAGCGGCGACTGCGGAGGCCTCAATAGGTCCCGACCATGGGTGAACAGGGAATAGGACTGGACTTTGGTGCCTTCCCTCACAGTGGGAACCATTGTGGCGGGATGTTTTTATGCTTATTGTTAAAATCTTTAATGTTGTATCTTATTTTTATTGGTGTGCTGCAAATGGCAAGTCAATGGCAGGTCTGGTTTGGCTCGGCCACCAAGCACGACACCCGGAGGCCGCAGCGAATCGTCCGATCAGCAGAGAAGGTTATTGGCTGCAACCTTCCCTCCATTGACGAACTGTACACCGCAAGGGCCAGGAAGTGAGCGGGCAAGATCATCTCTGACCCCTCTCACCCTGGCCACAAACTCTTTGAATCACTTCCCTCTGGAAGGCGACTCCGGACTGTCAAAGCTGCCACAGCCGCCAGACATAAAAACAGTTTTTATCCACGAGTACTTGCTCTACTCAACAGCCAAAAATCTGTAGCCTCCCTTTGATCTGGTATTTTGTTGGTTCACATGCTTGATCAATGGTGTTTTTATCATTAATGTCTTATTATTATTAATGTTTAGTGTTTTCCGCAAGCATATGGTGCAACATAACATAACCTCAGAAATTAAATGGTTTAGAACCGGGTGACGGATGGGCAAAAATACAAAATAGGTAGATCTCTCCTAATCTCTCTTTTCTTTACTTTCTCCTTCTATTTCAATCTTTTCAGCTTCTCTTCTATGTCCTTTATTTGTTCCGCTATCTGTCTCTACTCGCTTGTCTATCTATTCCGACACTCTTTGTTCCTTTTTTCGTCCACAGTTCTTTTATTATTAAATCAAAAGTATGAAGTTGTACAAGAATGGAAATATGTGTATGTATGTATTAGGTACTCAAGGGCCACACTATTGTACTTACTTCTAACAAAAATAAACAAACAAAAAAAAAATTTTAATTAAAAAAAATTAAAAAATTAAAACATTTAAAAAAAAATTAAAACATTTAAAAAAATAAAAAAATTAAAACATTTTAAAAAATTTAAAAATTAAAACATTTAAAAAATAAAAAAATTAAAACATTTTAAAAAAATTAAAAATTAAAACATTTTAAAAAATTAAAAAATTAAAACATTTAAAAAAATAAAAAATTAAAACATTTTAAAAAATTTAAAAATTAAAACATTTAAAAAAAATAAAAAATTAAAACATTTAAAAAAATAAAAAAATTAAAACATTTAAAAAAATAAAAAATTAAAACATTTAAAAAAATAAAAAAATTAAAACATTTAAAAAAATAAAAAATTAAAACATTTAAAAAAATAAAAAAATTAAAACATTTAAAAAAATAAAAAAATTAAAACATTTAAAAAAATAAAAAAATTAAAACATAAAAAAATAATTTATTTTATTATTTTTTTCTATTAATTTCCTTCTTTATTAAAAATAATAAAAAAATATGTAGAAGTATAAACAAGAATGACAGTAAATTTTATAAATATTAAGAATGTATGAGATGAATAGTAAATTCTTTTGTTTCTCTTTTTTTTCTTACATTTTAAATTGTCTTAATATGTATCAATATGCATTAACTTCTAATAAAAAATATTAACTAAAAAAAATAATAATTTTTAAAAAAATAAAAAAAATTAAAACATTTAAAAAAATAAATCTTCTCTGCACCTAAAAAAAAATGTTTAGTGTTTTCTGAGTCATTAATTCGTAACTGTCACTGTATGTCATGTTGTTACTTGTGGGCGGAGCGCCAAGGCAAATTCCTTGTATGTGAATACCTGGCCAATAAACTTACTTGAATTTCACTACACCAATTGGTGCATGTGATAATAAATCTCCTTTGTAAACTGCATGATGGGCAGAGTGCAAGGCTCGGAGCTACAAATAGAAAGCCACTGACTGCTCAGCTGGAGAGATGACGGTTCTGCCAACTCACAACTTAAAATGAAAAGCAAACAAAATCAGGCCAAAATCAATGATGCCGGAGCAATTAGCAGACACTTTCCCCATCGCTACTTCCCTTCCATTCCCCCCGCTGGGATGGAAAAGTGCCTCGTCAGGAGCGAGGGCTCGCAGGCTGAATGTTAACTGCTGGAAAGTTGTGGTCAGAATTTCCCCGACTGCTCCACAGCGAAGCCAAACCGCTCATCTCTCCCCGAGTGAGGTTCCACGCCAAGCCCTCACTCACACGGAGAGGGACAAAGAACCGGGCAGGGGACTGGATCTCAAGAGTCAAGAGTGTTTAGATAACATAGAAACATAGAAAATAGGTGCAGGAGTAGGCCATTCGGCCCTTCGAGCCTGCACCGCCATTCAATATGATCACGGCTGATCATCCAACTCAGTATCCCGTACCTGCCTTCTCTCCATACCCCCTGATCCATTTAGCCACAAGGGCCACATCTAACTCCCTCTTAAATATAGCCAATGAACTGGCCTCAACTACCTTTTTTTTTTTTTTTAATTATCTTTTATTTCCATTTATTTATTTTAGTTTTATTTTATTTATTAGAGGTAAATACATCAAAGTACTTCACATATATACTCTTACAATCATTGTACCCCGTAATGTTATGGCTTTTAAAGAAAAAGAATAGAAAGAAAGAGAGTGAAATAGGTGAAAAGAATTGTGATGGTGAAAGGGCGGGCCAAAGGGGAGGAGAAACCCGTGGTCAAAGAATTTTTTCTTTGTCCTTTTGGTTTTTTTTTAGGGTCCAGATCTCAACTACCTTCTGTGGCAGAGAATTCCCGAGACTCACCATTCTCTGTGTGAAAAGATAATAAATGAGAAAAAAGTTCAGTGTGTGTGTGTGTGTATATATATATATATATACACACACACACACACACACACACACACACACGCTCACATATAGATTATTTATGTACATCGCCTGGCGCGGCCTTAAATGGCCGTGGGGCTTGCCATCGCCCGCCTGGGGCTTCAACATCGGGAGAGAAATGGTGCGGGGGAGAGAAAAGATTTTGCCTTCTATCACAGCGAGGAGGAGATTCACTGCGATGGATGTTTGTGTAAATTGAATTGTCTTTGTTTGTATGGCTGTGGAAACGGAGTTTAGTTTGAGCCTCACTGAGGTTCAAGTGTGTGTGTGTGTGTGTGTGTGTGTGTGTGTGTGTGTGTGTGTGTGTGTGTGTGTATACACACACTGAACTTATTTCTCAGTGTGTGTGTGTGTGTGTGTGTGTGCGTGTGTATATACACACACACTGAACTTATTTCTGATTTTGTGTGTGTGTGTGTGTGTGTGTGTGTGTGTGTGTGTGTGTGTGTGTGTGTGTGTGTATGTGTGTGTATGTGTATGTGTGTGTGTATACACACACACACTGAACTTATTTCTCATTTTGTGTGTGTGTGTGTGTGTGCGTGCGTGTGCGTGTGCGCGTGTGCGTGCGTGTATGCATATGTGTGAGTGTGCATATGTATGTATAAGCAAAGAGGTCCTTCTGCAGTTGTGCAGGGCCCTAGTGAGACCGCACCTGCAGTATCGTGTGCAGGTTTGGTCTCCTAATTTGAGGAAGGACATTCTTGCTATTGAGGGAGTGCAGCGTAGGTTCACCAGGTTAATTCCTGGGATGGCGGGACTGTCATATGCTGAGAGAATGGAGCGGCTGGGCTTGTACACTCTGGAGTTTAGAAGGACAGGAGGGGATCTCATTGAAACATATAAGATTGTTAAGGGTTTGGACATACTAGAGGCAGGAAACATGTTCCCGATGTTGGGGGAGTCCAGAACCAGGGGCCACACACAGTTTAAGAATAAGGGGTAAGCCATTTAGAACGGAGACGAGGAAACACTTTTTCTCACAGAGAGTTGCGAGTCTGTGGAATTCTCTGCCTCAGACGGCGGTGGAGGCCGGTTCTCTGGATGCTTTCAAGAGAGAGCTAGATAGGGCTCTTAAAAATAGCGGAGTCAGGGGATATGGGGAGAAGGCAGGAACGGGGTACTGATTGGGGATGATCAGCCAGATAGGGCTCTTAAAAATGGTGGTGCTGGCTCGAAGGGCCAAATGGCCTACTCCTGCGCCTATTGTCTATTTTCTACCCCGTGAATACGTGGGTTTTCTCTGGGTGTTCCTGTTTCCTCCCACACTCCAAAGACGTGCAGATTTGCAGGAAGAAACTGCAAAGAAGAGGCTGGTTTACACCGAAGATACACACAAAATGCCGGAGTAACTCAGCGGGACAGGCAGCATCTCTAGGTGACGTTTCGGGTCAAGACTCATTTGCCTGAAGAAAGGTCTCAAATCAAAACATCATTGATTCCTTTCCTCCAGAGATTCTGCCAGATCCACTGAGTTACTCCTGCATTTTGCGTCCATCTTCAGGCTTGGTGGTCAATTGGCTTCTGAAAATCGTTAGGATGGAACTAGTGCATGGGGCAAATCGCAGGTTGGCATGGACTCGATGGTGGGCCGAAGGGCCTGATTCCCAGCCACATCTCCAAACTGAATAACAAAAGCAATTGCATCAGCAATTCTAAGTGAACTAACCATGATTGAGCAAAAGCTAAAGTATAAAGATGAAGTATTTAAGGTGAAGGGGAAAAGATTTAATAAGAAATCTGAGGGGTAACGTTTCCACACGAAGGGTGGTGGATGCACGGAAGAAGCTGCCAGAGGAGGTAGCTGAGGCATGGACTATCCCAGCATTTAAGAAACAGTTAGACAGGTACATGGACCAAATGTGGGCATGTGGGGCTAAAATTCTAAAAGGACTGGACAAGCCAGATGCAGGTAAAATGTTCCCAATGTTGGACGAGTCCACAACCAGGGCAGCGTAGGTTCACGAGATTGATCCCTGGGATGGCGGGACTGTCATATGAGGAAAGATTGAAAAGATTAAAAAGACTAGGCTTGTATTCACTGGAGTTTAGAAGGATGAGTGGGAGATCTCATAGAGACATATAAAATTCTAAAAGGACTGGACAAGCCAGATGCAGGTAAATTGTTCCCAATGTTGGACGAGTCCAGAACCAGTGCAGCGTAGGTTCACGAGATTGATCCCTTGGATGGCGGGACTGTCATTTGAGGAAAGATTGAAAAGATTAAAAAGACTAGGCTTGTATTCACTGGAGTTTAGAAGGATGAGGGGGAGTGGGGGGGATCTCATAGAAACATATAAAATTATAAAAGGACTGGACAAGCTAGATGCAGGAAAAATGTTCCCAATGTTGGGCGAGTCCAAAATCAGGGGCCACACATAGAAACATAGACAATAGGTGCAGGAGAAGAATAAAGGGGAGGTCATTTAAGACTGAGGTGAGAAAAAACTTTTTCACCCAGAGAGTTGTGAATTTGTGGAATTCCCTTCCACAGAGGGCAGTGGAGGCCACATCACTGGATGGATTTAAGAGAGAGTTAGATAGAGCTCTAGGGGCTAGTGGAGTCAAGGGATATGGGGAGAAGGCAGGCACGGGTTATTGATAGGGGACGATCAGCCATGATCACAATGAATGGCGGTGCTGGCTTGAAGGGCCGAATGGCCTCCACCTGCACCCATTTTCTATGTTTCCTATGTAGTGTAGCGGGGACAAGTTGGTCAGTGTGGGCAAGTTGGGCTGAAGGGCCTGTTTGCACCCTGTTTCACTCAATGACCCCATAAAGAGCAAAGAGCAGTTCACAGTTGAGCAGTCTTCACAATGACCGATGATGGTTGACATCCCAAAATTAAGACATCGCTGCCCAAGGCTGATGAATAATCTAGGGTTGAGATGATTAATTAATTTGACTGTGTCATTCTACGCTATACTGCACAGTCTGCCCACATCGTATTACTGAAGTCACCGCCCGGAAGCATATTCCATTTGCCGACTTCATTCAACCAAAGCCAACTCTTCCTTACTCCAGGAGCCTTTTCCATGACTGGATATGGCTACAAGGGAGTGAGGGGTTTTAAATCATCCACACATTCATCTCCTCCCCCCTAGATTACCTCAACTCCCTCTACACTGGCATCAGCGAATCTTCCCCGTCCCGCCTGCAACTGGTCCAAAACGCCGCAGCGAGACTCCTGACGGGCACCCGAAAAAGGGACCACATCACCCCGATCCTGGCCTCTCCCCACCGGCTCCCTTTGCGGTTCCCAATACATTTCAAGACCCTCCTTTTTGTCTACAAAGCCCTCAATGGGCTTGCACCCACCTACTTTAAAAGTCTTCTCACCCACCACACCACCTCCAGGTCCCTCAGATCGGCCGACTTGGGGTTGCTGAATGTCCCGCAGTCTAGGCAGAGGCTCAGGGCGACCGCGCCTTTGCGGTTGCAGCTCCTAGTCTGTGGAACAGCATCCCCCTCCCCATTAGAACTGCTCCCTCCATCGACTCCTTTAAGTCCAGACTAAAAACTCATCTCTACTCCCAAGCCTTTCCTGACGTCCTCTGAGCGAGGGCTATTTGTATATATGTCTGTAGCCTGCTTGTGTATACTACTCTTATAACAAATGTAAAGCACTTTGGTCAACGAGAGTTGCTTTTTAAATGTGCTGTATAAATAAATGTGACTTTGAGTACAAGAGCAGGGAGGTTCTACTGCAGTCGTACAGGGTCTTGGTGAGGCCACACCTGGAGTATTGCGTACAGTTTTGGTCTCCTAATCTGAGGAAAGACATTCTTGCCATCGAGGGAGTACAGAGAAGGTTCTCCAGACTGATTCCTGGGATGGCAGGACTTCCATAAGGAGAAAGACTGGATAGACTCGGCTTGTACTCGCTGGAATTTAGAAGATTGAGGGGGGATCTTACAGAGACTTACAAAATTCTTAAGGGGTTAGAAACATAGAAATTAGGTGCAGGAGTAGGCCATTCGGCCCTTCGAGCCTGCACCGCCATTCAATATGATCATGGCTGATCATCCAACTCAGTATCCCGTACCTGCCTTCTCTCCATACCCTCTGATCCCCTTAGCCACAAGGGCCACATCTAACTCCCTCTTAAATATAGCCAATGAACTGGTCTCAACTACCCTCTGTGGCAGAGAGTTCTAGAGACCCACCACTCTCTGGGTTGGACAGGCTAGATGCAGGAAGATTGTTCCCGATGTTGGGGAGGTCCAGGACAAGGGGTCACAGTTTAAGGATAAGGGGGAAGTCTTTTAGGACCGAAATGAGAAAATCATTTTTCACACAGAGAGTGGTGAATCTGTGGAATTCTCTGTCACAGAAGGTAGTTGAGGCCAGTTCATTGGCTATTTTTAAGAGGAAGTTAAAGAAGGAACTGCAGATGCTGGAGAATCGAGGGTTACACAAAAAGCTGGAGAAACTCAGCGGGTGCAGCAGCATCTAAGGAGCGAAGGAGATAGGCGACGTTTCGGGTCGAGACCCTTCTTCAGACTGGTTAGGGATCAGGGGGTATGGAGAGAAGGCAGGTACAGGATACTGAGTTGGATGATCAGCCATGAACATACTGAATGGCGGTGCAGGCTCGAAGGGCCGAATGGCCTCTACTCCTGCACCTATTTTCTATGTTTCTATGTTTGACTTGAGACTTAAATCTCTCCTAGATGGACCGCCTTCCCAGGCCGACGAGCCCCATCTGACCGAGATTGTGGGGGCGGGAGCGAATACCCTCAACTGCAGGTCTATAGCACCTGCCCACTGCCCCATGGTACATGTACAGCACGGACATCGTGGGCCGAAGGGCCCCAGTCCTGTTCTATATTGCGGAGAGCAGAGTCAGGGAGTGAGTCACTCACCACAGGGTGCCCATCCACTGATTTCTTCTTGTAACCATAGCATTTAAGTGACTGGTTTAATTCATTTTCTAGTCAATAGCAACATTCCTCCTCCACAGATTAGTAATTGAAGGTGGGAGTCTCAGTGATTCATCCATGGTAAACAGAAAGAGAGAGGGACCAGGAAGGAAAATATGAGAAATAGCATTCAGATATTTGATCTGTAATGTCAAATCCACCCTCGAGTTAGATCACGACTGACCGATAACTAAACTGCCATCTTCCTGGAGTAACGCTATATCCCTTGTATATCCAAAAATCTATCCGCAGTTTAGAGATTCAGTGTCCTCTTTTCCAGTTGCCATTAGGACAAAGGCAAATAGGAGTGATAGACACATCAATTTAGGAGATTGAGAGGGGATCTTATAGAAACTTACAAGATTCTTAAGGGGTTGGACAGGCTAGATGCAGGAAGATTGTTCCCGATGTTGGGGAGGTCCAGGACAAGGGGTCACAGCTTAAGGATAAGGGGGAAATCCTTTAGGACCGAGATGAGAAGGACTTTTTTCACACAGAGAATGGTGGGTCTCTGGAACTCTCTGCCACAGAGGGTAGTTGAGGCCAGTTCATTGGCTATATTTAAGAGGGAGTTAGATGTGGCCCTTGTGGCTAAGGGGATCAGAGGGTATGGAGAGAAGGCAGGTACGGGATACTGAGTTGGATGATCAGCCATGATCATATTGAATGGCGGTGCAGGCTCGAAGGGTCGAATGGCCTACTCCTGCACCTAATTTCTATGTTTCTATCACTCGCTGAGTTTCTCCAGTATTTTTGTCTACTTTTTGATTTTTCCAGCATTCGCAATTCTTTCTTAAACAGATGTACAGTAAAATTCCTTTTCCCAATACAATTCTGTAAAGTATTGCTAAACCCAAGCACCATAGGTTGAACAAGTTGGGTCTTTATTCTTTGGAGCGCAGAAGGTTAAGGGGGGACTTGATTGAGGTTTTTAAAATGCTGAAATGGATAGACAGAGTTGACGTGGATAAGCTTTTCCCATTTGAGGGTAGGGAAGATTCAAACAAGAGGGCATGACATGAGAATTAAGGGACAGATGTTTAGGGGGTAACATGAGGGGGAACTTCTTTACTCAGAGAGTGGTGGCTGTGTGGAATGATCTTCCAGCAGAAGTGGTGGAGGCAGGATCGATTTTAACATTTAAAAGTAAAGTGGATAGGTATATGGACGGGAAGGGAATGGAGGGGTATGGTCTGAGTGCAGGTAGATGGGACTAGGGGAAAATAAATGGTCGGCACGAACTGGAAGGGCCGAGAAGGCCTGTTTCCGTGCTGTAATTGTTATATGGTTATAATCCCCAATTATTACACTGAGCATAGAAATCGTCTTCGGAGATCAACACAAGGAGGGTCTCATCGCCTATTTCCTTCGCTCCATAGATGCTGCCTCACCCGCTGAGTTTCTCCGGCATTTGTGTCTACCCTCCTACACAATAGTCCTCTGAGACCGCTTGCAAGAGTCGCCAGGCTTTGGCACCATTTTTAAGGTCCAGTCCGCGTGCTGGGGGCTCCGGCGCGGAGCCTGATTGTAAGGCGCACTTAGACTTACTGCTCACGTAACGTTTATACGCACGTACATAGAAACATAGAAAATAGGTGCAGGAGGCCTCCATTCAGCCCTTCGAGCCAGCACCGCCATTCATTGTGATCATGGCTGATCATCCAACTCAGTATCCCATACCTGCCTTCTCTCCATACCCTCTTATCCCCTGAGCCACAAGGGCCACATCTAACTCCCTCTTAAATATAGCCAATGAACTGGCCTCAACTACCCTCTGTGGCAGAGAGTTCCAGAGACCCACCACTCTCTGTGTACAAAGAAGGGGTTCGGCCCGAAACCTCGCCTGTTTCCTTCACTCCAGAGATGCTGCTGCACCCGCTGAGTTCCTCCAGCACTTTTGTCTACCTGTAATTTCCATTTTAGTTGGTTGTTTATTGTTTTAGTTGGTTGTTTATTGAAGCAGCCGTACGAACAAAGAGATGAACATACCCGGATTTTCCTTATTCTGCATGCAAGTTGTAGCTGGCTGCTCTGTCCCTGGTCTGGTAACAACTGTATGCTCTCCCTCCCTGTGCCTACCACTTCCTGCACCCTATGCCCTTATATATTCACCACCCTGTGTCTCTAATGACCGCCCCCTTGTGTCCACTGTGGCGGGGGCTGGCAGGAGTCCAGCCAAAAAATAGTCGGACACAAGTGTGTGCTCTAGACGTGTTTATTCTTCTGCAATACTGCCCCCTAATCCTCAGCTGACACCGGCGTTGCCCGGCCTTAAGTAACAACTCGGATAACGACCCCGTGACTCGCGCCTCCCCCACCAAAACGCCGCCATCTAGAGCCGATGGCTCGTTGTGATCTTGGGTTGCTATCAGGTGCCGCCACACCACAATAATACTGCAAGATTTATCTGGACAAAATAATATAATGTGCCATCAGTAGCTAGCCTAAACATAAATGGCTCCTACAGATACAACACAACAACAGGCCCTTCGGCCTGCCCAGTCAGCAATCCTCACACACTAACATCATCCTACACACTCGAGGGGCAATTTTATATTTTATACCAAGCCAATTAACCTACAAACCTGCACATCTACTCAACGGCCAAAAATCTGTAGCCTCCCTTTGATCTGGTATTTTGTTGGTTCACATGCTTGGTCAATGGTGTTTTATCATTAATGTTTTGTGTTTTCTGAGTCATTCGTAACTGTCACTGTATGTCATGTTATACTGATCTTATATGCAGGAAGATTGTTCCCGATGTTGGGGAAGTCCAGGACAAGGGGTCACAGTTTAAGGATAAGGGGGAAGTCTTTTAGGACTGAGATGAGGAAAACATTTTTCACACAGAGAGTGGTGAATCTGTGGAATTCTCTGCCACAGAAGGTAGCTGAGGCCAGTTTGTTGGTTATATTTAAGAGGGAGTTAGATGTGGCCCTTGTGGCTAAAGGGATCAGTGGGTATGGAGAGAAGGCAGGTACGGGATACTGTGTTGGATGATCATATTGAATGGCGGTGCAGGCTCGAGGGGCCGAATGGCCTACTCCTGCACCATTTTTCTATGTTGTTGCTTGTGGGCGGAGCACCAAGGCAAATTCCTTGTATGTGAATACTTGGCCGATAAACTTACTTACTTTGCAGTGTGGGAGGAAACCGAAGAAAACCCACGCAGGTCACGGGGAGGACGTGCAAACTCCGCACAGCCAGCACCCGTAGACGGGCGCCAAGGAGAAACCGCGCATCACGCATCGACCGCGCCGCGCCGGGCCAACCTCTTTGCAGGCTGTTGCCGAAAATGTCGCGCAAGTGGGACAGACCCTTTACACAACGTTCCTGATGCAATCTCAGCAGAGATGGAAAACAGTAGCTAAACCTCTTACAATAAAGGGCCTCATATCATTTCACTTTTTAATTGCTTGCCGAACCTGCATACGGACGTAAAGTACAAGGACACCCAGGTCTCTCTGAACACCGCACTTAAAAAAAAAAAACATGCCTTTCTATTTTTTTTTCCCTGCCAAATTGGATGAGCTCAGCTTTTCCACATTATTCTTCATCCGTTTGAGTCGACTGTTCCCGGAATCGGAACGTCGCTCTGAATCTTCCCTGCAGACCACACTGCCACCTAGCTTTGTATTTATTATCAGTAGAACTTGATTATAACTCTATGCCACTTGTCCCTAGGTCATAACCACGTTCTACTGAAGTGGCACAGAGACCTAGAAAAAAAACGGTGCAGGAGTAGGCCATTCGGCCCTTCGAGACATTCTGGAGAAAAAGAATGTGTGACGTTTCTGGACTGAAAGCAGGGGTTAGACAAAAGTGCTGGAGAAACTCAGCGGGTGCAGCTGCATCTATGGAGCGAAGGAGATAGGCAACGTTTTGGGCTGAAACCCTTCTTCAGATCGATGGAGGGTGGGGGGGGGGGGCTGGGAGAAGAAAGGAAAAAGGAGGAGGAGGAGGAGCCCAAGGGCTGAGGGAGAGCTAGGAAGTGGAGGAGACAGCAAGGGTTAATAGAATAGGGAGAATGCAATGTTCAGGCCACCGGGATGCAGACTCCCCGAGCGGAATACGAGGTGCTGTTCCTCCAATTTGCGGTGTTGCTCACTCTGGCCGTGGAGGAGGCCCAGGACAGAGAGGTCGCATACGGATACGGAATGGGAGGGGGAGTTGAAGTGCTGAGCCACCGGGAGGTCGGGTTGGTTATTGCGGACCGAGCGGAGGTGTTCGGCGAAACAATCGCCAAGCCTCCGCTTGGTCTCACCGATGTAGATCAGCTGGCATCTGGAGCAACGGATGCAGTAGATGAGGTTGGAGGAGATGGGGGTTTTGGGGTGGGGGGTGAAGACCAGGACCAGCCACAAACAATCCCCTACTTTCAGATAAGCCCACGGGTAAATGCACAGTCTTTTGCTCGGCGTGGCAAAATCGAGATCCCAAGGATGTAGGATTTGGGTGAATGGGGGCCTCCGTTGCCATGTACCATTTCTGCAGCCTCAGCTTGCCCTGGCGGCTGAACAGTAACATGAAGCGCATCTGTGGAGGACAGATGGGAACAAGAGATGAGGGAGGGTGAGCCAGGATTTGGGTGACTGGGGGCCTCCGTTGCCATGTACCATTTCTGCAGCCGCAGCTTGCCCTGGCGGCTGAACAGTAACATGAAGCGCATCTGTGGAGGACAGATGGGAACAAGAGATGAGGGAGGGTGAGCCAGGATTTGGGTGAATGGGGGCCTCCGTTGCCATGTACCATTTCTGCAGCCGCAGCTTGCCCTGGCGGCTGAACAGTAACATGAAGCGCATCTGTGGAGGACAGATGGGAACAAGAGATGAGGGAGGGTGAGCCAGGATTTGGGTGAATGGGGGCCTCCGTTGCCATGTACCATTTCTGCAGCCGCAGCTTGCCCTGGCGGCTGAACAGTAACATGAAGCGCATCTGTGGAGGACAGATGGGAACAAGAGATGAGGGAGGGTGAGCCAGGATTTGGGTGACTGGGGGCCTCCGTTGCCATGTACCATTTCTGCAGCCGCAGCTTGCCCTGGCGGCTGAACAGTAACATGAAGCGCATCTGTGGAGGACAGATGGGAACAAGAGATGAGGGAGGGTGAGCCAGGATTTGGGTGACTGGGGGCCTCCGTTGCCATGTACCATTTCTGCAGCCTCAGCTTGCCCTGGCGGCTGAACAGTAACATGAAGCGCATCTGTGGAGGACAGATGGGAACAAGAGATGAGGGAGGGTGAGCCAGGATTTGGGTGACTGGGGGCCTCCGTTGCCATGTACCATTTCTGCAGCCGCAGCTTGCCCTGGCGGCTGAACAGTAACATGAAGCGCATCTGTGGAGGACAGATGGGAACAAGAGATGAGGGAGGGTGAGCCAGGATTTGGGTGAATGGGGGCCTCCGTTGCCATGTACCATTTCTGCAGCCGCAGCTTGCCCTGGCGGCTGAACAGTAACATGAAGCGCATCTGTGGAGGACAGATGGGAACAAGAGATGAGGGAGGGTGAGCCAGGATTTGGGTGAATGGGGGCCTCCGTTGCCATGTACCATTTCTGCAGCCGCAGCTTGCCCTGGCGGCTGAACAGTAACATGAAGCGCATCTGTGGAGGACAGATGGGAACAAGAGATGAGGGAGGGTGAGCCAGGATTTGGGTGAATGGGGGCCTCCGTTGCCATGCTGTGAAAACAGAGAGGATGAAAAGGAGTTTCCTGCTGGAGGCCATTAGAACTGTAAACTCCCATCTCACCAGGGACTAACATCACTGTGCCAATTTACCAAGTCGTGTGGTGTCTTTTTAAAATTGCTGGGTTTTTTCCCCCTCCCATTAATATGTAATATGTGAACGTGTGATTCTGCTCCATTCGGTTTTGTCGGGGTTTTTTTGCACTAGCCGCAAGCATTGACACTTTGTATAGAAACATAGAAAATTAGGTGCAGGAGTAGAGGCCATTCGGCCCTTCGAGCCTGCACCGCCATTCAATGTGATCATGGCTGATCATCCAACTCAGTATCCCGTACCTGCCTTCTCTCCATACCCTCTGATCCCTTTAGCCACAAGGGCCACATCTAACGCCCTCTTAAATATAGCCAATGAACTGGCCTCAACTACCTTCTGTGGCAGAGAGTTCCAGAGACTCACCACTCTCTGTGTAAAGAATGTTTTCCTCATCTCGGTCCTAAAGGAATTCCCCCTTATCCTTAGACTGTGACCCCCTGTTCTGGACTCCCCCAACATCGGGAACAATCTTCCAGCATCTAGCTTGTCCAACCCCTTAAGAATTTTGTAAGTTTCTATAAGATCCCCCCTCAATCTTCTAAATTCCAGCGAGTACAAGCCGAGTCTATCCAATTTTTCCTCATATGAAAGTCCTGACATCCCAGGAATCAGTCTGGTGAATCTTCTCTGTACCCCCTCTATGGCAATGATGTCTTTCCTCAGATTAGGCGACCAAAACTGTACGCAATACTCCAGGTGTGGCCTCACCAAGACCCTGTACAACTGCAGTAGAACCTCCCTGCTCCTGTACTCTAATCCTTTCGCTATGACACTTTGCATTTCACTGCACATCTCAGATTCAGATCCACTGATATTGTCATTGCACTATTCAGTGCAACAAAATGGTTTAGCCTGCAGTCATAACACGGAATAAATGACAAAAACACACACTCAACACAGTTTAACATCCACCACAGTGAGTCCACCAGGCACCTCCTCGCTGTGATGGAAGGCAAAAAGCCCCAACGTCCTTGTCTCTTCCTTCATTGTGTGTGTCTGTGACTTGGGTGGGGGTTTAAATCAAAGGTAGGCATAAAATTCTGGAGTAACTCAGCGGGACAGGCAGCATCTCTGGGGAGAAGGAATGGGCGACGTTTCGGGTCGAGACCCGTCTGAAGATCAGTCTGAAGGAGGGTCTTGACCCGGTAATTTTTTTTTGTTAGACAAAGGATGATAGAAACATAGAAATTAAGTGCAGGAGTAGAGGCCATTCGGCCCCTCGAGCCTGCACCGCCATTCAATACGATCATGGCTGATCATCCAACTCAGTATCCAGTACCTGCCTTCTCTCCATACCCTCTGATCCCTTTAGCCACAAGGGCCACATCTAACTCCCTCTTAAATATAGCCAATGAACTGGCCTCAACTACCTTCCGTGGCAGAGAATTCCAGAGACTCACCACTCTCTGTGTAAAGAATGTTTTCCTCATCTCGGTCCTAAAGGAATTCCCCCTTATCCTTAGACTGTGACCCCTTGTTCTGGACTCCCCCAACATCGGGAACAATCTTCCAGCATCTAGTTTGTCCAACCCCTTAAGAATTTTGTAAGTAGACAAAGGATGGTGGGTATACCTCCACCTTAAACTTGTGTCCTCTGGTACTCGATTCACCCATGGTCCCGTGCAATGGTCAGTTTTTTTTTTTTTTTTAAATGAGACGCACCTCTTGTACACAACCTTCAGGTCCTTCCACTCCAGGAAGCTGCACATCTTGGGCTTGCGTCCGAGCACGATCTGCATCAGCTCCCGGCCGAGCTTCTTCTTCTCCCTCTCCGACATGGCGATGTACCATTTCTGCAGCCTCAGCTTGCCCTGGCGGCTGAACAGTAACATGAAGCGCATCTGTGGAGGACAGATGGGAACAAGAGATGAGGGAGGGTGAGCCAGGGTTGGTCGTCATGCTTAACCAAGAGAGGGAGAGAGGGGGAGAGAGAGAGGGGGAGAGGGAGAGGGAGAGAGGGTAGGATTTCAAATCTCTTTTCTCGCCTCCAACTCTTCACCCCCCACCCCCCTCACCCCTACCCCCCACCCCTACCCCCCACCCCCCTCACCCCCAATCTCCCTTACCCCTACCCCCCACCTCCCTTACCCCTACCCCCCCACCCCCCTCACCCCTACCCCCCACCCCTACCCCCCACCCCCCTCACCCCCAATCTCCCTTACCCCTACCCCCCACCTCCCTTACCCCTACCCCCCCACCCCCCTCACCCCTACCCCCTCACCCCTAACCCCCACCTCCCTTACCCCTACCCCCCCCACCCCTACCCCCTCACCCCCAACCTCCCTTACCCCTACCCCCCTCACCCCTACCCCCCTCACCCCTACCCCCCCACCTCCCTTACCCCTACCCCCCCACCCGTCTTACCCCTACCCCCCTCACCCCTACCCCCCACCTCCCTTACCCCTACCCCCCACCTCCCTTACCCCTACCCCCCACCTCCCTTACCCTTACCCCCCCACCTCCCTTACCCCCTTACCCGTCACCCCCCTTACCCCTCCTCCACCCCTTTACCCCCCCACTCCTTTAACCCCCCTCCCTCCCCCCCCACCCCCACCATGCCTTCCCCCCTCCTCTAACCCCCCCCACCTCCTTTACCCCTCCCCCTCCTAACCCCCCCTCCCCCCGGTTCATTCAGACTTTAGGCAGGGAAGGAGGGAATAGAGGGATCTGGATCACGTGCACGCAGATAAAATCAGAATAACTTGGCATGATGTTCGGCACAAAGGTTGTCGATGCCTTTTGTGTAGCATCTATTCGCATACCTTGGGTACGCAAGCAAAGAATTTCACAATGACTTGTCACATGTAAGGTATCCAATTCAATTACATTACATTCTGAAGAAGGGCGTGCTATACTTCTATTCAGCGCCCCCGAGCAGTGAAGGCTACAGTCAGGAAGTTGTGATGTAGCTCTGTAGGTGCTTGCTTCAGCTGTCTTTGGGAGTCTTTGGATGTGGAGGCTTTGGAGAAAGCGTAGTTGAGGTTTATCTTAAAGCTCCCTGGATTAGAGGATTACAGCTACAGGGACTGGTTGGATGGGCTTGGATTGGCAGTGATGGACAGGAGACTTGCGAGCAGCAAATAAAATGATGAGGCGTTGAGAGTTTAGTTTAGAGACACAGCGCGGAAACAGGCCCTTCGGCCCACCGGGTCCGTGCTGACCAGCGATCCCCGCACACTAACACTATCCTACACCCACTAGGGACAATTTTTACATTTACCAAGCCAATCCACCCACAAACCTGCACGTCTTTGGAGTGTGGGAGGAAACCGAAGATCTCGGAGGAAACCCACGGGGAGGATGTACGTGCAAACTCCGTACCCCCCTTACCGCTAGCCCCCACCCCCCTTGCCCCTACACCCACCTTACCCCCAACCCCCTTACCCCTACACCCCCCACCCCCCTTACCTCCACCCCCCACCCCCCTTACCCCTTGCCCCCACCCCTCACCCCCCACCCCCCTTACCCCTACCCCCCTTACCCCTAGCCCCCCACCCCCCTTACCCCTAGCCCCCCACCCCCCTTGCCCCCCACCCCCCTTGCCCCCACCCCCCACACCTCTAGCCCCCCGCCCCCCACCCCCCTTGCCCCCACCCGCCACCCCCTTACCACTAGCCCCCCACCCCCCTTACCCGTAGCCCCGCACCCCCCTTACCCCTAGCCCCCCCTACAGGCAGCAGCGGTAGCGGGGATCAAACCCAGGTCTCCGGCCCTGCATCCCCCACAGCCATCAGACTATGAGACACAACTTCAAACAAACTCTGAAAGGGGCAGTCACGGTGGCGCAGCGGTAGAGTCGCTGCCTTACAGCAAAACGCAGCGCCGGAGACCCGGGTTCGATCCCGACTGCAGGCGCTGTCTGTACGGAGTTTGTACGTTCTCCCCGTGACCTGCGTGGGTTTTCTCCGAGAACTTCGGTTTCCTCCCACACTCCACGCTCCAAAGACGTACAGGTTTGTAGGTTAATTGGCTGGATTTTTTAAAAAAAGGTTAAATTGTCCAAGTTGGCGATATGAGGAGTACTGCCCGGCCGACTCCAAAATTCAGAAGGTTCAATAAACTCGCTCAATTCCTCCGCTGTGCCACCGTGAGTCATGGTACAGGAGGGTAGACACTAGACTAGCTATAAACTGGGAGGGGGAAAGTTTAACGGAGACGTTCGGGGCAGGTTCATTTTTACACAGAGCGTCGTGGGTGCCTGGAACGGATTGGCAGGGGCGGTGGAGGTGGAGGCAGATACGATGGTAGATATTAGGTACATGGAAGAGTGGGGGATAGAGGGATATGGAGCACGTGCACGCAGGTGAAATCAGTTCATGTGCGGCACAAACATTGTGGGCCAAAGGGCCGCGTTCCTGGGCTGTACTGTTCACTGTTCCAACACATAGAGTGGCTCCTTCCTGAGGTGTGTCGGCCAGAGGTGGAATCAGATACAATCGCTACATTTGGGATGCGTTGAGACAGATAGAAAACATAGAAATTAGGTGCAGGAGTAGGCCATTCGGCCCTTCGAGCCTGCACCGCCATTCAATATGATCATGGCTGATCATCCAACTCAGTATCCCATACCTGCCTTCTCTCCATACCCTCTGATCCCCTTAGCCACAAGGGCCACATCTAACTCCCTCTTAAATATAGCCAATGAACTGGCCTCAACTACCTTCTGCAGCAGAGAGTTCCAGAGACCCACCACTCTCTGTGTGAAAAAGGTCCTTCTCATCTCGGTCCTAAAGGATTTCCCCCTTATCCTTAAGCTGTGACCCCTTGTCCTGGACCTCCCCAACATCGGGAACAATCTTCCTGCATCTAGCCTGTCCAACCCCTTAAGAATTTTGTAAGTTTCTATAAGATCCCCTCTCAATCTCCTAAATTCTAGAGAGCATAAACCGAGTCTATGCAGTCTTTGTTCATAAGACAGTCCTGACATCCCAGGAATCAGTCTGGTGAACCTTCTCTGCACTCCATGAATACTTCAATGGACAAGATGGAGAAGGACAAAGGCCAGAGACCCGGGTTTGATCCGAGCCTCCGGCGATGTCGGTAGGTTCTCCCTGTGACCGCGTGGGTTTCCTCCGGCTGCTCCGATTCCCTCCCACGCTCCAAAGACGTACAGGTTTTGTAGGTTAGTTGACCAATGTAAAATTGCACACTGTCCAGGACAAAGATTCAAAGGTTAGCTTATTGGTCATATACGCCAATTGGTGTAGTGAAATGCTAGTGTTACGGGGCAATCGCTGGTTGGAGTGGACTCGGTGGGTGAAAAAGGCTCGTTTCCACGCTGCATCTGTTAGTTATTTTACTGCTCGGCAACTTGAGCACCCTGGAGAGGAAAAGACTACAAAAAGTAGTAAACACTGCCCAGTCCATCATCATCTAGCCCCTAGAGTCGGTCTGTCAAGGAGGACTCTCTCTAACTTCTACAGGGGCACAGTAGAGAGCTTGCTGACTGGTTGCATCGTGGCTTGGTTCGGCAACTTGAGTGCCCTGGAGAGGAAAAGACTACAAAAAGTAGTAAACACTGCCCAGTCCATCATCGGCTCTGACCTCCCTTCCATCGAGGGGATCTATCGCAGTCGCTGCCTCAAAAAGGCCGGCAGCATCATCAAGGACCCACACCACCCTGGCCACACACTCATCTCCCCGCTACCTTCAGGTAGAAGGTACAGGAGCCTGAAGACTGCAACGTCCAGGTTCAGGAATAGCTACTTCCCCACAGCCATCAGGCTATTAAACCTGGCTCGGACAAAACTCTAAACATTAATACCCCTTTGGGGGTTACACAAAAAGCTGGAGAAACTCAGCAGGTGCAGCAGCATCTAAGGAGCGAAGGAGATAGGCGACGTTTCGGGTCGAGACCCTTCTTCAGACCCCTTTATCCCTTTATCTGTTATTTGCACTTTGTCAGTTTATTTATTCATGTGTGTATTTACGTATATAATGGCATATGGACACACTGATCTGTTTTGTAGTCAATGCCGTCTATGTTCTGTTGTGCTGAAGCAAAGCAAGAATTTCATTGTCCTGTCAGGGACACATGACGATAAACTGTCTCGACTTGACTCTTGCTCATATCAATGAGCAGTAAAATAATTGAACTGGAGCAGGAACCACTGATCAGTAGAAGGACTAAACTAAAGGGAACACAAACAGCCACAAACACCACTCACTCACGGCACAGCCAACACAGTCTCTACCCTCGGGCCAGAGATACAGGTTACTCACACTCAGGACTAAGAGAGCCATGTCGAGTTAACTCAGAGCTCCCGTGGATTTTGAAGAAACAGCAACAAAGAGAAGCAGGTAAAAGCACCGATTGGCTCTAGCCCAAGTGGGAAGAGAGTCAGAGGGGGAAAACAGTTGAAAAGGAGAGGCAAAGCACAGGCAGACTTAACTCAGAGCTCCCGTGGATTTTGAAACACTTTTTCTCACAGAGAGTTGAGAGTCTGTGGAATTCTCTGCCTCAGACGGCGGTGGAGGCGGGTTCTCTGGATGCTTTCAAGAGAGAGCTAGATAGGGCTCTTAAAGATAGCGGAGTCAGGGGAATATGGGGAGATGGCAGGAACACGGTACTGATTGGGGATGATCAGCCATGATCACATTGAATGGGGATGATCAGCCATGATCACATTGAATGGGGATGATCAGCCATGATCACACAGACTCGCAACTCTCTGTGTGAAAAAGTGTTTCCTCGTCTCCATTCTAAATGGCGTACCCTTATTCTTAAACTGTGGCCCCTGGTTCTGGACTCCCCCAACATCGGGAACATATTTCCTGCCTCTAGCGTGTCCAAACCCTTAACAATCTTATATGTTTCAATAAGATCCCCTCTTATCCTTCTAAACTCCAGAGTGTACAAGCACAGCCGCTCCATTCTCTCAGCATATGACAGTCCCGCCATCCCGGGAATTAACCTGGTGAACCTACACTGCACTCCCTTAGTAGGTATAAACGGTTAAAGGTATGTTGAAGACACTGCAATCACAAATGGCCCCTAACAGAGCCAAGTTCATTTCCATTTGAAAGACTAACTGCAGGGTAACTATTAACTCACAGTACAATTATTGACCATTTCGGACAACTCTTTAAAATTTGCATTGATAGAGGTTAGACATTCTGTTGCTCAGAATGCACTGAATCAGGGCTTGCAGCTCACGTGCAACTCTGACCTAACAGCTGCAGATGGAACAGTATAAGTGGTCTGGAACCGTAGAATTGGTGCAGGAGGTTCAGCCCATCAAGTCCATGCCACCCCCTGGCAGAGAAATGAGTCTGCAGAAGCATCCCGAACCGAGACGTCACCTATTCATGGTCTCCAGAGATGCTGCCTGACCCGCTGAGGTTTATTTTTAGTAGTAGTGTTAGAGATGGAGTGTGGAAACGGGCTCTTCGGCCCATCAAATTCTATCCGCCACTCTAGTTCTATCCTGCACTCTAGGGACAACTTGTCGAAGACAATTATCCTACAAACCTGCATGTCTTTGGGATGTGGGAGGGTGGTGGAGGCCGGTCCTCCGGATGCTTTCAAGAGAGAGTTAGATAGGGCTCTTGAAGATAGCGGAGTCAGGGGATATGGGGAGAAGGCAGGAACAGGGTACTGATTGGGGATGATCAGCCATGATCACATTGAATGGTGGTGCTGGTTCGAAGGGCCGAATGGCCTACTCCGGCACATATTGTCTATTGAATTGATTTGAATGGTGGTGCTGGCTCGAAGGGCTGAATGGCCTACTCCTACACCTATTGTATATTGAATTGATTTGAATGGTGGTGCTGGCTCGAAGGGCCGAATGGCCTACTCCTGCACCTATTGTCTATTGAAACATGAACGGCGTAGCGATTTTGGATGATCAGCCATGATCATATTGAATGGCGGTGCTGGCTTGAAGGGCCGAATAGCCTACTCCTGCACCTATTGTCTATTGTATATTGAGTGTGGGAGGAAACCGGAGCTCCGGGACACTTTTTCTCACAGTGGGTGGTGAGTCTGTGGAATTCTCTGCCTCAGAGGGCGGTGGAGGCCGGTCCTCCGGATGCTTTCACGAGAGAGCTAGATGGGGCTCTCAAAAGATAGCGGAGTCAGGGGATATGGGGAGGAGGCAGGAACGGGGTACTGATTGGGGATGATCAGCCGTGATCACATTGAATGGCGGTGCTGGCTGGAAGGGCCGAATGGCCTCTACTCCTGCACCTGTTGTCTAAACCGGAGTAAGGAGCAAAATCAGGCTATGAGGTCCACTCTAATTATTTAGTTTAGTGACACCGAGCAGAAACAGGCCCTTCAGCCCACGGAGTCCGTGTCGACCAGCGATCCCCGCACACTAACACTATCCTACACACTAGGATCAATGTAGTCATTAAGGGCCTGTCCTACAAGCATGCAACTCCATGCGATGAGCGCGACCTAACGTGGTCGCTTGAGCCGTCCGGCGTCGCGGGGCCGGTCCCACTTCGATCGCCGGAGCCGTGCGGAATTGTGCGGAGTTCGTCCCGACATCACGTGCGCTCCGAAAAACTGACTATGTTCAAAAATTCCGCGCGGCAACGGCTTGTCGGCTGGCAGTGGCCTCGACGCATTACACACCGCCCCGACATCGTGCCTCCGTGAACCTATCTGTAGGTGCCTCCGTGACCCTCTATGTGTGTGGCTCCGTGGCCCTCTGTGTGTGTGTGCCTCTGTGCCCCTCTCTGTGTGCCCCTCTCTGTCCTGGCGAACTTACCTTAGACTTCGCTCACTTTGCGCCGCGTTGCGCCACTCACCCGACCTCCGCGCGGCCCCTGCTGCCGGTTTGGTCGCGCTTGCCGCACGCAGGCGCATGCTGGTGGGAACGGCCCTGTACAGGGGATCACCCGACCTCCGCGCGGCCCCCGCTTCTAGTTTGATCGCGTTCATCGCATAGAGTTGCATGCTTGTAGGACAGGCCCTTTTTAGAGGCCAATTAACCTAGAAACCTGTACGCGTTCAGAGTGCGGGAGGAAACCAGAGGTCCCGGAGAAAACCCACGCAGGTCACGGGGAGAAAGTACAAACTCCCGAGGTAGACAAAAAATGCTGGAGAAACTCAGCGAGTGCGGCAGCGTCTATGGAGCGAAGGAAATAGGCAACGATTCAAGCCGAAACCCTTCTTCAGACTCCACCCGTAGCTGGGATCAAACCCGGGTCTCTGGCGCTGAGAGGCAGCAGCTCTACCCGCTGCGCCACCGCACTGCACATTTGTATTCCAAAGGCTGGGATTCATGCCATTCCCCTCTTCCCTGCGGGCAGTTAATTGCAGTTCACATCATGACTGGGATGTCAGGACTTTCATATGAGGAAAGATTGGGGAGACTCGGCTTGTACTCGCTGGAATTTAGAAGATTGAGGGGGGATCTTATAGAAACTTACAAAATTCTGAAGGGGTTGGACAAGCTAGATGCTGGAAGATTGTTCCCGATGTTGGGGGAGTCCAGAACAAGGGGTCACAGTCTAAGGATAAAGGGGAATTCCTTTAGGACCGAGATGAGGAAAACATTCTTTACACAGAGAGTGGTGAGTCTGTGGAATTCTCTGCCACAGAAGGTAGTTGAGGCCAGTTCATTGGCTATATTTAAGAGGGCGTTAGATGTGGCCCTTGTGGCTAAAGGGATCAGGGGGTATGGAGAGAAGGCAGGTACGGGATACTGAGTTGGATGATCAGCCATGATCACATTGAATGGCGGTGCAGGCTCGAAGGGCCGAATGGCCTACTCCTGCACCTATTTTTCTATGTTTCTATGTTTCTATCCCTTGCTGCAAAAACAAGATCTTCTTTGTATCCTCCGTGTTTATTAGCGCAGAATTTTAAATCTGTGCCCCCCCCAGGCAAGCAAACCATCCGGGCTCTTAAACCATCTGCTAACAACACAGCTTCCCTCTCAAAACCAGTCAGGGTGACGTACACCAAATGTCCTCTTTGGAAAAGAGTGGCTCCCAGCTGTTGTGTCAAACAACAGATCATGGATTTTGTTTTTTTTATAAAGTTGAGTTTAGTTTTAGATATAGCGAGGAAACAGGCCCTTCGGCCCGCCAAGTCCGCCCCGACCAGCGATCCCCGCACACTAACACACTATCCTGCTGGGGATAATTCACAATTTTACCAAGCCAATTAGCCTACAGAATCTGTATGTCTTTGGAGCCTGGGAAGAAACCGGAGGTCCCGGAGACAACACACGCAGGTCACGGGAAAAACGTACAAACTCCGCACTGAGAGCATCTGTCGTCCTCAGGATCCAGCCCGAGACTCTGGCGCTGTGAGGCCGCATCTCCACCGCTGCGCCATCGTGCCAGGGATTATGGGCTCTAGCCCAAGTGGGAGGAATGTCAGAGGGGAAAAGCAGTTGAAAAGGAGAGGCAGAGCACAGGCAGACTTAACTCGGAGCTCCCGTGGATTTTGAAACACTTTTTCTCACAGAGAGAGAGAGAGGCGAGTCTGTGGAATTCTCCGCCTCAGAGAGCGGTGGGGGCGGGTTCTCTGGATGCTTTAGAGAGAGAGAGCTAGATAGGGCTCTTAAAAATAGTGGAGTTAGGGGATATGGGGGAGAAGGCAGGAACGGGGCACTGATTGGGGATGATCAGCCATGATCACATCGAATGGCAGTGCTGGCTCGAAGGGCCAAATGGCCTCTACTCCTGCACCTAAATGTCTATTGTCTAATTGGCAAATATTGGTTTAACGTGCAATCAGACATTGTATGCTGAAGGGCCTGTGCCTTGTAGGAGCTATTCTACGTACTGCTATCTGCATTATCTGGTCTGTTAGGGTGGCGGCGCAGTTGTAGAGTTGCTGCCGCACAGCAGCAGAGACCCGAGTTCGATCCAGTCCACAGGAGCTGTCTGTACGGAGTTTGCACGTTCTCCCTATGTGAGCGGTGAATCTGTGGAATTCTCTGCCACAGAAGGTAGTTGAGGCCAGTTCATTGGCTATATTTAAGAGGGAGTTAGATGTGGCCCTTGTGGCTAAAGGGATCAGGGGGTATGGAGAGAAGGCAGGTACAGGATACTGAGTTGGATGATCAGCCATGATCATATTGAATGGCGGTGCTGGCTCGAAGGGCCGAATGGCCTCTACTCCTGCACCTATTGTCTATGTTTCTATGACCACGTGGGTTTCCTCCCACACTCCAAAGACGTGCAGATTTGTAGATTACTTGGCTTGGGCAAGTTGTAAATGGGTGATTGCACGTTAAACCAATATTTGCCAATTAGACAATAGACATTTAGGTGGCGGAGTAGGCCATTTGGCCCTTCGAGCCAGCACCACCATTCGATGTGATCATGGCTGATCATCCCCAATCAGACCCCGTTCCTGCCTTCTCCCCATATCCCCTGACTCTGCTATTTTTAAGAGCCCTGTCTAGCTCTCTCTTGAATAGAAACATAGAAATTAGGTGCAGGAGTAGGCCATTCGGCCCTTCGAGCCTGCACCGCCATTCAATATGATCATGGCTGATCATCCAACTCAGTATCCCGTACCTGCCTTCTCTCCATAACGTCTGATCCCCTTAGCCACAAGGGCCACATCTAACTCCCTCTTAAATATAGCCAATGAACTGGCCTCAACTACCCTCTGTGGCAGAGAGTTCCAGAGACCCACCACTCTCTGTGTGAAAAAATTCCTTCTCATCTCGGTCCTAAAGGATTTCCCCCTTATCCTTAAGCTGTGAACCCTTGTCCTGGACCTCCCCAACATCGGGAACAATCTTCCTGCATCTAGCCTGTCCAACCCCTTAAGAATTTTGTAAGTTTCTATAAGATCCCCTCTCAATCTCCTAAATTCTAGAGAGTATAAACCTAGTCTATGCAGTCTTTGTTCATAAGACAGTCCTGACATCCCAGGAATCAGTCTGGTGAACCTTCTCTGCACTCCCTCTATGGCAATAATGTCCTTCCTCAGATTTGGAGACCAGAACTGTACGCAATACTCCAGGTGTGGCGTCACCAAGACCCTATACAACTGAAGTAGAACCTCCCTGCTCCTGTACTCAAATCCTTTTGCTATGAAAGCTAACATACTCAGAATACTCAGAAAGCATTGAATGCTGTTAAAGAAGGAACTGCAGATGCTGGAGAATCGGGGGTTACACAAAAAGCTGGAGAAACTCAGCGGGTGCAGCAGCATCTAAGGAGCGAAGGAGATAGGCGACGTTTCGGGTCGAGACCCTTCTTCAGACTTGAAGGTAGATTGATGCAAAAGGAGTACAGCATGCAGATAATGAAGCAGAGATAAGACTGAAAAACTGTAATAAAGAGCTGCCTGGTTCTGTGTTTTTTTGAGCAATTGGAGAACAGGCCAAGGTGTCACCTCTGACTGCTCCAGCCAATATTTGCAAATAAAGGCTTTTCGTCTTCTTGAAGAATTCTCTGTGTCATATTATCCAAATTTGAGTCTTAAAACCACGACAGCGGCAGAGTCTAAAGTGTTACGTCGATAGCGGTAGTTGAAGATATGCAAGGTCACTTAACAGAAAATTAACTGCTGGCCTGGATACATAGATATTTTCATACCTCGGTGACCTTAGTGTTCCACAAGGCTTCAAAATCCTTGTAGTTAATCAGTAACATTTACCAATTGTGGAATTTAATATACCCGACACAAACAAAAACGAGGTTGAGAAACTCAGAAGGTCAAGTGCAGCATACTCCACGGAGCCAATCGCGTCCAATATAACCTGCTTGTTTTCTACTTTAGTTTGGAGATACAGCATGGAAACAGGCCCTTCGGCCCACCGAGTCCGTGCCGACCAGCAATCCCCGCACACTAACACTACCCTACACATATTAGGGACAGTGCAACAATGTTACCAAAACCAATTGCCCTACAAACCGGTTTAAGAAAGAACTGCAGATGCTGGTAAATCGAAGGTAGACACAAAATGCTGGTGGAACTCAGTGGGTGAGGCAGTGTCTAAGGAAGAAGGGTCTCGACCCGAAACGTCACCAATTCATTCCAGCAGAATGATCTTCCAGCAGAAGTGGTGGAGGCAGGATCGATTTTAACATTTAAAAGTAAAGTGGATAGGTATATGGACGGGAAGGGAATGGAGGGGTATGGTCTGAGTGCAGGTAGATGGGACTAGGGGAAAATAAATGGTCAGCACGGACTGGAAGGGCCGAGAGGGCCTATTTCTGTGCTGTAATTGTTATATGATTATATGGTTATAAGTGACTGGATGGATTTAAGAGAGAGTTAGATAGAGGAGATAGCTGAGGCAGCATTTAAGTAATTTGAGTCTGAAGAAGGGTCTCGACCCGAAACATCGGTCTGAAGAAGGGTTTCGACCCGAAACATCGGTCTGAAGAAGGGTCTCGACCCGAAACATCGCCTATCTCCTTCACTCCTTAGATGCTGCTGCACCCGCTGAGTTTCTCCAGCCTTTTGTGTACCCTCGATTCTCCAGCATCTGCAGTTTCTCTTTAACATTTAAGTAATTTGGATGGATGGGGCAGTTGTAGAGGGATATGGGCCAAACATGGGCAAATGGGATTTGCGTAGATGGGCCAACATGGATCAGTTGGGCCGAAGGGTCTGTTTCCATGCTGTATGACTCAAGGCCGGTATAAATTGCACATTGGAGGAACAGCATCTCATATTTCGCTTGGGCAGATTCGTTAGATAGAGCTCTAGGGGCTAGTGGAGTCAGGGGATATGGGGAGAAGGCAGGCACGGGTTATTGATTGGGGACGATCAGCCATGATCACAATGAATGGCGGTGCTGGCTCGAAGGGCCGAATGGCCTCCTCCTGCGCCTATTTTCTACGTTTCTATCACTTATGACCTTAAAACATCACCCATCCATTGCCTTCAGAGATGCTGACTTCCTGAGTTACTCAGCCACTTACTTTTCATCGGTACCGAGTAGTCAGGGTTTCAATCTTGTTTCCCGACCTTGATAGTCAATACAGCAGGGGTCTGAATTGTTTTTGAACAGTCTGACCGCATTATTGGTGCCTCCCGGGACCCTGCAGCGTGAAACTGGGACAAAGGGACTATTTTTGGTCGCCATTTCCCAGGCTACAAGGTGTTTTGATTCATTGCTTTCCACAAATGGCCTGCTGGTGAGCTTGTTCGCTTTGTGGAAGGCGTTGACTGAGAAAGAGTCCAAATCACATCGAGGGACCCGGAGAGTGGGGGTGGGCTGCTGCTGAAACATAGAAACATAGAAATTAGGTGCAGGAGTAGGCCATTCGGCCCTTCAAGCCTGCACCGCCATTCAATATGATCATGGCTGATCATCCAACTCAGTATCCCGTACCTGCCTTCTCTCCATACCCTCTGATCCCCTTAGCCACAAGGGCCACATCTAACTCCCTCTTAAATATAGCCAATGAACTGGCCTCAACTACCCTCTGTGGCAGAGAGTTCCAGAGACCCACCACTCTCTGTGTGAAAAAATTCCTTCTCATCTCGGTCCTAATGGATTTCCCCATTATCCTTAAGCTGTGACCCCTTGTCCTGGACTTCCCCAACATCGGGAACAATCTTCCTGCATCTAGCCTGTCCAACCCCTTAAGAAGGGCAAAGAGGGGTGGGGGGGTGGGGGAAGGGGGGACGGGGAATGGTGTCGCTGAGAACAAAGGACCTGGCTGGAGGGGAGGGGGGAGTGAGGTTGGGCCATTGGGAACAAAAAAAGGACCATCAGGACCAGCGATCCTACAGCGAGCAAGTTAGTCCACTCGACGAAAAAGACGTAGTTCGGTCATGAGCAGATTCACAGGTGATTTCCGGCCCCATTTCCGTAACCGGCCTCCGTCTCCACACCAAAGATCCCGTAGGATAGCAAGTGCGGAGACAGAAGCCGGTTATGGAAACATCCTCGTAAAACAAAAAAAGTTATTTGGTAAAAATCTTCTCCTCATTTTCAGAATTTTAATTTATTAACACAATCTGTTCCCCCGCAACGTTGATTACACTGCGGGTCGGGCCGGATCCGGTTACGGAAATGGATGAAAAAAAAGCCCACGTTCCGCTCCGTTGCGTACTACACATCAGCCCATTGCATTTAGCAGGAGTGGACTATCTTGTTCCCGATGTTGGGCGAGTCCAGAACAAGGGGTCACAATCTAAGGATAAGGGGGAATTCCTTTAGGACCGAGATGAGGAAAACATTCTTTACACAGAGAGTGGTGGGTCTCTGGAATTCTCTGCCACAGAAGGTAGTTGAGGCCAGTTCATTGGCTATATTTAAGAGGGCGTTAGATGTGGCCCTTGTGGCTAAAGGGATCAGGGGGTATGGAGAGAAGGCAGGTACGGGATACTGAGTTGGATGATCAGCCACGATCACATTGAATGGCGGTGCAGGCTCGAAGGGCCGAAAGGCCTCTACTCCTGCACCTATGTTTCTATGTTTCTATCTTGCTCCGCTATAGGATCTTTGATCGGGACTTTGAGGTAGACAAAAAATGCTCAAGAAACTCAGAGGGTGAGGTAGCATCAACGGAGTGACGGAATAGGTGAGGTTTCGGGTCGAGACACTTCTTCAGACTGATGTGGGGGTGGGGCGGGAAGAAGAAAAGACATCGGGACTTTGATGATACTTTTGTAACTTGCTCTGGCGACTCTGCGTGCGTCCTATATGCAAAAGCGAAGAATGTCACAGCACCTAGGTACATGTGGTAGTAAAGTGTCATCAAATTGAATTGAGGCCTTCATCAGTCAGTGTCTAAGAGGTCATGTTGCAGTTGTGTAAGACTTTGGTGCGGCCGTATGAGGAGGATTGTGTTCAGATCATGTTCCCGACGTTGGGGGAGTCCAGAACCACAGTTTAAGAAGAAGGGTTTCGACCCGAAACATTGCCTATTTCTTTCACTCCATAGATGCTGCCTCACCTGCTGAGTTTCTCCAGCATTTACATCTAAAATAAACGCCACAGTTTTTAAGACTTAGGGGTCGGCCATTTAGAACGGAGATGAGGAAACACTTTTTCACACAGAGAGTTGTGAGTCTGTGGAATTCTCTGCCTCAGAGGGCGGTGGAGGCCGGTTCTCTGGATGCTTTCAAGAGAGAGCTAGATAGGGCTCTTAGAGATAGCGGAGTCAGGGGATATGGGGAGAAGGCAGGAACGGGGTACTGATTGGGGATGATTTACAACAGAGATGAGGAAATACTTTTTCATACAGAGAGTTGTGAGTTTGTGGAATTCTCTGCCTCAGAGGGCAGTGGAGACTGGTTCTCTGGATGCTTTCAAGAGAGAGTTAAATAAAGCTCTTAAAGGTAGCATACAGTTTTGGTCTCCAAATCTGAGGAAAGACATTCTTGCCATTGAGGGGATACAGAGAAGGTTCACCAGACTGATTCCTGGGATGTCAGGACTTTCATATGAGGAAAGACTGGATAGACTCGGCTTGTACTCGCTGGAATTTAGAAGATTCAGAGGGAATCTTATAGAAACGTACCAAATTCTTAAGGGGTTGGACAGGCTAGATGCAGGAAGATTGTTCCCGATGTTGGGGAAGTCCAGAACAAGGGGTCACTGTCTAAGGATAAGGGGGAATTCCTTTAGGACCGAGATGAGGAAAACCATTTTCACACATAGAGAGTGGTGCGTCTCTGGAATTCTCTGCCACAGAAGGTAGTTGAGGCCAGCTCATTGGCTATATTTAAGAGGGAGTTAGATGTGGCCCTTGTGGCTAAAGGGATCAGGGGGTATGGAGAGAAGGCAGGTACAGGATACTGAGTTGGATGATCAGCCATGATCACATTGAATGGCGGTGCAGGCTCGAAGGACCGAATGTCCTACTCCTGCACCTATTTTCTATGTTTCTATGATATGGGGAGAAGGCAGCAACAGGGTACTGATTGTGGATGATCAGCCATGATCACACTGAATGGAGGTGCTGGCTCAAAGGGCCAAATGGCCTACTCCTGCACCTATTTTCTATGTTTCTATGATATGGGGAGAAGGCAGCAACGGGGTACTGATTGTGGATGATCAGCCATGATCACACTGAATGGCGGTGTTGGCTCAAAGGGCCAAATGGCCTACTCCTGCACCTATTGGCACTTGTCTATCTGGGCACCATGTTATAGGAAAGTTGTCTGAGTTACTCCAGCTTTTTGTATCTATCTTCAGTTCAAACCAGCATCTGCAGTTCCTTCCTACAAATTAAACCAGTCCACCACATGAACCGACCTCCCCACCATCTTCCTCCCTATGGCAGTACTAAAGTAACATAAAGATTGCTTCACAGATAACAAAACTGTCGAAAGGATCCATCGTAGTCCCTGCCTCAAAAAGGCCAGCAGCATCATCAAGGACCCACACCGCCCTGGCCACACACTCATCTCACCACTGCCATCAGGAAGAAGGTACAGGAGCTTAAAGACTGGAACGTCCAGGTTCAGGAACAGCTGCTTCCCCACAGCCATCCTTCGACTGTGACCCCTTGTTCTGGACTTCCCCAACATCGGGAACAATCTTGCTGCATCTAGCCTGTCCAACCCCGTAAGAATTTGGTAAGTTTCTATAAGATTAAACACAACGAATAAGGTCTGAGCTCTGAACTGCAAAAGACTATATTATTATTTGTTATTTGCACTATATTTGTTATTTATTGAACTTTTTTTCCCCCCGTCATGTCCAATGTTTACATATCCACATATTCTGTTGGGCTACAGCAAGTAAGAATTTTATTGTCCTGCCAGGACATATGACAATAAAACACTCTTGACTTAAAACCTTAGTTTTACTCTGTAAGATGGAAGAGCAGATGCTTAAGGACCTGTCCCACTTGCGTGTCCTTGGCATGCAAATTAGCCGCGACGGTCCTGCGAAGGTCGCGCGCAATTTCATGCGTACGCACAGCCGCCCGCAGCGAGTGACGTCATTTGAAGATGGACGCAAAAATGCCGGAGTCACTCAGCGGGACCGGCAGCATCTCTGGAGAGAAGCAACGGGTGACGGTTCGTGTCGAGACTCTGAAAGAAGGGTCTTGACCCGGAATGTCACCCATTGCTTCTCTCCAGAGATGCTGCCGGTCCCGCTGAGTGACTCCGGCATTTTGTGCCTGTCTTCAATTTTCTTGGCCCCGCTCTGGGAGTAGAAGTGGGGGCGGATCCGGACCGCAACGGCCGTGAGCCCCAGGCCGAGCTCAGCGATCGTTTGCCTGTTTCTGCTGCTGTTGAAACATAGAAAAATAGGTGCAGGAGTAGGCCATTCGGCCCTTCGAGCCTGCACCGCTATTCAATATGATCATGGCTGATCATCCAACTCAGTATCCCGTACCTGCCTTCTCTCCATACCCCCTGATCCCTTTAGCCACAAGTGCCACATCTAATGCCCTCTTAAATATAGCCAATGAACTGGCCTCAACTACCTTCTGTGGCAGAGAATTCCAGAGACTCACCACTCTCTGTGTAAAGAATGTTTTCCTCATCTCGGTCCTAAAGGAATTCCCCCTTATCCTTAGACTGTGACCCCTTGTTCTGGACTCCCCCAACACCGGGAACAATCTTCCAGCATCTAGCTTGTCCAACCCCTTAAGAATTTTGTAAGTTTCTATAAGATCCCCCCTCAATCTTCTAAATTGCAGTGAGTACAAGCCGAGTCTATCCAATCTTTCCTCACATGAAAGTCCTGACATTCCAGGAATCAGTCTGGTAATTGGAGGTGAGACGTTGCGTTGCGCCAGGGTCTTGGGCCTGTCCCACTTTGGCCGTCAGTTCCTCTACAAAAATTCCATTTGCTACAAATATTTCGGAGCCCCGCGAGATGTCGCGCACAACTACATACCCCTCCGCGCTTCTCAGTGGGACCGGCCCCGCACGGCCATACGATGCCCATGCGCCTCAATTTGCGTGCCAAGGTCACGCAAGTGGGACAGGCCCTTTAGTTACTCCAGTGCATCTCTGGAGAGAGGGAATGGGTGAACATACATAGGTGACAAATCAGGCTGAAGAAAGGTCTCGACCCAAAACGCTGCCCATTTCCTTCGCTCCATAGATGCTGCCTCACCCGCTGAGCTTCTCCAGCACTTTTGCCTACCTTCGATTTTCTAGCATCAGCAGAAACATAGAAACATAGAAATTAGGTGCAGGAGTAGGCCATTCGGCCCTTCGAGCCTGCACCGCCATTCAATATGATCATGGCTGATCATCCAACTCAGTATCCCGTACCTGCCTTCTCTCCATACCCTCTGATCCCCTTAGCCACAAGGGCCACATCTAACTCCCTCTTAAATATAGCCAATGAACTGGCCTCAACTACCCTCTGTGGCAGAGAGTTCCAGAGACCCACCACTCTCTGTGTGAAAAAAGTCCTTCTCATCTCGGTCCTAAAGGATTTCCCCCTTATCCTTAAGCTGTGACCCCTTGTCCTGGACCTCCCCAACATCGGGAACAATTGTCCTGCATCTAGCCTGTCCAACCTTGTAAGTTCCCTCTTATACATAGGTGACATTTCGGTGGAAGGACATGATCATATTGAATGGCGGTGCTGGCTGGAAGGGCAGAGCGGCCTCCTCCTGCACCTATTTGTCTATGTTTCTATGCTTTGGGCTGAAATCTGGAATAACCTGTTTCCCCAGGAGATTGAAAGGCTGCAGAATGGCAGCATAATTCAAGAACAGGTTGGACGAGTGTTTGGAGGAACGTTGAAAGAGGCAGGGCCAGGGGTGGCGCTGAGAATAAACAAATGATACAACAAAAAAAGGCAGGAATGTGGAGGTACACGAGATTACGATACAGCCAACATGGATTGATTAAGCAACATAAACCTATAACCAGAATGGTGGTACAGGAGTAGTCTGGTGAAGGGTCTCGACCTGAAACATCGCCTATTCCTTCGCTCCATAGATGCTGCCTCACCCGCCCCCCCCCCCCCCCCCCGGGAGATGGCAGCCCTGCCGGCAGTCTGTTCGTTTTTTCTTTCTTTTCGTTATTTTCAGTTTGTTAAAAGTTTAGTTTTAATGTCCATTGGTTTGTTTTTAGTGGGGAGAGGGGGTAGGGCTTTTTTTTTTTCAAGTTTCTCACCTTCCCGGAGATGTGATCATTTTTCGGATCACGTTCTCCGGGCGCTGCGGCCTAATATCGATGGAGCTGGAAGCCTCCTCGGACTAGGGAGGGGCAGTTAGAGAGGAAGAAGGGTCTCGACCCGAAACGTCGCCTATCTCCTTCGCTCCTTAGATGCTGCTGCACCCGCTGAGTTTCTCCAGCTTTTTGTGTAACCCCCCCAAGCCTCCTCGGACTGTCGTGAGCCCTACCGCGGGGTGCGGACTTTAACATCGGAGCGGATTCCCAAGCCTGGGATCGCTCCCACCGTGGACTGACCAACAAGGGCTCGCAGTCTCGCGTGAGGCTAGTCGGGAGCTCCAACGTTCGACCAGCCCCGGCGCGGGGGAGCTGACGACACCCCGATGCGGGAACTTGATCGCCTCGACGCGGAGGGCCCGAACGCCGCCGGCTACGGGAGACAAGACCGTCCCGTCAACGGAGGGCTCGAGACCCCCGACCGAGGAAGAACAAAGGGAAGAGACTTGAACTTTATTTCGCCTTCCATCACGGTGAGGAATGTGGAGGAGTCACTCAAAGTCAAAAGTCAAACTTTATTGCCATTTAGAAATACATCGATATTTGCAGTTCCAAACAAAATTCCGTTGCATTTGGCTCCCTGTGCAACACGATAATTAACAGGAGGATAAACATGGATTAAAAGGATAAATAGACAATGGTGGCAGCCCATTACATGGCATTCAGGAGTCCGATGGCTCGTGGGAAGAAGCTGTTGCAGAACCTTGATGTTCTGCTCCTTATGCTGCGATATCTTTTGCCCGAGGGCAGCAGAGTGAACAGTCCGTGATGGAGATGTGTGGGGTCTTTTATAATACTGCTGGCCTTAGACACGCAACGTTTGGTCGCAATATCCCCGATTGAGGGGAGAGAGGTCCCGATGATTTTTTCCGCTGTCCTCACCACTCTCTGCACGGACTTCCAGTCGGAGGCTCTACAGTCCCCAAACCAGACAGAGATACAGCTGGTCAAAATACTCTCTATGGTACCCCTGTAGAAAGTGGTGAGGATGGGATGGGGGAAGTAGAGCACTTCTCATCCGGCGCAGGAAGTGCAACCGCTGCTGCGCTCTCTTAACTGTTGATGAGATGTTATTCTCATCCACTGTGGTGGATGTTTATGTTAAAAGTGATACGTTTTTGAGTGATACGTTATTTTTAATTGTACGACTGACCTGGCCAATGAAATCCCTCGTATGTTGCACAACATACTTGGCGAATAAAGTGTGATTCCGATTCCCGCCCATGAGGTCACCCATTCCTGCTATCCAGAAATGCTGCCTGTCCCGCTGAGTTACTCCTGCATTTTGTGCCCCTGCCTTCCAGGTGCGGACAGCAGCCCGAGATGAAACAGCATGTTGAGAAGGAAGATGGGTTTTTTTCACCCGAGGGGAACAGCATATCCCCGCGCTGACTGAACCAAAGAAATGCAATCCGGTGAAAGAGGAGAGGAGTAGTTTCCTGACTCACAGAGACAAACAATCCACAAAGAGTGCAAAAGATTGCATACATGCAACCAGGCCACTAATTGTTTACCAGCTGCACCCTTCTTTATAAAGGGGCCGATTAATTATGGTTGAGGTGGGAATGGAAGGAACCATTTTACTCCTCCTAGCACTGCCACAAGGCTACACGTTGCACCAAACTCCTGCAGTCTTATAGAAGTCCCTTTGCCGAGGGCCGCCAGTGTGAATCTCCGCCCAGCTCGGACTTGGTGGGCCGACAGCCTGTTTCCACGCTGTATCCCTCAAGTCTACAGACAGCTGCCACAGAGGCTAGTTGAGGGTAGTTGAGGCCAGTTCATTGGCTATATTTAAGAGGGAGTTAGATGTGGCACTTGTGGCTAAGGGGATCAGACGGTATGGAGAGAAGGCAGGTACGGGATACTGAGTTGGATGATCAGCCATGATCATATTGAATGGCGGTGCAGGCTCGAAGGGCCGAATGGCCTCCTCCTGCACCTATTGTCTATGTTTCTATGTCTAAAGACTGAGAGCGGTGGGTATGTGGAACGAACTGCCAGAGGAGATTTTGTCTGAAGAAGGGTCTCGACCCGAAACGTCGCCTATCTCCTTCGCTCCTTAGAAGCTGCTGCACCCGCTGAGTTTCTCCAGCTTTTTGTGTAACCCCCCCCCCCTGCCAGAGGAGATAGTTGAGGCTGGTACAATAACAACATTTAAAACGCTTCTGGACAGGTACATGGATACGTTTTTGTTCACTCATCAATGGCCCAGTGGGGAGAGCCGCGACCTCACAGAGCCAGAGACCTGGGTTCAATGTCTGTGTGTGGAGTTTCCACGCTCTGCCCGAAGATCCTATAGCGGAGCAAGATAGACCACTCCTGCTAAATGCAATGGGCTGATGTGTAGTACGCAACGGAACGGAACGGAACGTGGGCCTTTTTTTCATCTATTTCCGTAACCCGACCCGCAGTGTAATCAACGTTGCGGGGGAACAGTTTGTGTTCATAAATTGAACTCCTGAAAATGAGGAGGAGAAGATTTTTACCAAAGAACTTTTATTTTTACGATGATGTTTCCGTGACCGGCTTCCGTCTCCGCACTAGTATCCTACGGGATCTTTGGTGCGGAGGCGGAAGCCGGTTACGGAAATGGGGCCGCAAATTGCCCATGACCGTACTACGTCTTTTTCGTCGAGTGGACGATCTTGCTCGCTGTAGGATCTTTGGTTCTGCCTGCGACCTCGTGGGTTTCCTCCAGGTGCTCCGGTTTCCTCCCACATCCCAAAAGGCGGGCGGGGTTTGTAGGCTAATTAGCCTCCAAATTTCTCCCTAGTGTGTGGAGAGTGGATGAGAAAGTGGGACAACATAGAACTCCTGAGAATGGGTGATCAATGGTCGGCATGGACTTGGTGGGCCGAAGGGCCTGTTTCATGCTGTATGCCTAAACTAATGTGACCTGGGTTCCCCACATACAAGTGGGGTGTGCAGCTGGGAATAGGGTTTGGATCATATTGATATTGGCCATTGATATTAATATATATTCCTATTTCCTGAAATATAGAAACATAGAAAATAGGCGCAGGAGTAGGCCATTCGGCCCTTCCAGCCAGCACCACCACTCATGGCTGATCATCCAAAATCAGTAACCCCGTTCCTGCTTTCTCCCCATATCCCTTGATTCCGTTAACCCATAGAGCTAAATCTAACTCCCTCTTGAAGACATCCAGTGACTTGGCCTCCACTGCCTTCTGTGGCAGGGAATTCCACAGATTCGCAACTCTCAGCGTGATACATTTCATTCTCCATTTTGATTCCAAAGTAACTCAGTGTACAGTTAAAAACAGGGGCAGAGCAATGAAAGAAACAGCTGACAGACCCTGCTGCGCCACATTTGCAGGGAACCATGTTAAATCATGACCCCTTGTGCTGTCTGTGAAGAGTTTATGCTTGCGCAAGGCACACTCAGTTCATGCACATCAATTTAATTGGGAGAACAGACTTTTCAATTCGGAAGCTCAGTGGGCCCTGAAGCTGTTTACAAAGCAATTTCCATTTAAATAGCACATCTAACTTTTTTTTTTAATCTCCTGCCATCGGGAAGAAGGTATAGGAGTCTGAAAACTGTGACGTCCAAGTTCAGGAATAGCTCATTCCCAAAGACCACCATCAGGCTATTGAACGCAACTAACTCCAACTAAACTCCGAACAGCCTCCGTTGCACTAGAGACTTAAGGGCCAGTCCCACCAGCATGCAACTCCATGCAATGAGCGCGACCTAACGTGGTCACTTGAGCCGTCCGGCGTCGCGGGGCCGGTCCCTCTTCGATTGCCGGAGCCGTGCGGAATTGTACGGAGTTCTTCCCGACATCGCGCGGGGCTCCGAAAAACTGACCATGTTCAAAAATTCCGCGCGGCAACGGCTTGCCGGCTCGCAGTCGCCTCGACATCGTGCCTCCGTGAACCTATCTGTAGGTGCCTCCATGACCCTCTATGTGTGTGGCTCCGTGGCCCTCTGTGTGTGTGCCTCTGTGCCCCTCTCTGTGCTGGCGAACTTACCTTAAGACTTCGCTCCAAGTTCGCCTCACTTTGCGCCGCGTTGCCGGTTTGGTCGCGCTTGCCACATGCAGGCGCATGCTGGTGGGAACGGCCCTGTACAGGGGATCACCCGACCTCCGCACGGCCCCCGCTTCTAGTTTGATCGCGCTCATCGCATGGAGTCGGATGCTGGTAGGACAGGCCCTTTAGAGCTTTGTTTTGCTTTTTGCACTATAATGGGCTTTGTATTTGTTAATTATTTTGGGAGTCCAGAACCAGGGGCCACAGTCTTAGAATAAAGGGGAGGTCATTTAACACTGAGGTGAGAAAAAACTTTTTCACCCAGAGTTGTGAATTTGTGGAATTTCCCTGCCACAGAGGGCAGTGGAGGCCAAGTCACTGGATGGATTTAAGAGAGAGTTAGATAGAGCTCTAGGGGCTAGTGGAATCAAGGGATATGGGGAGAAGGCGGGCACGGGTTATTGATTGGGGACGATCAGCCATGATCACAATGAATGGCAGTGCTGGCTCGAAGGGCCGAATGGCCTCCTCCGGTACCTATTTTCTATGTTTTATGTTCGTTTCTATTGAATACTGTGTTTACAAAAAGACTGAAGAGGGCACCGATCCGGGTGTCCTCATCTATGGGGAGAAGGCAGGAGAATTGGGGTGTAAGGGAAAGATAGATCAGCCACGATTGAATCAGCCACGATGGGTCAAATGGCCTAATTCTGCTCCTATCACTTATGAAATGTCACCTATCCATGTTCTCCAGAGAGGCTGCCTGACCCGCTGAGTTACTCTAACATTTTGTGTCTATTTATTTGGTAAATCAGCATCTATAATTCTTGGTTATTATTGCGTTTACAATCCTGGAGTGCGACTGCAAGTGAGAATTTCATTGTACCGTGTTGGGACATATAATAATAAAACACTCTTAGCTCTCGACACGGGAGTATTATCAAACAATTTAGGATAAAGGCGCATTTAATAAAGACAAGGTGGGAGGACTTGCTTTGAAATCAAAATGAAGAATGAAATATATCACGCAGAGAATTGTGATATCCTCCGACTGGAAGTCTGTGCAGAGAGTGGTGAGGACAGCGGAAAAAAATCATCGGGACCTCTCTCCCCTCAATCGGGGATATTGCAACCAAACGCTGCGTGTCTAAGGCCAGCAGTATTATAAAAGACCCCACACATCTCCATCACGGACTGTTCACTCCGCTGCCCTCGGGCAAAAAGATATCGCAGCATAAGGAGCAGAACATCAAGGTTCTGCAACAGCTTCTTCCCACGAGCCATCAGACTCCTAAATGCCATGTAATGGGCCGTCACCATTGTCTATTTATCCTTTTTATCCATGCCTACCCTTCTGTTAATTTATCGTGTTGCACAGGGAGCCAAATGCAACGTCATTTCGTTTGGAACTGCATATATCAATGTATTTCTAAATGACAAAAAAGTTTGACTTTGACTCGACTTGTGAATCTGTGGAATTCTCTGCCACAGAAGGCAGTGGAGGCCAATTCACTGGATGTTTTCAAGAGAGAGGAAGATTTTATAAAGTTTTTAACAAGAACTGCCTTATTTCTGTTCCAAAGTCTTACGGAGATAGAGGTGAAACGGTTTAGGGAGGGAATTCCATAGTTCCCAGGAATGTCAGTTGAAGGATAGCAGACGGCTTAGGAGCAGAATAAGGCCATTCGGCCCGTCAAATCTGCTCCGCCATTCAACCAAGCCTATCCATGTTGTCTGGAGACCTGCTGAGTTACTCCAGCACTTTGTGTCTTTTTATTTTTTTTATTTTTAGAGAAAAAGAACGGAGAAAAAGTGAGATGTGCAAAGACAGAACCCCTAGACGACCAAAGTAGTGTAGCCAAAGAGTGAATAAGAAAGACAGAAGAGAGGAATAGAAAAATAAATAAATGGACGCAAAGAAAAAAGTGTTGATAGACCTGCCCACCCACCTCACCCATCCTGTAATTAGATTTAAATCCAAAGTTGTGTTACGCCATATTATCCTTATAATAAATCAATGAATGGTGTCCATGTCTTGGAAAAATGATCTGTTTTTTTCTGCCAAGACAAGTCTAATATTTTCAAGATGTAGTGTCTTGGACATGTTTGTAATCCACATTTTAAGAGTAGGGACTGATGTACGTTTCCAATATTTAAGTATTCGTTTTTTCGCCGTTATCAGGCCATAATTGAGGAGACATCTTTGAAATGGTGATAGCTCAGAACAGGCTTCTGAAGTACCCAGAGTGATCAGTTCCGTGTCGGGATACAATTTTACTTTTAGTGTTTTTGAAAATTTTTCAAAAATTCCTCTCCAGAAATTGTGTAACTTTATACAAGAGGACTGCGCTGGTCAAAAAGGCACAGCAACGACTGTTCTTCCTAAGAACATTGAAACGGACTGGTCTGCCCCAACAGCTGCTGACGGCCTTCTACCGCTGCACCACAGAGAGCATCCTAACGTATGGCATCTCTGTGCGGTATCTCAGCTGCTGGGAGGCGGAGAGGAGAGCTCTTCAGCCCGTTGCCCACAGAGCGCAACAGATTATTGGGACACAGCTACCAGCCTTGGAGGGCATCTACCACACACGGTGCCTCAGGAAGGCCGTCAGCATCCATAAAGACTCCTCTCACCCTTGTAATGGACTGTTCGAACTACTCCCTTCCGGCAGACATTACTAGGCCTTCTACGCCCGCACCTCCAGACTCAGGAACAGCTTCATTCCCAGAGCTATAGCGGCTCTGAACCGGCCCTGCTGAGTGCCCCCGTGCCCCCCCACCCCCCCACGGACTGTCTCCCCCGGCCTCGCACTTTAGTCTGCGTTGATGTTACTGGTCAAATGTTCGTTTTTACAAACCTTGTTCTCGGGGTATTTAAACCTAAATTTTATTTGTCGACTAAGGTATGACATCGGATCGAAGTTCCAAACCAAATCTCGTTGCACTTACGTGTAATGACAATAAACTATATTATTATTTTTAAATAGAACTTTGCTCGACCACGGTAAATACTCCTGGTGGAGGCGAGAGGTCAAAATGAAGGAAAAGTAGGGAGGTTGTAGAGAATATTAATAGACCGCATGGGATTCTGAGATAGCATAGACTCGATGGGCCACATAGACTAGGATGGGGCAAGGAAACATGGAAATACCATTTGTCTTGCAAATTACGTGCTGCATTTGCATATGAGAATCCAATAGGTTTATTATCAGCACATGAACAGTTTAGTTTAGAGATACAGTATGGAGAGGAAAAGACTACAAAAAGTAGTAAACACTGCCCAGTCCATCATCGGCTCTGACCTTCCTTCCATCGAGGGGATCTATCGCAGTCGCTGCCTCAAAAAGGCCGGCAGCATCATCAAGGACCCACACCACCCTGGCCACACACTCATCTCCCTGCTACCTTCGGGTAGAAGGTACAGGAGCCTGAAGACTGCAACAACCCGGTTCAGGAATAGCTACTTCCCCACAGCCATCAGGCTATTAAACCTGGCTCGGAACTCTGAACATTAATATCCCTCCATCCGTTCTTTGCACTTTATTAATTCATGTGTGTATTTACGTATACAATTGTAGTCAATGCCTTCTATGTTCTGTTGTGCTATGCAAAGAAAGATTTTCATTGTCCTGTCAGGGACACATGACAATAAACTCTTTGGACTTTGACTTTTGAAACAGGCCCTTTGGCCCACCGCATCCATGCCAACAAGCTATCACCAACACAATAGGGACAATTGTCGATAGGATAGACACAAAATGCTGTAGTAACTCAGCGGGTGAGGCAGCCTCTCTGGAGAGAAGGAATGGGTCGGGTCGAGACCCTTCTTCAGACCTGATGTCAGGGGAGGGGGCGGGACAAAGATAGAATGTAGTTGGAGACAGTGAGACTAGTTGGAGAACTGGGATGGGGAAGGGGATGGAGAGAGAGGGAATGCAAGAGCTATCTGAAGTTAGAGAAGTCAATGTTCACACCGCTGGGGTGTAAACTACCCAAGCGAAATATGAGGTGCTGTTCCTCCAATTTACGCTGGGCCTCACTCTGACAATGGAGGAGGCCCAGGACAGAAAGGTCAGAATGGGGAGGGGAGGTTGAGGTTCTGAGTCACTGGGAGATCAGGTAGGTTTAGACGGACTGAGCGGAGGCGTTCAGTGAAACGATCGCCGAGCCTGCGCTTGGTCTCACCGATGTAGAGAAGTTGACACCTGGAACAGCGGATGCAACAGATGAGGTTGGAGGAGGTGCAGGTGAACCTCTGCCTCACCTGGAAAGACTGCTTTGGGTCCTTAGATGGAATCGAGGGGAGAGGTGAAGGAACAGGTGTTGCGTCTCCTGCGGTTGCAGGGGATAGAGAAGTTGACACCTGGAACAGCGGATTCAGTAGATGAGGTTGGAGGAGTCCAAGATCAGTACCCCGTTCTGGCTTTACCCCCCAATATCAATTGATTCCCTTAGCCTCAAGAGCTAAATCTAACTCTCTCTAAAGGGCCTGTCCCACTTTCACGACCTCTGCCGAGTTTGCCCTTGACTCATACTCGCAGCACGAGGTCGTAGGTAGGCCGTGATGCTAGTCGTAGGTACTCGTGGCATCAAGTAGGTCAGGGCGTTTTTCTAGCCCGATGAAAAATGTCCACAAGTAAAAAAAGTAGTGAAAGTGAGACAGGCCCTGAACTGACATCGTGGGCTAAATGGCCTGTTCCTGTCCTGTACTGTATTCTACTAAGTTACAGCAAGCAAAATGACCGTTCCAGTCTAGGTACATATTCCAATTAAATACTCTTGAATTTGTTCGGGTAGAGTCAAGCAGCAGAGAACTTTGGTGGAAGTTATTTATAATGTTAGTTATAATGTAGGGCAAAGCAACATAAGGCACTTAGTGGAGCGTGTAACAAGGATAACGCTGTCGTCATTCGAGATTTTAATCTACATATTGATCTCGCAACTTAAATAAATATTAGCACTGCAGAGGAAACATTTCTGGAAGAGATAAGATGTATAGATGAATAAATAGAGGAACTGATTAGGCGACAGCCTATTTTATATTTCGTAATGAGCAATGAAAAGAGATTAAACAATTAGGTATTATAAAGGCCTCATGAGGAAAGAGTAGCATTTATATGATCACATTATGCAATGTGTTGCAGTTCAGTTGGGAAACAGGATATTCAACTTGAACAAAGAAAACCATGAAGGTACAAAGGGTAGGGTTACACAAAAAGCTGGAGAAACTCAGCAGGTGCAGCAGCATCTAAGGAGCTAGGCGACGTTTCGGGTCGAGACCCTTCTTCAGGGTCTCGACCCGAAACGTCGCCCATCTCCTTCGCTGAGTTTCTCCAGCTTTTTGTGTAACCCTCGATTCTCCAGCATCTGCAGTTCCTTCTTTAACACAAGGTACAAAGGGCATGTTGGCTGCGGCAAACTGGGAATCAGAATTCAACAACTGACACCAGAGAGAACATTTGCCAGTGCTTAAATAAAAAACACATAATTTACAACAATTATATGTTGCTTTAATGCACAGTAAAAGGGTCAAAATTCAGATTGTAGGAAACATTTATGAAATATAAATCAATTGAAAGTTCTCACAAAAACAACATACAAGCCTGAGAAATGATAGAATTATAGAATTCGGCAAATAAACATCAAAAGATTCATAAGGGAAGAAAAAATAGAATATCAGAATAAACCGGAGATAATGGCCACTATTATTTATAACAGAAAACAACAGGCAAGACAAATGTGGGTCCCTTACAGAAAGGGACCAGAGAATTTATAACAAGGAGTAAGTAAGTGGTGGAGCAATTAAATAAATACTAGCGTCTGAATTCATAAGTGACAGGAGAAGAATTAGGCCATTCAGCCCATCAAGTCTACTCCACCATTCAATCATGGGTGATCTATCTTTCTCTCTTAACCCCATTCTCCTGCCTTCTCCACATAACCCCTGATACGTTCCCAATGTTGGGGGAGTCCAGAACCAGGGGCCACACACACAGTTTAAGAATAAGGGGCAAGCCATTTATAACGGAGACGAGGAAACACTTTTTCTCACAGAGAGTCTTTTAGGACCGAGATGAGAAAATCATGAGAAAGTCTTTTAGGACCGAGATGAGAAAATCATTTTTCACACAGAGAGTGGCGAGTCTGTGGAATTCTCTGCCTCAGAAGGCGGTGGAGGCCGGTTCTCTGGATACTTTCATGAGAGAGCTAGATAGGGCTCTTAAAAATAATGGAGTCAGGGGATATGGGGAGAAGACAGGAACGGGGTACTGATTGGGGATGATCAGCCATGATCACATTGAATGGCGGTGCTGGCTCGAAAGGCCGAATGGCCTCTACTCCTGCACCTATTGTCTATTGACACCCCCACTAATCACAAATCTATCTATCTCATGCATTAAAATTCGCAAAAGACACAGAACATCTCCCAGAAATATTGGCGAACCAAGGCTCCAGTGCAAGTGAGAAAATAAAATTGTACAGTACTGGTAAAATCAACATGTCTGCAGTGCATACCCACAATAAAATGCATTGGACCGCCCACGCAGAATCATCTGACAGCATCTTACAGAGATCAGTTGGGTGGGAACACCATCTCTTACAGACTTGGGAAGAGATTTGCTTTCCTCCATCACCAGTGGTCCAAGTGTTGAACCTCATTGACCCAACAGCACAGTGGGGGGGGGGGCTCAGAACGGGTCAGGGGTGATAGCCCCCTTCTCAAAGGGCAACCGGAGCTCAGGTGCAAATAGACAAGACACAAAATGCTGGAGTAACTCAGCGGGACAGGGCAGCATCTCTGGACAGAAGGAATGGGCGACGTTTCGGGTCGAGACCCTTCTTCAGACCCTGAACTAGGTCACCTATTCATCCCTTCTTTCCACAGATGCTGCCCGTCCCGCTGAGTTACTCCAGCATTTTGTGTCCATCCTCGGAGTGAACCAGCATCTACATTTCCTTCCTACACGTACATACTCGGGTGCATAACTCAGGAGTCTGAAGAAGGGTCTCGACCCAAAACGTTGCCCATTCCTTCTCTCCAGAGATGCTGCCTGACCCACCGAGTTACTCCAACATTTTGTGTCTACCTGAGGTGCAAACAGCAAGACTCGCCTGCGCAATGAATTACAGACAATACAAAATAGGAGCAGGAGGAGGCCACTCGGGCCTTCGAGCCAGCACCGCCATTCAACGTGATCATGGCTGATCATCCGCAATCAGTACCTCGGTCCTGCCTTCTCTCCATATCTCTTGACTCCGCTGTCTTTAAGAGCTCCATCTAACTCTCTCTTGAATGCATCCAGAGAATCTGCCTCCCCCGCCCTCAGAGGCAGAGAATTCCACAGACTCACCACTCTCTGTGAGAAAAAGTGTTTCCTCATATCCGTTCTAAATGGCTTACCCCTTATTCTTAAACTGTGTGTGGCCCCTGGTTCTGGACTCCCCCAACATTGGGAACATGTTTCCACAGATTCGCAGCTCCCTGTGTAAAAAAGGTTTTTCCTCATCTCCGTTCTAAATGGCTTTTACCCCTTATTCTTAAACTGTACGTGTGTGGCCCCTGGTTCTGGACTTCCCCCCGACATGATCGGGGACATGTTTCCAGCCTCTGGCGTGTCCAAACCCTTAATAAGTTTCAATACAGATCCCCTCTCATCCTTCTAAGTTCAAGTTCAAGTGAGTTTATTGTCATGTGTCCCTGATAGGACAATGAAATTCTTGCTTTGCTTCAGCACAACAGAACATAGTAGGCATTGACTAGAAAACAGATCAGTGTGTCCATATACCATTATATAAATATATAGACACATTAATAAACTGATAAGGTGCAAACCACAAATAATGGGTTATTAATGTTCAGAGTTTTGTCCAAGTTTAATAGCCTGATGGCTATTAAATTCCAGAATTAATACAATATACAATATTTTATCCTTCTGTTTATTATCGTGTTGCACAGGGAGCCAAATGCAACAGAATTTCGTTTGGAATTGCATATATCGATGTATTTCTAAATGACAATAAAGTTTGTTTGACTTGACTTATTCCATGTCATTTGAACCTCAGTGAGGCTCAAACGAAACTCCTACTAAATTCCAGAATTAATCATCAGAATTAAACAAGAACAAGATAAAAAACGGGGGGGGGGGGGGGACATTTTTGCTTTTGAAGCCTGAATTCCTGAAGATGGGGGGCACCTATTTGCAAATATAAGGCACACAGGGACACACTTTCGCTTTTGAAGTCTGAATTCCTGAAGGGGAGGGGACCTATTTGCAAATATAAGGCAAACATGGACACACTTTCGCTTTTGAAGTCTGAATTCCTGAAGATGGGGGCACCTATTTGCAAATATAAGGCAAGCAGGGTCAATGCACAGAGTTTATTTTATATGGATGTAACCACATAACCATATAACAATTACAGCACGGAAACAGGCCCTCTCAGCCCTTCCAGTCCGTGCCAACCATTTATTTTCCCCTAGTCCCATCTACCTGCACTCAGACCATACCCCTTCCATTCCCTTCCATGTACCTATCCACTTTACTTTTAAATGTTAAAATCGATCCTGCCTCCACCACTTCTGCTGGAAGCTCATTCCACACAGCCACCACTCTCTGAGTAAAGAAGTTCCCCCTCATGTTACCCCTAAACTTCTGTCCCTTACCTCCACATCACCATCTATATCTCTCGTTTCCCTGACCAGTCTGAAGAAGGGTCTCGACCCGAAACGTCGCCTATCTCCTTCGCTCCTTAGATGCTGCTGCACCCGCTGAGTTTCTCCAGCCTTTTGTGTAACCCTCGATTCTCCAGCATCTGCAGTTCCTTCTTTAACAAGTTCCCCCTCATGTTGCCCCTAAACCTCTGTCCCTTAATTCCCATGTCATGTCATGCCCTCTTGTTTGAATCTTCCCTACCCTCAATGGGAAAAGCTTATCCACGTCAACTCTGCCTATCCCTTTCATCATTTTAAAGACCTCAATCAAGTCCCCCCCTTAACCTTCTGCGCTCCAAAGAATAAAGACCTAACTTGTTCAACCTTTCTCTGTAACTTAGTTGCTGGAACCCAAGCAACATTCTAGTAAATTTAACCAACCTGATCATTCCACACAGCCACCACTCTCTGAGTAAAGAAGTTCCCCCTCGTGTTACCCCTAAACTTCTGTCCCTTAATTCCCATGTCATGTCATGCCCTCTTGTTTGAACCTTCCCTACCCTCAATGGGAAAAGCTTATCCACGTCAACTCTGCCTATCCCTTTCATCATTTTAAAGACCTCAATCAAGTCCCCCCCTTAACCTTCTGCGCTCCAAAGAATAAAGACCTAACTTGTTCAACCTTTCTCTGTAACTTAGTTGCTGGAACCCAAGCAACATTCTAGTAAATTTAACCAACCTGATCATTCCACACAGCCACCACTCTCTGAGTAAAGAAGTTCCCCCTCGTGTTACCCCTAAACTTCTGTCCCTTAATTCCCATGTCATGTCATGCCCTCTTGTTTGAACCTTCCCTACCCTCAATGGGAAAAGCTTATCCACGTCAACTCTGCCTATCCCTTTCATCATTTTAAAGACCTCAATCAAGTCCCCCCCTTAACCTTCTGCGCTCCAAAGAATAAAGACCTAACTTGTTCAACCTTTCTCTGTAACTTAGTTGCTGGAACCCAAGCAACATTCTAGTAAATTTAACCAACCTGATCATTCCACACAGCCACCACTCTCTGAGTAAAGAAGTTCCCCCTCGTGTTACCCCTAAACCTCTGTCCCTTAATTCCCATGTCATGTCATGCCCTCTTGTTTGAATCTTCCCTACCCTCAATGGGAAAAGCTTATCCACGTCAACTCTGCCTATCCCTTTCATCATTTTAAAGACCTCAATCAAGTCCCCCCCTTTAACCTTCTGTGCTCTAAAGAATAAAGACCTAATGTATGGGAATCTAATTTTTTTTTTAAATTTTTTTTTCTAATTTTTGGCTTCAACATGATTTGATTTAAAAAATGTTATATAGATACAAATGACTTACTAATGCACTCACTCTGGCTCCAGGTGGGCTCCAGGTGGGCGCCCAGTGAGGTCACCTGTGCTCACCTGTGCTCAGGTGAGTGGAGGAGGAGGCGGCTTCTCGCGCTCTCCCTCTCTCTCTCTCTCGCGCATATTTCTTTAATAAAACACGTTTCTAACAGGTTTTAAACGTCCTTACCATTGCCGGCGACGTGGAGAAGACGAGATCCCCCTCCCTCCCTCGTCCACGCTCTCGCCCTCGCCGACTCCCTTCACCGTTGCGGGGAAAGTTGCCTCCCTCGCGTCCGCTTGCCGCTGCCGTTGGTGGCGCCACCCCCCCGCCGTCACTCGGCCATCGTGCACCGCGCATGCGTCACACACACCCACCCCCCCCCCCCTCCCGCACCGCCCTCGGCAATTTCCGGAGATTGTCGGGGAGGGGCGGGGCGGGGCGGGGTTGGTGGGGGGGAGGGGGAGGGGCGACTGGGCCGGCACGCTGCTGCGAGCTCCCTCGGCTCGGGGCTGAGAGCGCATGCGTCGCTCGTCCTTCTCGGTCCGGACTCGGGCTATTAGGAGCGGAACGCGCATGCGTCCTTCACCCTACCCCCCCCCACCCTCGGCTCTTCTCGGTCCGTGCTCGGGGGCCATGAGGATCGGAGCGCGCATGCGTCCTTCGCCCTACACCCCCCCCCCCTCGGCTCTTCTCGGTCGCTCGGGCTATTAGGAGCGGAGTGCGCATGCGTCCTTCACCCTACCCACCCCCCCCTCCTCGGCTTTTCTCGGTCGGACTCGGGGCCATTAGCAGCGGAACGCGCATGCGTCGCAAGTCCTCGGCTCTCTCTCTCGGCTGGGAGCGGAGAGCGCATGCGTCACAAGTCCTCGGCTCCTCTCGGGGCCATTAGGAGCGGAGTGCGCATGCGTCCTTCACCCTACCCCCCCCCTCCCCTCCTCGGCTCTTCTCGGTCCGGACTCGGGGCCAGTAGGAGCAGAGAGCGCATGCGTCGCTCTTCTCGGTCCGGACTCGGGGCCATTAGGAGCAGCAGAACGCGCATGCGTCCTTCACCCCCCCCCGCCTAGATCTGCCGCCTGCTGCATTTCGGCGGGAACGGTTGCCCTGGCAACAGCGGCCTAACCTGGAGGCTTCAGCCTCTTCATCTTCTTCTTAATCTTCTTTCGTGTGGACGGCGTGCACAGCCTAGAGTTGTTGGACAACTTGTTCTATTTGGTCTTCCATTTGTGCACCTGGTCGAGTTGATTGCATTAGTCGAAACAGGGCGGACCACGTGAAACATAGACAATAGGTGCAGGAGTAGAGGCCATTCGGCCCTTCGAGCCTGCACCGCCATTCAATATGATCATGGCTGATCATCCAACTCAGTATCCCGTACCTGCCTTCTCTCCATACCCTCTGATCCCTTTAGCCACAAGGGCCACATCTAACTCCCTCTTAAATATAGCCAATGAACTGGCCTCAACTACCTTCTGTGGCAGAGAATTCCAGAGACCCACCACTCTCTGTGTGAAAAAAGTCCTTCTCATCTCAGTCCTAAAGGATTTCCCCCTTATCCTTAAGCTGTGACCCCTTGTCCTGGACCTCCCCAACATCGGGAACAATCTTCCTGCATCTAGCCTGTCCAACCCCTTAAGAATTTTGTAAGTTTCTATAAGATCCCCTCTCAATCTCCTAAATTCTAGAGAGTATAAACCGCGTCTATCCAGTCTTTCTTCATAAGACAGTCTTGCCATCCCAGGAATCAGTCTGGTGAACCTTCTCTGCACTCCCTCTATGGCAATAATGTCCTTCCTCAGATTTGGAGACCAGAACTGTACGCAATACTCCAGGTGTGGCCTCACCAAGACCCTGTACAACTGCAGTAGAACCTCCCTGCTCCTATACTCAAATCCTTTTGCTATGAAAGCTAACATACCATTCGCTTTCTTCACTGCCTGCTGCACCTGCATGCCGACTTTCAATGACTGGTGTACCATGACACCCAGGTCTCGTTGCATCTCCCCTTTTCCTAATCGGCCACCATTTAGATAACAGTCTGCTTTCCCGTTTTTGCCACCAAAGTGGATAACCTCACATTTATCCACATTATACTGCATCTGCCAAACATTTGCCCACTCACCCAGTCTATCCAAGTCACCTTGCAGTCTCCTAGCATCCTCCTCACAGCTAACACTGCCCCCCAGCTTAGTGTCATCCGCAAACCTGGAGATATTGCCTTCAATTCCCTCATCCAGATCATTAATGTATATTGTAAATAGCTGGGGTCCCAGCACTGAGCCTTGCGGAACCCCACTAGTCACTAGTGAAGGTTGCAATCTCCCACTCCTGCCTCTCCCTGGAGTTCTTGGATTCCACCATAGTGGCTTGGTTCTGTGCAAATAGAATGTAAAATAGATCATGGATGCTGTCATTGCCACCGTAGCCCACATCCTATGAACAAAAAAAACCCCCAGCTCTTTTCTGACCATTCGGAGCCGCTCCCAAATTATTTTCCCACAACTCTTGGCAGGCTGCGGTTTGACAGGATTTGTCGTCGACCCGCCCGCAATGAATGAGTAAAGAACCTTTCGCCATCCTTATTTATTTATATATGTATATACCTCCCGGTGGCTCAGCACTTCAACTCCCCCTCCCACTCCGTATCCGACCTCTCGGTCCTGGGCCTCCTCCACGGCCAGAGTGATCAACACCGCAAGTTGGAGGAACAGCACCTCATATTCCGCTTGGGGAGTCTGCATCCTCTGGGCTTAAACATTGAATTTTCTCAATTCTGTTAACCCAGACTGCCCCCTCCCCCTCCCCACCTCTCCCTCAGCCCTCTGGCCCTGACATTCCTTCTCCATCTCCCCCCCCCCCCCCCCCAGTCGCACTAGCTTCTCATTTTCACACCACAAACAGCTTACAATGGCCTGCTTCCTTTATCACCAATACTTTTTTGCATATCTTTCACTCATTGTTCCTTATCTCTCCACATCACTGTTTATATCTCTCGTTTCCCTGATCCCTGACCAGTCTGAAGAAGGGTCTCGACCCGAAACGTCGCCTATCTCCTTCGCTCCTTAGATGCTGCTGCACCCGCTGAGTTTCTCCAGCTTTTTGTGTAACCCTATAAATATATATATATCTCTATACCAAATCTTGCACTGTTGCAAGTTATTGTTTGATCTTAGATGCTTTCTATTTTGTAAGGAAATATTGTGGAATGGCATTCAGAAACATAGAAACATAGAAAAATAGGTGCAGGAGTAGGCCATTCGGCCCTTCGAGCCTGCACCGCCATTCAATGTGATCATGGCTGATCATCCAACTCAGTATCCCGTACCTGCCTTCTCTCCATACCCCCTGATCCCTTTAGCCACAAGTGCCACATCTAACGCCCTCTTAAATATAGCCAATGAACTGGCCTCAACTACCTTCTGTGGCAGAGAATTCCAGAGACCCACCACTCTCTGTGTAAAGAATGTTTTCCTCATCTCGGTCCTAAAGGAATTCCCCCTTATCCTTAGACTGTGACCCCTTGTTCTGGACTCCCCCAACATCGGGAACAATCTTCCAGCATCTAGCTTGTCCAACCCCTTAAGAATTTTGTAAGTTTCTATAAGATTCCCCCCTCAATCTTCTAAATTCCAGCGAGTACAAGCCGAGTCTATCCAATCTTTCTTTCCTCATATGAAAGTATGAGAGGCGCATTCAGAGGCGCTGAGCAAATGAAAGACTGCATACATTCTGGGAACATATCATAGAAACATAGACAATAGGTGCAGGAGGAGGCCATTCGGCCCCTTGAGCCAGCGCCGCCATTCAATGATCATGATCGGGTTGAGGAGACTGTCGGGTCGGAGTGCCGCGTCCGGCCCCGCCTCACCCGTCCCGACGTAGTGCAGCAGCAGCAGCGCCTCCCCCGTGGCCCCGCCGGTCGGTCGGTCGGCAGCCCGGCCAGCTGTCTGACCTTCAGACCTTCGCTTAACGCCGACACCACCAACTTCTCATGGCTGACCATCGGTTCATGAGTTTGACCGGACACGCGACGTCACCCAGGCCAAAACCCCCTCAGCTGGGAGTGATAAAGTAGGTATGTTACAAAACTTACCTTTAGCGGCACTGCAGTTCTGTCACTGGCCGTGTGCGCGACTTTGGCGCCTTTAAGGGGAGGGGGGGGCAGGGTTAGATACGGTTTTCCCCATGCAATCCGGAGCTTTCTGTTGTCGGAGTGCAATCTATTTCTGGAGATGCATTCCGACTGCCGGTAAGTCCGTTTTTTTTTATAAATAGCCGTGACAGGACAATGAAAATCTTTCTTTGCATAGCACAACAGAACATAGAAGGCATTGACTACAATTCTATACGTAAATACACCCATGAATTAATAAAGTTCAAATAACAGATGGAGGGATATTAATGTTCAGAGTTCTGAGCCAGATGGCTGTGGGGAAGTAGCTATTCCTAAACCGGGTTGTTGCAGTCTTCAGGCTCCTGTACCTTCTACCCGAAGGTAGCAGGGAGATGAGTGTGTGGCCAGGGTGGTGTGGGTCCTTGATGATGCTGCCAGCCTTTTTGAGGCAGCGACTGTGATAAATCCCCTCGATGGAAGGAAGGTCAGAGCCGATGATGGACTGGGCAGTGTTTACTACTTTTTGTAGTCTTTTCCTCTCCAGGGCGTTCAAGTTGCCGAACCAAGCCATGATGCAACCAGTCAGCAAGCTCTCTACTGTACACCTGGTCCTTGACAGACCAACTCTCCGTAATCTTCTCAGGAAGTAGAGGCGCTGATGAGCTTTCTTAATAATTGCATCTGTGTTCTCGGACCAGGAAAGATCTTCACAGATGTGCACGCCCAGGAATCATGGCTGATCATCCAACTCAGTATCCCGTACCTGCCTTCTCTCCATACCCTCTGATCCCCTTAGCCACAAGGGCCACATCTAACTCCCTCTTAAATATAGCCAATGAACTGGCCTCAACTACCCTCTGTGGCAGAGAGTTCCAGAGACCCACCACTCTCTGTGTGAAAAAAGTCCTTCTCATCTCGGTCCTAAAGGATTTCCCCCTTATCCCTAAGCTGTGACCCCTTGTCCTGGACCTCCCCAACATCGGGAACAATCTTCCTGCATCTAGCCTGTCCAACCGCTTAAGAATTTTGTAAGTTTCTATAAGATCCCCTCTTAATCTCCTAAATTCTAGAGAGTATAAACCGAGTCTATGCAGTCTTTGTTCATAAGACAGTCCTGACATCCCAGGAATCAGTCTGGTGAACCTTCTCTGCACTCCCTCTATGGCAATAATGTCCTTCCTCAGATTTGGAGACCAGAACTGTACGCAATACTCCAGGTGTGGTCTCACCAAGACCCTATACAACTGAAGTAGAACCTCCCTGCTCCCTGCTTCCCTATAAAATGCTTTCTACGGCATATCTGTATGGTTGTTGGGTACATGCCAAACATCCTAAGCCGTCTAAGAAAGTAGAGCCATTGGAGTGTTTTCTTGGTCATAGCTTCGATAGGGCAGGTCCAAGATAAATTCCTGGTGATATTTATTCCCAAGAACTTGAAGCTTTTGACCTTTTCTACTTTGGCACCATCAATATATAATGGAAGGTAGACAAAAGTGCTGGAGAAACTCAGCGGGTGCAGCAGCATCCATGGAGCGGAGTTTGCACATTCTTATAACAACTGCAACTTGAAACATATCAGATTGTTAAGGGTTTGGACACGCTAGAGGCAGGAAACATGTCCCCGATGTTGACGGAGTCCAGAACCAGGGGCCACAGTTTAAGAATAAGGGGTTGGCCATATTGAACGGAGTCGAGAAAACACTTTTTCACACAGAGAGTTGTGAGTCTGTGGAATTCTCTGCCTCAGAGGGAGGTGGAGGCCGGTTCTCTGGATGCTTTCAAGAGAGAGCTACATTGGCTTGGCTAATTTCAGGTAGTCCCTGCTCTCTCCTCCCCTTCCCAGCTCTCCCTCAGCCCACTGGCTCCACCTCTTCCTTTCTTCTTCCCGCCCCACCCACCCTCACATCAGTCTTCAGAAAGGTTTCGACCCAAAACCTGTTGGGGCGGGGGGGGGGGGGGGGGGCAAAACCAGAGGCCACAGTTTAAGAATAAGGAGTAAGCCATTTAGAACGGAGACGAGGAAACACTTTTTCCCACAGAGAGTGGTGAGTCTGTGGAATTCTCTGCCTCAGAGGGCGGTGGAGGCCGGTTCTCTGGATGCTTTCAAAAGAGAGCTAGATAGGGCTCTTAAAGATAGCGGAGTCAGGGGATATGGGGAGAAGGCAGGAACGGGGTACTGATTGGGGATGATCAGCCATGATCACATTGAATGGCTGATGCTGGCTCAAAGGGCCGAATCGCCTCTACTCCTGCACCTATTGTCTATTGTGTATGACCTCCCAGCTTCTATACTCAATATTGCCAATGAAGGCCATTATTCTTATGTTGTACTGTTCTATGTTCTATGATACGATTGGCATGATCTCTTCCCGTACTGTAAATCCCAGAGCCATCATACTGGTAATATCTTCTGAAGGCCAATGTTGGGGAAGAATACACAGCCAATTAACCTACAAACCTGTACGTCTTTGGAGTGTGGGACGAAACCGGATACCCTGGAGAAAACCCACGCAGGTCACAGGGAGAACGTATAAACTCCATACAGAGAAGCACCCATCGACAATAGACTATAGGTATAGGAGTTGGCCATTCGGCCCTTCGAGCCAGCACCGCCATTCAATGGGATCACGGCTGATCATCCACAATCAGTAACCCCGTTCCTGCCTTCTCCCCATATCCCCTGACTCCGCTATAGGAAGATAGAAAATAGGTGCAGGAGGAGGCCATTCGGCCCTTCGAGCCAGCACTGCCATTCAATGGGATCACGGCTGATCATCCACAGTCAGTAACCCCGTTCCTGCCTTCTCCCCATATCCCCTGACTCCGCTATAGGAAGATAGAAAATAGGTGCAGGAGGAGGCCATTCGGCCCTTCGAGCCTGCACCGCCATTGAATATGATCATGGCTGATCATCCAACTCAGTATCCCGTACCTGCCTTCTCTCCATACCCCCTGATCCCTTTAGCCACAAGGGCCACATCTAACTCCCTCTTAAATATAGCCAATGAACTGGCCTCAACTACCCTCTGTGGCAGAGAGTTCCAGAGACCCACCACTCAGAATCAGTAACCCAGTTCCTGCCTTCTCCCCACATCCCCTGACTCCGCTATAGAAAGATAGAAAATAGGTGCAGGAGGAGGCCATTCGGCCCTTCGAGCCAGCACCGCCATTCATTGTGATCATGGCTGATCGTCCCCTATCAATAACCATATAACAATTACAGCACGGAAACAGGCCTTCTTGGCCCTTCCAGTCCGTGCCGACCATTCATTTTCCCCAACATAATAACAGGGCTATCTTTAAGAGCCCTATCTAGCTCTCTCTTGAAAGTATCCAGAGAACCGCCCTCTGAGGCAGAGAATTCCACAGACTCACAACTATGACCCGTAGTCAGGATCGAACCCAGGTCACTGGCGCATTAAGGCAGCAATCTACCGCTACGCCACTGTGCCACCCTGCTGCCTTGCGAAAAACAATTTTTTTACCCCCTTATTTTTGAACTGCAGTGTGAGCGTCCTTGCTACCGATGCAATTGTACGAATGCATGAACTGGGGACTATTTATAGCCACAGTACTGTGGTACAACTGTTTGTGTTTTTTTTCTCACAGAGCTACATTGGAAGATGAGCACATACTCTGAATGAGAGATGATGTGGTCGATGGTTGAACACTCGACAAAGGAAACACAGGCGTGTGACCAGGGTGCAGCTAAACACAATAGAAGACTTCCCCATCTCACAGGCCCCACATCGCCATGATGCTAACCGCACAAACCGAAGGAATTTAAATAGTCGTCTCGGTCCGCATTAACCATATAACCATATAACAATTACAGCACGGAAACAGGCCTTCTCGGCCCTTCCAGTCCGTGCCGACCATTTATTTTCCCCTAGTCCCATCTACCTGCACTCAGACCATACCCCTCCATTCCCTTCCCGTCCATATACCTATCCACTTTACTTTTAAATGTTAAAATCGATCCTGCCTCCACCACTTCTGCAGGAAGATCATTCCACACAGCCACCACTCTCTGAGTAAAGAAGTTCCCCCGCTACTGCATCCGCTGCTCCAGATGCCAGCTGATCTACATCGGTGAGACCAAGCGGAGGCTGGGCGATCGTTTCGCCGAACACCTCCGCTCGGTCCGCAATAACCAACCCGACCTCCCGGTGGCTCAGCACTTCAACTCCCCCTCCCATTCCGTATCCGACCTCTCGGTCCAGGGGCCTCCTCCATGGCCATCCCCAAGCAGTACCCCGTTCCTGCCTTCTCCCCATATCCCCTGACTCCACTATCTTTAAGAGCCCTATCTAGCTCTCTCTTGAAAGCATCCAGAGAACCGGACTCCACCGCCCTCTGAGGCAGAGAATTCCACAGACTCACCACTCTCTGTGAGAAAAAGTGTTTCCTCGTCTCCGTTCTAAATGGCCGACCCCTCATTCTTAAACTGTGCGTGTGTGGCCCCTGGTTCTGGACTCCCCCAACATCGGGAACATGTTTCCTGCCTCTAGTGTGTCCTATCTAGCTCTCTCTTGAAAGCATCCAGAGAACCGGCCTCCACCGCCCTCTGAGGCAGAGAATTCCACAGACTCACCACTCTCTGTGAGAAAAAGTGTTTCCTCGTCTCTGTTCTAAATGGCCGACCCCTCATTCTTAAACTGTGTGTGTGTGGCCCCTGGTTCTGGACTCCCCCAACATCAGGAACATGTTTCCTGCCTCTAGCGTGTCCAAGCCCTTGATAATCTAAGTTAAGTGAAGAGAGTTTTTCGTCATGTATCCCAGATAGGACAATTAAATTCTTGCTTTGCTGAAGGACAGATTAGATCAGTGTGTCCATTCACCATAGAAAATATATTTATACACACATCAGTGAACAGATAAAGTGCAATAGGCTGTTATAGTTCAGAGTTTGTTTGAAGTTGTGTTTCATAGTCTTAAGGGCCTGTCCCACCAGCATGCAACTCCAAGCGATGAGCACGACCTAACGTGGTCGCTTGAGCCGTCCGGCGTCGCGGGGCCGGTCGCCAGAGCCGTGCGGAATTGTGCGGAGTTCGTCCCGACATCAATTCTTAAGGGGTTGGACAGGCTAGATGCAGGAAGATTGTTCCCGATGTTGGGGGAGTCCAGAACAAGGGGTCACAGTCTAAGGATAAGGGGGAATTCCTTTAGGACCGAGATGAGGAAAACATTCTTTACACAGACTCTGGTGAGCCTCTGGAATTCTCTGCCACAGAAGGTAGTTGAGGCCAGTTCATTGGCTATATTTAAGAGGGAGTTAGATGCGGCCCTTGTGGCTAAAGGGATCAGGGGGTATGGAGAGAAGGCAGGTACGGGGATACTGAGTTGTTAAAGAAGGAACTGCAGATGCTGGAGAATCGAGGGTTACACAAACAGCTGGAGAAACTCAGCGGGTGCAGCAGCATCTAAGGAGCGAAGGAGATAAGCCAGTCTGAAGAAGGGTCTCGACCCGAAACGTCGCCTATCTCCTTCGCTCCTTAGATGCTGCTGCACCCGCTGAGTTTCTCCAGCCTTTTGTGTAACCCACAAATTCACAACTCTCTGGGTGGAAAAGTCTTAAATGACTTCCCCTTTATTCTAGGGTTACACAAAAAGCTGGAGAAACTCAGCGGGTGCAGCAGCATCTAAGGAGCGAAGGAGATAGGCGACGTTTCGGGTCGAGACCCTTAGAGCTTCTAGTTCCTTCTTGATTCATCCTCTCATTCTTGGCATAGCACAGCCATCTCCGAGACTAACGCAAAGGTTGGCGTGTGGATGCTACCTCAAAGCACCAGCAGTTTCTCGGGCTGTTTCTGAAGAACCGCACGCGTTGCCTTGGTAACGGTGATGCAAGGGGAAGTGACTGAAACGCATGAACGTCTGCAAAAAGCTGTTTGATCAACAGACAATGTCACACCTTGCAAAGTGCCCTGTTTGATGGGAATTGAGAAATGCACCGTTTCTGGCAGATGGTGCACCTCATTTCTCCCTTCATCAAATTCACCCTGTTTCTATTCCCAGCCTGATCTTTCGATTTTCAGAACTGGCTGAGCAAAAATCTCAGCTGCAACTGATTTGCAAGAAATTAAATGAAATGAAATGAAATTAGAGTTTAGAAGGACCTGTCCTATCCATGTACCCTGCCTGAAGGGTCCTGTCCCACCAGCATGCAACTCCATGCGATGAGCGCGACCTAACGTGGTCGCTTGAGCCGTCCGGCGTCGCGGGGCCGGTCCCACTTCGATCGCCGGAGCCGTGCGGAATTGTGCGGAGTTCGTCCCGATATCGCGCGGGGCTCCGAAAAACTGACCGTGTTCAAAAATTCCGCGCGGCAACGGCTTGTCGGCTCGCAGTCGCCTCAACGCTTTACGCACCGTCTCGACGTCGTGCCTCCATGACACTCTCTGTGTGTGGCTCCGTGGCCCTCTCTGTGTGTGGCTCTGTGCCCCTCTCTGTGTGTCCCTCTCTGTCCTGGCGAACTTACCTTAGACTTCGTTCCAAGTTCGCCTCACTTTGCGCCGCGTTGCGCCACTCACCCGACCCCGCTTCTAGTTTGATCGCGCTCATCGCATAGAGTTGTATGCTTGTAGGACAAGCCCTTAACTGTTTCTTCAACTACCTCCTCTGGCAGCTTGTTCATACACCAACCAACCTTTGTGTGAACGTTATCAATTTAATTTATTCATTCATGTGTGCATTTACGTATATAATGGTATATGGACACACTGATCTGTTTTGCAGTCAATGCCTACTATGTTCTAAAGAATTAAGTGTTAAAGAAGGAACTGCAGATGCTGGAGAATCGAGGGTTACACAAAAGGCTGTAAGATCCCCCCTCAATCTCTTAAATTCTGGAGAGTATAAACCGAGTCTATGCAGTCTTTGTTCATAAGACAGTCCTGACATCCCAGGAATCAGTCTGGTGAACCTTCTCTGCACTCCCTCTATGGCAATAATGTCCTTCCTCAGATTTGGAGACCAGAACTGTACGCAATACTCCAGGTGTGGCCTCACCAAGACCCTGTACAACTGAAGTAGAACCTCCCTGCTCCTAGACTCAAATCCTTGGGTGCAAATCGCCCGAGGCATCCACTGAAGTCGCGACCGTTAACCTGAATGAGCCCAGTAAAGGACTCCCTTCTTTCCTGTGAGATCAAGAAGAGACATTAGAGGTAACCGACCTCAATGAAAACAGATTCTAATGCCCCCGTCCCACTTAGGAAACCTGAACGGAAACCTCTGGAGACTTTGCGCCCCACCCAAGGTTTCCGTGCGGTTCCCCGGAGGTTTTCGTCCTCCGGCAACCACCTTCAACTAGCATCGCAACCGGCTTCCACTAAAAAATGACAGGTTTTGAACACGGTAACCACTTTCGACCATTTAGGGAGACAGACAAAAACCTCCGGGAACCGCACGGAAACCTCGGGTGGGGCGCAAAGTCCCCAGAGGTTTCCGTTCAGGTTTCCTAAGTGGGACAGGGGCATAACTGCAGTAATAACTGCCCTTCCAGAACAAGGGGTCACACAGTCTAAGGATAAGGGGGAATTCCTTTAGGACCGAGATGAGGAAAACATTCTTTACACAGAGAGTGGCGGGTCTCTGGAATTCTCTGCCACAGAAGGTAGTTGAGGCCAGTTCATTGGCTATATTTAAGAGGGAGTTAGATGTGGCCCTTGTGGCTAAAGGGATCAGGGGGTATGGAGAGAAGGCAGGTACGGGATACTGAGTTGGATGATCAGCCATGATCACATTGAATGGCGGTCCAGGCTCGAAGGGCTGAATGGCCTCTACTCCTGCACCTATTTTTCTATGTTTCTAAATTTATACCAAAAATACTTTCTCCCCGAATAAGCAAAATGAAATCTGTTTTTTTTCTCCTCAGGCCGATCAGATAGATTTGAATACATTTTTTCATATCCTTTAAATAGCAATATTTTCCCATTCGAGATGTGGAGATATAAGGGTGCCTGCAGCGATCCACAGCTATGCAAACCCGTTGCTAAGCAGCAGATATATTCCTGCAGCTCCGTTGACATACCGAACCTCCGCAAGTGGAGGCGTTGACGGGCTAATTTTCTGACAGCATCGAGGTGCTGTGCTTTGCATTTGTACATTTGTATATAGATGCGGGGGGGGGGGGGGGGGGGGGATGAGCTAGTTCCATCACGGACTGGTTTGGCAACTCTAACAGGAATGAAGAATGAAGATCACAACGATACCGATACACCGATACATTTTTGTACGTTTCTTTGTTTATTTATTTGCACCATGTTTTAAACGAAGACAAAATGATCAATTTATAATACCGGGGGGTTACACAAAAGGCTGGAGAAACTCAGCGGGTGCAGCAGCATCGAAGGAGCGAAGGAGATAGGCGACGTTTCGGGTCGAGACCCTTCTCCCGAAATGTCGCCTATCTTCTTCGCTCCTTAGATGCTGCTGCACCCGCTGAGTTTCTCCAGCCTTTTGTGTAACCCTCGATTCTCCAGCATCTGCAGTCCCTTCTTTAACAATTAATAACACCATACAGTGCTGGGAGGGGAGGGAAGCCCAGATTCACCACTCTCTGTGTGAAAAATGTTTTCTCATCTCGGTCCTAAAAGACTTCCCTCTTATCCTTAAGGGCCTGTCACACTAGCGCGCGATTAGACGCGACAAGCGCGACCTACCGTGGTCGCTTTAGTCGTCCGGCCTTGCGTGACCCTGTCCCACTGCGATCGCCGGAGTCTCGTGGAGTTCCGCGGACTCGTGTGGAGCTGGTGTCGACATCGCGCGTAGTGTCCAAAAACCGACACTGCTTAAAAATTACGCGCGGCAAAAATCCTGTCGCGCGGAACGTGATGACGTTTTGACGTTGTGCGTCTTCAGCGTGGCGTTGCGTGATGACGTCACTGCCCGACGTCGTGCAACGCGCATGCTCATGCGCATCGTCACGTGATGAAAAATAACGTCCTTCCTTCGGACGTCGCGCGTGTAATCGCGCGCTAGTGGGACAGGCCCTTCACTCGCACCGGGATCGCCTGACCCCCACGCGACCCCCGCGTCCGAATTTGTCGCGCTTGTCGCGTCTAATCGCGCGCTAGTGTGACAGGCCCTTTAAACTGTGACCCCTTGTTCTGGACTTCCCCAACATCGGGAACAATCTTCCTGCATCTAGCCTGTCCAACCCCTTAAGAATTTTGTCCGTCTAGTCTATCCAGCCTTTCTTTATATGGAAGTTCTGCCATCCCAGGAATCAGTCTGGTGAACCTTCTCCGTACTCCCTCTATGGCAAGAATGTCTTTCCTCAAATTTGGAGACCAAAACTGTACGCAATACTCCAGATGTGGTTTCACCAAGACCCTGTACAACTGCAGTAGAACCTCCCTGCTCCTATACTCTTGGCTGAACTCGCATAGTGGGACAGGGGCTTTAACAGGAAAAGTAAGGTTGAAGGCGTTTCTTGTCAATGCCATTGCATAAAAAATGTACGGATACCCACACAGATGGTGGTGGCTATATGGAGTGAGGTGCCAGAGGAAGTGGTTGTGGGGTACCATAACAACACTTAAAATACATTGGGCAGGCAAGGCTAGCAAAAGGTTTAGAAGGATATGAGTCAAACTTGTGTTAATGGGAATAGCTCACACAGTTTTGTTTCTGGAAATACAAGGAAAATCTGCTTCAGCAATAGCCCTGTCCCACAGTACGAGTTCATTCCAAGAGCTCTCCCGAGTTTAAAAAAAAATCAAACTCGTGGTAAGCGCGGAGAATGAACGTCGCGGATACGTCGGAGCTCGGGGACGTCTCTTAGCGGCTCGTAACGCTAACGTCAGGTACTCGGGAAGACTCGCTAACGACAGGTAAGCTCGGGAAGACTCGTGAAGATTTTTCAACGCGTTGAAAAACGTCCGCGAGAGCCCCGAGTACCGACGAGCGGCCGTTACCGTAAATCTCCGAGTTCGAATCAGGGCAGACTCGGGAGAACTCTTGGAGTGAACTCGTGCAGTGGGACGGGGGGTTTAAGGATTGTAGATCATCTCTCGTGTTTGGATAGTGTTCGTGTGTGGGGATTTGGGGTCAGCACGGACTCGGTGGGCCAAAGGGCCTGTTTACGCCCTGTTTCTCCAAACTGAAAGGGCTACATCTAACTCCCTCTTAAATATAGCCAATGAACTGGCCTCAACTACCCTCTGTGGCAGAGAGTTCCAGAGACCCACCACTCTCTGTGTGAAAAAAGTCCTTCTCATCTCAGTCCTAAAGGATTTCCCCCTTATCCTTAAGCTGTGACCCCTTGTCCTGGACCTCCCCAACATCGGGAACAATCTTCCTGCATCTAGCCTGTCCAACCCCTTAAGAATTTTGTAAGTTTCTATAAGATCCCCTCTCAATCTCCTACATTCTAGAGAGTATAAACCGAGTCTATCCAGTCTTTCTTCATAAGACAGTCCTGACATCCCAGGAATCAGTCTGGTGAACCTTCTCTGCACTCCCTCTATGGCAATAATGTCCTTCCTCAGATTTGGAGACCAGAACTGTACGCAATACTCCAGGTGCGGTTTCACCAAGACCCTGTACAACTGCAGTAGAACCTCCCTGCTCCTAGACTCAAATCCTTTTGCAATGAATTCTTAGAATAAAGAGGAGGTCATTTAAGACTGAGCTGAGAAAAAACTATTCCACCCAGAGAGTTGTGAATCTGTGGAATTCCCTGCCACAGAGGGCAGTGGAGGCCAAGTCACTGGATGGATTTGAGAGAGAGTTAGATAGAGCTCTAGGGGCTAGTGGAGTCAAGGGATATGGGGGGAAGGCAGGCACGGGTTATTGATTGGGGACGATCAGCCATGATCACAATGAATGGCGGTGCTGGCTCGAAGGGCTGAATGGCCTCCTCCTGCACCTATTTTCTATGTTTCTATGTACGTGCGTATAAACGTTATGTGAGCAGTAAGTCTAAGTGCGTTTTACAATCGGGCATCGCCCCAGAACCCCCAGCACGTGGACTGGACCTTAATAATAGCACCAAAGTCTGGCGACTCTTGCAAACGGTCTCGGAGGACTATTTTGTAGGAGGGTAGACAAAAATGCCGGAGAAACTCAGCGGGTGAGGCAGCATCTATGGAGCGAAGGAAATAGGCGACGTTTCCTGGAGTATTGCGTACAGTTCTGGTCTCCAAATCTGAGGAAGGACATTCTTGCCACAGAGGGAGTGCAGAGAAGGTTCACCAGACTGATTCCTGGGATGTCAGGACTGTCTTATGAACAAAGACTGCATAGACTCGGTTTATACTCTCTAGAATTTAGGAGATTGAGAGGGGATCTTATAGAAACGTACAAAATTCTTAAGGGGTTGGACAGGCTAGATGCAGGAAGATTGTTCCCGATTTTGGGGAGGTCCAGGACAAGGGGTCACAGTCTAAGAATAAGGGGGAAATCCTTTAGGACCGAGATGAGAAGGACTTTTTTCACACAGAGAGTGGTGGGTCTCTGGAACTCTCTGCCACAGAGGGTAGTTGAGGCCAGTTCATTGGCTATATTTAAGAGGGAGTTAGATGTGGCCCTTGTGGCTAAGGGAGAGAAGGCAGGTACGGGATACTGAGTTGGATGATCAGCCATGATCACATTGAATGGCGGTGCAGGCTCGAAGGGCCGAATGGCCTACTCCTGCACCTATTTTTCTATGTTTCTATGTTTCTAGAAGGATGAGGGGGGATCTTATAGAAACATATAAAATTATAAAAGGACAGGACAAGCTAGATGCAGGAAAAATGTTCCCAGTGTTGGGCGAGTCCAGAACCAGGGGCCACACATAGAAACATAGAAACATGGGTTATTGGGGACGATCAGCCATGATCACAATGAACGGTGGTGCTGGCTCTAAGGGCTGAATGGCCTCCTCCTGCATCTATTTTCTATGTTTCTATGTTTCTATGTAGGGTAGTGTTAATGTGCAGGGATTGTTGGTCGGTGAGGACTCGGTGGGCCGAAGGGCCTGTATGTCTAAACTGTAATTAAATTCTACCAAGCCTTGTTTTATTGGGTAAACGCGTTGGTGAATGTCACACCTCGTCCCACCCGCTCTTTGCTCATTTCAAAAAATACTCAGAAATGACTTTTGCATTTGTTTGCGGCAGCAGCAGCAGTAAGAGGAGACAGATGGTAAATATGTACAACTTGTGGCTTTGGGGCCCATCTTGTGGCCAAAAATATAACCCGGAATGTAACCCGTTGACACTCGAGGTTTGTTCCCTCAGTGTGGGCTGACTTCCTCTCAACCCCTTGATCTGGTCGAGCTTGGCTGCAGGAAACGGGCCCGGGGTTCCTGTTTGTGGGGTTCCTAAGCCTGAGGAACCACATCCTTCTCACCAACCCAGTCATCACCAGCCTCCCCCACCCACCGCTATCCAAGAGCTTCACCTCAGCTTTCGACGCCATTTTAAGCCATTTATCTACTTAATCTATGAACCACTGTTGTGTAACGTTAGTACCTCCACCAATGTGAAGCACTTTGGCCAACGAGAGTTGTTTTTTAAATGTGCTATAGCAAGAAAATATGGAGGCTGATTAGGAAAAGGGGAGATGCAACGCGACCTGGGTGTCATGGTACACCAGTCATTGAAAGTAGGCATGCAGGTACAGCAGGCAGTGAAGAAAGCCAATGGTATGTTAGCTTTCATAGCAAAAGGATTTGAGTATAGAAGCAGGGAGGTTCTACTTCAGTTGTATAGGGTCTTGGTGAGGCCACACCTGGAGTATTGCGTACAGTTCTGGTCTCCAAATCTGAGGAAGGACATTATTGCCATAGAGGGAGTGCAGAGAAGGGTCACCAGACTGATTCCTGGGATGTCAGGACTGTCTTATGAACAAAGACTGCATAGACTCGGTTTATACTGTCTAGAATTTAGGAGATTGAGAGGGGATCTTATAGAAACTTACAAAATTCTTAAGGGGTTGGACAGGCTAGATGCAGGAAGATTGTTCCCGATGTTGGGGAGGTCCTGGACAAGGGGTCACAGCTTAAGGATAAGGGGGAAATCCTTTAGGACCGAGATGAGAAGGACTTTTTTCACACAGAGAGTGGTGGGTCTCTGGAACTCTCTGCCACAGAGGGTAGTTGAGGCCAGTTCATTGGCTATATTTAAGAGGGAGTTAGATGTGGCCCTTGTGGCTAAAGGGATCAGGGGGTATGGAGAGAAGGCAGGTACGGGATACTGAGTTGGATGATCATATTGAATGGCGGTGCAGGCTCGAAGGGCCGAATGGCCTACTTCTGCACCTATTGTCTATTGCCTATTGAATGGTGGTGCTGTCTCAAAGGGCCGAATGGCCTCTACTCCTGCACCTATTGTCTATTGTCTAATGAATGGCGGTGCTGTCTCGAAGGGCTGAATGGCCTCTACTCCTGCACCTATTGTCTATTGTCTATTGAATGGCGGTGCTGTCTCGAAGGGCTGAATGGCCTCTACTCCTGCACCTATTGTCTATTGTCTAATGAATGGCAGTGCTGTCTTGAAGGGCCGAATGGCCTCTACTCCTGCACCTATTGTCTATTGTCTATTGAATGGCGGTGCTGTCTCGAAGGGCTGAATGGCCTACTCCTGCTATTGTCTATTGAATGGCGGTGATGGCTCGAAGGGCCGAATGGCCTCTACTCCTGCACCTATTGTCTATTGTCTATTGAATGGCAATGCTGGCTCGAAGGGCCGAATGGCCTCTACTCCTGCACCTATTGGCTATTGTCTATTGAATGGCAATGTTGGCTCGAAGGGCCGAATGGTCTACTCCTGCTGTTGTCTATTGAATGGTAGTGCTGGCTCGAAGGGCCGAATGGCCTCTACTCCTGCACCTATTGTCCATTGTCCATGTTCGGGTGTAAACCAGCATCCGCAGGTTCCTCGCTACACATACTTTCTCCCCCCCATCGTTTCCCCTCCAGCCCCTCTCCCCCCAACGCCCGCTTTATTCCCATTGCCCACGCGACTTCCATCGTCACTGTTGACGCAGGCGTTGTTTTGAAGGCAGCATCGTTCTTTCCCCCCTGTCCCTCTCCCAACACCTCCGTCACGGCAACAAGGAATCCATCCGGAGGCTGGGAGCGGAGAACCAGTGAATAAGAGCTCTGTGCAGATGTGAGAGGCTGATTGTAAGCAGATGACTCCGAATTATTCACTGCCTCAGGAGGCGATTTCTTAAAAGGCTGCTGCATAAGTCTCTGACTAAACCTTTTGTTTGCAAAGCTCCCTGGATTGCAACCGGCAATGGATGGAGCATTTAATATCTGGAAGGAGGAACTGCAGGTGCTGGTTTTCACTGAAGATGAACACAAAATGCTGGAGTAACTCAGCGGGACGGGCAGCATCTCTGGAGAGAAGGAATGGGTGACGTTCTTCAGTCTGATGAACTATCTTGACCCGCTGAGTTACTCCAGATTTTTGTGTCGTGCCCTTTATGGTTCTCGTGAGTCTGAAGAAGGGTCTCGACCAGAAACCTCGCCCATTCCTTCTCTCCTGAGATGCTGCCCGTCCCGCTGAGTTACTCCAGCTTTTTGTGTCTTACAATAGACAACAGGTGCAGGAGTAGAGGCCATTCGGCCCTTCGAGCCAGCACCGCCATTCAATATGATCACGGCTGATCATCCCCAATCAGTACCCCCGTTCCTGCCTTCTCCCCATATCCCCTGACTCCGCTATCTTTAAGAGCCCTATCTAGCTCTCCCTTGAGAACCAGCCTCCACCGCCCTCTGAGGCAGAGAATTCCACAGACTCACCACTCTCTGTGAGAAAAAGTGTTTCCTCGTCTCCGTTCTAAATGGCCGACCCCTTATTCTTAAACTGTGTGTGTGTGTGGCCCCTGGTTCTGGACTCCCCCAACATCGGGAACATGTTTCCTGCCTCTAGCGTGTCCAAGCCCTTAATAATCTTACATGCTTCAATGAGATCCCCTCTCATCCTTCTAAACTCCAGAGTGTACAAGCCCAGCCGCTCCATTCTGGAAAGCATCCAGAGAACCGGCCTGCACCGCCCTCTGAGGCAGAGAATTCCACAGACTCACAACTCTCTGTGTGAGAAAGTGTTTCCTCGCCTCCGTTCTAAATCCCTTACAATAGACAATAGGTGCAGGAGTAGAGGCCATTCGGCCCTTCGAGTGCTTACCCCTTATTCTTAAACTGTGTGTGTGGCCCCTGGTTCTGGACTCCCCCAACATCGGGAACATGTTTCTCGACCAGAAACGTCGCCCATTCCTTCTCTCCAGAGATGCTGCCTGTCCCGCTGAGTTACTCCAGCATTCTGTGTCTACGTTTCTTGTTGGCAAGGACATCAAACTCATGTAGAGCCAATGCAGTTTGTGATACACATCTGACTGGAAGCCAGAAATGCTGGAGAAACTCAGCGGGTGAGGCAGCATCTATGGAGCGAAGGAAATAGGCGACGTTTCAGGTCGAGACCCTTCTTCAGACTGATGTGGGGGTGGGGGGGGCGGGAAGATGAAAGCCAGGCTAGGTCGTATGGGCCGAATGGTCCACCTATGATTTGAGTATAGGAGCAGGGAGGTTCTACTACAGTTGTACAGGGTCTTGGTGAGACCACACCTGGAGTATTGCGTACAGTTTTGGTCTCCTAATATGAGGAAAGACATTCTAGCCATAGAGGGAGTGCAGAGAAGGTTCACCAGACTGATTCCTGGGATGTCAGGACTTTCATATGAAGAAAGACTGGATAAACTTGGCTTGTACTCACTAGAATTTAGAAGATTGAGGGGGGATCTTATAGAAACTTACAAAATTCTTAAGAAGGGTCTTGATCCGAAACATCGCCTATCTCCTTCGCTCCTTAGATGCTGCTGCACCCGCTGAGTTTCTCCAGCCTTTTGTGTACCCAAAATTCTTAAGAGGTTGGACAGGCTAGATGCAGGAAGATTGTTCCCGATGTTGGGGAGGTCCAGGACAAGGGGTCACAGTTTAAGGATAAGGGGGAAATCTTTTAGGACCGAGATGAGAAAAACATTTTTCACACAGAGAGTGGTGAATCTGTGGAATTCTCTGCCACAGAAGGTAGTTGAGGCCAGTTCATTGGCTATGTTTAAGAGAGAGTTAGATGTGGCCCTTGTGGCTAAAGGGATCAGGGGGTATGGAGAGAAGGCTGGTACAGGATACTGAGTTGGATGATCAGCCATGATCATATTGAATGGCGGTGCAGGCTCGAAGGGCCAAATGGCCTACTCCTGCACCTATTGTCTATGTTTGTATGTTTCAACAGTTACTGAAAGTAAGCATGCAGGTACAGCAGGCAGTGAAGAAAGCGAATGGCCTGTTGGCCTTCATAACAAGAGGAGTCGAGTATAGGAGCAAAGAGGTCCTTCTGCAGTTGCACAGGGCCCTAGTGAGACCACACCTGGAGTATTGTGTGCAGTTTTGGCCTGTTGGCCTTCATAACAAGAGGAGTCGAGTATAGGAGCAAAGAGGTCCTTCTGCAGTTGCACAGGGCCCTGGTGAGACCACACACCTGGAGTATTGTGCGCAGTTTTGGCCGCCCAATTTCCTGTATACCCCTGCACCTATTGTCCATGTTTCTATGATATATTCCCAGAATGTAAGCACAGCCTTTCATTTGCTCAACGCCCCTGAATGCCATTCCACAATATTTCGTTACAAAATAGAAAGCATCTAAGATCTATAAATAACTTGCATAAATTCCAAAAAGTATATTACAAACTAAACGGATATTTAATATTTTCAAAGACATTGTGCTATGCAACAGTGCAAGATTTGGTATAGAGATATATATATATATATTTATATACATATATTAATAAATAAATGATGGTGAAAGTTTCTGTACTCATTCATTGTGGGCGGGCCGACGACAAATCCTGTCAAACCGCAGCCTGCCGAGACTTGTGGAAAAATAATTAGGGAGCGGGTCCAGAAGGTCAGGAAAGAGCTGGGGTTATTTTTGGTCATAGGATGTGGGCCACGGTGGCAATGACAGCATCCAGTGTCTATTTTACATTCTATTTGCACAGAACCAAACCACTGTGGTGGAAACCAAGAACTGCAGGGGGGCAGGCAGGGGTTGGGGGAAGATCGCAACCTTCGCTTGGCCCTGTTTTGACTTAAGGGGCCCTGTCCCACCAGCATGCGACTCTATGCGGTGAGCGCGGCCTAACGTGGTCGCTTGAGCCGTCCGGCGTCGCGGGGCCGGTCCCACTTACATCGCCGGAATTGTGCGGACTTCGTCCCGACATCGCGCAGGGCTCCGAAAAACTGACCGTGTTCAAAAATTCCGCGCGGCAACGGCTTGTCAGCTCGCAGTCGCCTCGACGCTTTACGCACCGCCCCGACATCGTGCCTCCGTGACCCTCTCTGTAGGTGGCTCCGTGACCCTCTATGTGTGTGCCTCTGTGCCCCTCTCTGTGTGCCCCTCTCTGTCCTGGCGAACTTACCTTTAAGACTTCATTCCAAGTTCGCCTCACTTTGTGCCGCGTTGCGCCACTCACCCGACCTCCGCGCGCCCCCCCCGCTGCCGGTTTGGTCGCGCTTGCCGCATGCAGGAGCACGCTGGTGGGAACGGCCCCGTAGAGGGGATCACCCGACCTCCACGCGGCCCCCGCTTCTAGTTTGATCGCGTTCATCGCATAGAGTTGCATGCTGGTGGGAACGGCCCTGTACAGGGGGATCACCCGACCTCCGCGCGGCCCCTGCTTCTAGTTTGATCGCGCTCATCACATGGAGTCGCGTGCTGGTAGGACAGACCCTTAATGCAATCGACTCGACTAGGTGCACAAACGGAAGATCGAAGAGAACAAGTTGGCCAACGACGTTAGGCTGCGCACGCCCTCCACACGAAAGAAGGAGAGGAAGACGGGTGGCGCAAGGAGACCCGGGTTCGATACCGACCACAGGCGCCCGTTTGTCCGTACGGTATTGGTACATTCTCAGCCCCTCGTGACCCGAGTGGGTTTTCCTCTGGGATCTCCCACAAACTCAAAAGAGGCGCATGTTTGTCGGTTAATTTGGCTTGGGTGTAAGTGCGGATTGTCCCCAGCGCGTGCGGGGTTGCGCGGGGGTCGCTGGTGGGCGCAGACCCGGCGGGTCTGGTGCGGCGCAGTGTCCCGAAAACGTTAAAAAAAAAGCGAAAACGGAATATTCTGGAAGGGTCGGGCGTTAAGAATTTGCAAGTGGCTTGGGTTGCGATGAGATGCTTGAGGGGGGGGGGGGGGGGGTGTGTGTGGAATTAATCCAGTCTCTCGCCCTCTCCTCGACCCGACTGACATGTTGTACAAAGTCATTGCTAGCGGCAGGCTGGTGACAGAATGATCGATCGCCCACAGAGTTGAAGCCCTCATTGTTTCACCAGTTCGATTCCAGTGTTGTCCGCTGTGTCCCAGATATGATCTCGGCATATTGTCTTTACTCCTCGATAGTTCTAGGGTGCCATAACTTGTCCCATGAACAGAAGGGTGCCTATGAAACAAGGTGGGACATTGTTAATTCCGAGTTCATCTTCCTCGCGGATTTATACGTTCTCTTGTTGCAATCCCCATGTCTTAGAGGGATTCAATAATAGACACTAGGTGCAGGAGTCTGAAGAAGGGTCTCGACCCGAAACGTCGCCTATCCCCTTCGCTCCTTAGAGGCTGCTGCACCCGCTGAGTTTCTCCAGCTTTTTGTGTACCCCTCCAAAGACAAAGTGCAGGGTCACATGGAAACATAGACAATAGGTGCAGGAGTAGAGGCCATTCGGCCCTTCGAGCCAGCACCGCCATTCAATGTGATCACGGCTGATCATCCCCAATCAGTACCCCGTTCCTGCCTTCTCCCCGTATCCCCCTGACTCCGCTATCTTTAAGAGCCCTATCTAGCTCTCTCTTGAAAGCATCCAGAGAACCGGCCTCCACCGCCCTCTGAGGCAGAGAATTCCACAGACTCACCACTCTCTGTGAGAAAAAGTGTCCATTCTAAATGGCCGACCCCTTATTCTTAAACTGTGTGATTCCTGACTGATTCCTGGGATGTCAGACTGATTCCTGGGATGTCAGGACTGTCTTATGAACAAAGACTGCATAGACTCGGTTTATACTCTCTAGAATTTAGGTGATTGAGAGGGGATCTTATAGAAACGTACAAAATTCTTAAGGGGTTGGACAGGCTAGATGCAGGAAGATTGTTCCCGATGTTGGGGAGGTCCAGGACAAGGGGTCACAGCTTAAGGATAAGGGGGAAATCCTTTAGGACCGAGATGAGAAGGACATTTTTCACACAGAGAGTGGTGGGTCTCTGGAACTCTCTGCCACAGAGGGTAGTTGAGGCCAGTTCATTGGCTATATTTAAGAGGGAGTTAGATGTGGCCCTTGTGGCTAAAGGGATCAGAGGGTATGGAGAGAAGGCAGGTACAGGATACTGAGTTGTATGATCAGCCATGATCACATTGAATGGCGGTGCAGGCTTGAAGGGCCGAATGGCCTACTCCTGCACCTAATTTCTATGTTTCTATGTTTCTATGTTTCTAAAATCTATCCGACCCCCTGCAAAAGCGACGTCTTACCTGTAGGGTTGTGTCGCACCAAGAATAAGAAGGGTCTGTCGATGACAACCTTTTCCACAGCCATTCGTCCGTACATAATGGCGGCTGCAAAAACAAAATGGCCACCATAGTCGTCAGTTGATTCCGCCCACGGCCTACACTCACTCTGTGCGGTTTCTCAATGCATTGTTGACTACTGACAATTTGTACTCGTATTTTGCACTCAAAAAAGTTAGAGACTGGATCGGTGCGGCACGGTGGCCCAGCGGTAGAGTTTCTGCCTCACAGCGCCAGTGATCCGGGTTCGATCCCGACTACTACGGGGGCTGTCCGGACATTCCTCCCCCATGGGTTTTCTCCGGAGATCTGCGCTTCCCTCCCACATTCTTGGGGAGTCTGCATCCTCTGGGCTTAAACATTGAATGTTCTCAATTCTGTTAACCCCGGCTGCCTCCTCCCCTTCCCACCTCTCCCTCAGCCCTCGGGCCCTGGCATTCCTTCTCTCTCTATCTCTCCCCCACCCAAGTCGTTTCGCCCCCAACACCTCCGCTCGGTCCGCAATAACCAACCCGACCTCCCGGTGGCTCAGCACTTCAACTCCCCCTCCCATTCCGTATCCGTATCCGACCTCTCGGTCCCGGGCCTCCTCCACGGCCAGAGTGAGCAACACCGCAAGTTGGAGGAACAGCACCTCATATTCCGCTTGGGGAGTCTGCATCCTCTGGGCTTAAACATTGAATTTTCTCAATTCTGTTAACCCTGGCTGCCTCCTCCCCTTCCCACCTCTCCCTCAGCCCTCGGGCCCTGGCATTCCCTCTCTCTCTATCTCTCCCCCACCCAAGTCTCATTTTCACACCACAAACAGCTTACAACGGCCTGTTCCCTTTATCATCGATACTTTTTTGCATATCTTTCATTCATTGTTCTGTATCTCTCCACATCAACGTCTATATCTCTCGTTTCCCTGAACACTGACCAGTCTGAAGAAGGGTCTCGACCCGAAACGTCGCCTATCTCCTTCGCTCCTTAGATGCTGCTGCACCCGCTGAGTTTCTCCAGCTTTTTGTGTAACCCTCCAAAGACAAAGTGCAGGGTTACATAGAAACATAGACAATAGGTGCAGGAGGAGGCCATTCGGCCCTTCGAGCCAGCACCGCCATTCATTGTGATCATGGCTGATCGTCCCCAATCAATAACCCGTGCCTGCCTTCCGGGACAATGTGTTTTTTATACCAAGCCAACCGACCTACGCATATCCTTGTGATTGAGGCAGTGCAGCGTAGGTTCACCAGATTGATCCCTGGGATGGTGGGACTGTCATATGAGGAAAGATTGAAAAGACTAGGCTTGTATTCACTGGAGTTTAGAAGGATGAGAGGGGATATCTTATAGAAACATATAAAATTATAAAAGGACTGGACAAGCTAGATGCAGGAAAAATGTTCCCAATGTTGGGCGAGTCCAGAACCAGGGGCCACACACAGTCGTAGAATAAAGGGGAGGCCATTTAAGACTGAGGTGAGAAAAACGTTTTCACCCAGAGAGTTGTGAATTTGTGGAATTCCCTGCCACAGAGGGCAGTGGAGGCCAAGTCACTGGATGGATTTACGAGAGAGTTAGATAGAGCTCTAGGGGCTAGTGGAGTCAAGGGATATGTGGAGAAGGCAGGCACGGGTTATTGATTGTGGACGATCAGCCATGATCACAATGAATGGCGGTGCTGGCTCGAAGGGCCGAATGGCCTCCTCCTGCACCTATTTCCTATGTTTCTAAGAGAGAGTTACTATAGATATCGCACTTGGGGCTAACGGAATCACAGGGTATGGAGAGAAAGCAGGAACGGGGTTACTGATTTTGGATGATCAGCCATGTTCACATTGAATGGCGGTGCAGGCTCGAAGGGCCGAATGGCCTCCTCCTGCACCTATTTTCTATGTTTCTATGTTTCTATGCAACAAACATATACATTTTATATATAACATTTATATCTTATATTCAGCGCCCTGTTTCGACTAATGCAATCGACTTGACACAGTGCACAAACGGATGATCAAATAGAACAAGTTGTCCAACAACTTTAGGCCGCGCACGCCACACGGAAAAAGAAGAAAAATAAGGCATATGAGACATTATATGTTTAACGGAAAGATTAAGAAGATGAAGGGGTTAATATAAACTGGCTGGTAAAAAATTCGATCACAAACAGATGTGGTTGCAGCAACAAGAACACTTTGTGGCAATGCGGAGCGACTTGTGGAGCGAGTTTGTCAGATCTCTCGTCCCACAAAAGCTTTAAAAGACTCGTCTTCGAAAGGAACTGCAGACACTGGTTTACAACCAAGGCCCGACCAGGGGCCACACACACACACACAGTTTAAGAATAAGGGGTCGGCCATTTAGAACGGAGACGAGGAAACACTTTTTCCTCACAGAGAGTTGTGAGTCTGTGGTAAAATTGTAAAAAATGATCCCCAGTGTGTGTGTGTAGGTGGGACGGCGTTAGCGTGCGGGGATCGCCGGTCGGCGCGGACTCGGTGGGCCTGAAGAGTGCCTGTTTCCGCGCTGCACCTCTAAATTAAACTAAACTTAACTTAACTCCCTCCAGCCAAATTAAACTCCTGCAGGTGCAGCAGGCAGTGAAGAAAGCCAATGGCCTGTTGGCCTTCATAACAAGAGGAGTCGAGCATTGGAGCAAAGAGGTCCTTCTGCAGTTGTACAGGGCCCTAGTGAGACCACACCTGGAGTATTGTGTGCAGTTTTGGCCTGTTGGCCTTCATAACAAGAGGAGTCGAGTATAGGAGCAAAGAGGTCCTTCTGCAGTTGTACAGGGCCCTAGTGAGACCACACCTGGAGTATTGTGTGCAGTTTTGGCCTGTTGGCCTTCATAACAAGAGGAGTCGAGTATAGGAGCAAAGAGGTCCTTCTGCAGTTGTACAGGGCCCTGGCGAGACCACACTTGGAGTATTGTGTGCAGTTTTGGTCCCCTAATTTGAGGAAGGACATTCTTGCTATTGAGGGAGCCCAGCGTAGGTTCACCAGGTTAATTCCCGGGATGGCGGGACTGTCACACGCTGAGAGAATGGAGCGGCTGGGCTTGTACACTGTGGAGTTTAGGATGAGAGGGGATCTTATCAGGAATGCAGCTGTACAGGGCCCTCGTGAGACCACACCTGGAGTATTGTGTGCAGTTTTGGTCTCCCTAATGTGAGGAAGGACATTCTTGCTATTGAGGGAGCCCAGCGTAGGTTCACCAGGTTAATTCCCGGGATGGCGGGACTGTCATACGCTGAGAGAATGGAGCGGCTGGGCTTGTACACTCTGGAGTTTAGAAGGATGAGAGGCGATCTTATTGAAACATATAAGATTATTAAGGGTTTGGACACACTAGAGGCAGGAAACATGTTCCCGATGTTGGAGGAGTCCAGAACCAGGGGCCACACACACACACAGTTTAAGAATAAGGGGTCGGCCATTTAGAACGGAGACGAGGAAACACTTTTTCTCACAGAGAGTGGTGAGTCTGTGGAATTCTCTGCCTCAGAGGGCGGTGGAGGCCGGTTCTCTGGATGCTTTCAAAAGAGAGCTAGATAGGGCTCTTAAAGATAGCAGAGTCAGGGGATATGCGGAGATGGCAGGAACGGGGTACTGATTGGGGATGATCAGCCATGATCACATTGAATGGCGGAGCTGGCTCGAAGGGCCGAATGGCCTCTACTCATGCACCTATTGTCTACTGTCTATTGAATGGCGGTGCTGGCTCGAAGGGCCAAATGGCCACATGGCCTGTGCGATTAAATTCCAGAGTGCGCTCAAACTTACCGGTGGCGGCGGAAGCCTTGGTTCCACTCTCATCCACTTCGATCTTCACCTTCTGCAGAGCCTGCGACACGAACAGCTTTTGGGTTTCTGCGAAGCATGGAGCAAGAGGGGAGAATGGTCAGTCCAGGGGCCCAGTCACTCCCGTCGAGATCAAAGACCCTCTAGCAGAGCAAGACAGACCACTCTTGCCGAATGCAATGGGCTGACATGTAGCACGCAACGGAGCGGGACGTCGGCCATTTTAGTAACCCGACACCCAACATCGTTTCGCCCAACACCTCCGCTCGGTCCGCAATAACCAACCCGACCTCCCGGTGGCTCAGGACTTCAACTCCCCCTCCCATTCCGTATCCGTATCCGACCTCTCGGTCCTGGGCCTCCTCCACGGCCAGAGTGAGCAACACCGCAAGTTGGAGGAGCAGCACCTCATATTCCGCTTGGGGAGTCTGCATCCTCTGGGCTTAAACATTGAATTTTCTCAATTCTGTTAACCCTGGCTGCCTCCTCCCCTTCCCACCTCTCCCTCAGCCCTCGTGCCCTGGCATTCCCTCTCTCTCTATCTCTCCCCCACCCAAGTCTCATTTTCACACCACAAACAGCTTACAACGGCCTGTTTCCTTCATCATCGATACTTTTTTGCATATCTTTCATTCATTGTTCTGTATCTCTCCACATCACCGTTTATATCTCTCGTTTCCCTGATCCCTGACCAGTCTGAAGAAGGGTCTCGACCCGAAACGTCGCCTATCTCCTTCGCTCCTTAGATGCTGCTGCACCCGCTGAGTTTCTCCAGCTTTTTGTGTAACCCTCTCTTGAACTCCTGATCTCTTCAGAGTGCTGTTAACCGCCAGATCCTCCCCTTCCCTCATCCCAAGGGCAGCGTCTCGTTAACAGGCAAAGGTGCCATGAAGAGCTACTTACTGCTGATCTTTGTGAAGTCGGCCTTCGAGCTGTCGAACATGTCCTTTATCCCCATGCGGGCCAGTGGTATTCTCAGATCTATCTCGTTTTCCAGCGAAAACCTACCGTGCAAAAAAAACCCCCCCAAGAAACACATCAAAGATGTTGCCTCAACAAGGTGACGAGCTCCTTCAAACCCATGCCAAATCAACAGTCAAACAAACTTTATTGTCAGTTAGAAATACATCGATATATGCAATTCCAAACAAAATTACGTTGCATTTGGCTCCCCGTACAACACGATAACTAACAGAAGGATAAAAATGGATAAAATGAATAAATGGATAAAAAGATTGACTGAAGGATTGTACTAAAACACAAGCTATCATAGAAACATAGAAACATAGACAATAGGTGCAGGAGGAGGCCATTCGGCCCTTCGAGCCTGCACCGCCATTCAATATGATCATGGCTGATCATCCAACTCAGTATCCTGTACCTGCCTTCTCTCCATACCCCCTGATCCCTTTAGTCACAAGAGCCACATCTAACTCCCTCTTAAATATAGCCAATGAACTGGGCTCAACTACCCTCTGTGGCAGAGAGTTCCAGAGACCCACCACTCTCTGTGTGAAAAAAGTCCTTCTCATCTCGGTCCTAAAAGATTTCCCCCTTATCCATAAGCTGTGACCCCTTGTCCTGGACCTCCCCAACATCGGGAACAATCTTCCTGCATCTAGCCTGTCCAACCCCTTAAGAACTTTGTAAGTTTCTATAAGATCCCTCCTCAATCTTCTAAATTCCAGCGAGTACAAGCCGAGTCTATCCAGTCTTTCTTCATATGGAAGTCCTGACATCCCAGGAATCAGTCTGGTGAACCTTCTCTGTACTCCCTCTGTGGCAAGAATGTCTTTCCTCAGATTAGGGGACCAAAACTGTACGCAATACTCCAGGTGTGGCCTCACCAAGGCCCTGTACAACTGCAGTATAAAAACATAGAAACATAGAAAATATGTGCAGGAGGAGGCCATTCGGCCCTTCGAGCCAGCACCGCCATTCATTGTGATCAAGGCTGATCGTCCTCTATCAATAACCCGTGCCTGCCTTCTCCCCATATCCCTTGACTCCACCAGCCCCTAGAGCTCTATCCAACTCTTAAATCCATCCAGTGACTTGGCCTCCAATGCCCTCTGTGGCAGGGAATTCCACAAATTGTGGCAGGGAATTCCATAAACCTCCCTGCTCCTATACTCAAATCCTTTTGCTATGAAAGCTAACCTACCATCCGCTTTCGTCACTGCCTGCTGCACCTGCATGCCTACTTTCACTGGCATTCCTTCTCTCTCTATCTCTCCCCCACCCAAGTCGCACTAGCTTCTCATTTTCACACTACAAACAGCTTACAATGGCCTGTTTCCTTTATCATCGATACTTTTTTGCATATATCGGTCCTGGGCCTCCTCCACGGCCAGAGTGAGCAACACCGCAAGTTGGAGGAACAGCACCTCATATTCCGCTTGGGGAGTCTGCATCCTCTGGGCTTAAACATTGAATTTTCTCAATTCTGTTAACCCAGGCTGCCTCCTCCCCTTCCCACCTCTCCCTCAGCCCTCGGGCCCTGGCATTCCTTCTCTCTCTATCTCTCCCCCACCCAAGTCGCACTAGCTTCTCATTTTCACACCACAAACAGGTCTATACCTCTCGTTTCCCTGATCCCTGACCAGTCTGAAGATGGGTCTCGACCCGAAACGTCGCCTATCTCCTTCGCTCCTTAGATGCTGCTGCACCCGCTGAGTTTCTCCAGCCTTTTGTGTAACCCTGCCTAACTTTCAATGACTGGTGTACCATGACACCCAGGTCTCATTGCATCTCCCCTTTTCCTAATCAGCCACCGTTTCCTGCCTTCTCTGTCTCTCTCTCTCTCTCGCTCCCCGCCCTTCCTTCTCTCCAGAGATGCTGCCCGTCCCGCTGAGTTACTCCCCCGCCCAACCCTGCCACCGATGCCACTTACTTGGGCAGCACCAGTTGGCGTTTGACGTGCGTCAGGCTGTTCTTCCACCCGTTGACCAGCTGGACGGTGATGATGTCCGTCAGCGCGCTCAGCGGGTCCGTCTTGCGATACGGGGCCACGATGAACATGCTGAAAGTCTCGCCATGGTAGGGCAACTCGATCACGTCATAGTCCATGCCGCTGGCTGTCACCATCTCTCCTGCCACAAGCAAACAGCGCCATTAAGGAAATGCCACACTTAAGTAAGTACGTAAAGGGCCTGTCCCACCAGCATCCGACTCCATGCGATGAGCGCGACCAAACTAGAAGCAGGGGCCGCGCGGAGGTCGGGTGATCCCCTGTACAGGGCCGTTCCCACCAGCATGCACCTGCATGCGGCAAGCGCGACCAAACCGGCAGCGACGGCCGCGCGGAGGTCAGGTGAGTGGCGCAACGCGGCACAAAGTGAGGCGAACTTGGAGCGAAGTCTTAAAGGTAAGTTCGCCAGGACAGAGAGGGGCACACAGAGAGGGGCACAGAGGCACACACACACAGAGGGCCATGGAGCCACACACAGAGGGTCACGGAGGCACCTACAGATAGGTTCACGGAGGCACGATGTCGGGGCGGTGCGTAAAGCGTCGAGGCGACTGCGAGCCGACAAGCCGTTGCCGCGCGGAATTTTCGAACATAGTTTTTCGGAGCCCCGCGCGATGTCGGGACGAACTCCGCACAATTCCGCACGGCTCCGGCGATCGAAGTGGGACCGGCCCTGCGACGCCGGACGGCTCAAGCGACCACGTTAGGTCGCGCTCATCGCATGGAGTTGCATGCTGGTGGGACAGGCGGGCCCTTAAGCTTTTTGGCCAGGTATTCACATGCAAGGAATTTGCCTTGGTGCTCCACCCACCAGTAACAACATGACATACAGTGATGCCCCTGTCCCACTTACGAAACCTGAATGCCTGGCTTGGGATCACGCCCCCATTAACCAGTTCACTGCTGGTCTGCACACATAGAACCAGATAACCATATAACAATTACAGCACGGAAACAGGCCTTCTCGGCCCTTCCAGTCCGTGCCGACCATTTATTTTCCCCTAGTCCCATCTACCTGCACTCAGACCATACCCCTCCATTCCCTTCCCATTCGGCCCTTCGAGCCTGCACCGCCATTCAATATGATCATGGCTGATCATCCAACTCAGTATCCCGTACCTGCCTTCTCTCCATACCCCCTGATCCCTTTAGCCACAAGGGCCACATCTAACTCCCTCTTAAATATAGCCAACGAACTGGCCTCAACTACCCTCTGTGGCAGAGAATTCCAGAGACCCACCACTCTCTGTGTGAAAAAAGTCCTTCTCATCTCGGTCCTAAAAGACTTCCCCCTTATCCTTAAACTGTGTGACCCCTTGTTCTGGACCTCCCCAACATCGGGAACAATCTTCCTGCATCTAGCCTGTCCAACCCCTTAAGGATTTTGTAAGTTTCTATAAGATCCCCCCTCAATCTTCTAAATTCCAGCGAGTACAAGCCGAGTCTATCCAGTCTTTCCTCATATGGAAGTCCTGACATCCCAGGAATCAGTCTGGTGAACCTTCTCTGTACCCCCTCTATGGCAAGGATGTCTTTCCTCAGATTTGGAGACCAAAACTGTACGCAATACTCCAGGTGTGGCCTCACCAAGACCCTGTACAACTGCAGTAGAACCTCACTGCTCTTGTACTCAAATCCTTTTGCTATGAAAGCTAACATACCATTGGCTTTCTTCACTGCCTGCTGCACCTGCATGCCTACTTTCAATGACTGGTGTACCATGACACCCAGGTCTCGTTGCATCTCCCCTTTTCCTAATCGGCCCCCATTCAGATAATAGTCTACTTTCCTGTTTTTGCCACCAAAGTGGATAACCTCACATTTATCCACATTATACTGCATCTGCCGTGCATTTGCCCACTCGCCCAGCCTATCCAAGTCACCTTGCAGCCTCCTAGCATCCTCCTCACAGCTAACACAAGCCCGCCAAAGACCCCCAAGATTTTTCCCCCATATCCCCTGCTCCTCTGCGCCCCCCCCCCCCCCCATCTCAGGGACTTGTCCACTCACCAAAATTCAGCTTGGTGATGAGCGACATCATGGGCACCTGGATCGGGGTCCCGTCTGCTTTGTAAAACGTGCGTTGGTGCGTCTCCTCTGGGGTGAAAGGCGTTTTCCACAGGCCCTTGAAGTAGATGGCGTTGACCAAAACCATACGGGTTAGAATTGGATCCAGCAAGTCGGGGCGGAGAAAGTTGGATATCATTCCTGGAACAGGCGTTCAAAAAATTTCCCAATTAGATCAACGATTCAATAGCCAATCGGTGCAGGAGTAGAGGCCATTCGGCCCTTCCAGCCAGCACCGCCATTCAATGCGATCACGGCTGATCATCCCCAATGATAGACGCAAAAAGCTGGAGTAACTCAGCGGGACGGGCAGCATCTCTGGAGAGAAGGAATGGGCGACGTTTTCGGGTCGAGGCCCTTCTCCAGACTGAGAGGCACTGGGTCGCAGGGGAAAATATTTGGAATTAGAATTATTGTCCCAGCAGGGGGAACAGGACCCTTGACTCAACTTGCTGGTTGCCCCGTCTACACAAGTCCCACATGCTTGCGTTTGGCCCATATCCATAGACAATAGGAGCAGGAGTAGAGGCCATTCGGCCCTTCCAGCCAGCACCGCCATTCAATGTGATCACGGCTGATCATCCAACTCAGTATCCCGTACCTGCCTTCTCTCCATACCCCCTGATCCCCTTAGCCACAAGGGCCACAAGGGCCACATAGAAACATAGAAAAATAGATGCAGGAGTAGGCCATTCAGCCCTTCCAGCCAGCACCGCCATTCAATGTGATCATGGCTGATCATCCCCAATCAGTACCCCGTTCCTGCCTTCTCCCCATATCCCCTGACTCCGCTATCTTTAAGAGCCCTATCTAGCTCTCTCTTGAAAGCATCCAGAGAACCGGCCTCCACCGCCCCCTGAGGCAGAGAATTCCACACTCACCACTCTCTGTGAGAAAAAGTGTTTCCTCGTCTCCGTTCTAAATGGCCGACCCCTTATTCTTAAACTGTGTGTGTGTGGCCCCTGGTTCTGGACTCCCCCAACATCGGGAACGTGTTTCCTGCCTCTAGCGTGTCCAAGCCCTTAACAATCTTATATGTTTCAATGAGATCCCCTCTCATCCTTCTAAACTCCAGAGTGAGCAGAGAGACACACTAGGGGCAGGAAACATGTTGGAGTGTACAAGCCCAGCCGCTCCATTCTCTCAGCGTATGACAGTCCCGCCATCCCGGGAATTAACCTGGTGAACCTACGCTGGGCTTCCCTCAATCGGGAACATGTTTCCTGCCTCTAGGGTGTCCAAACCCTTAATAATCTTATGTTTCCAGGGCTTGTACACTCTGGAATTTAGAAGGATGAGAGGGGATCTCATTGAAACATATAAGATCATCAATGAGATCCCCTCTCATCCTTCTAAACTCCAGAGTGTTACTGCATTTTAGTGTAATATTATATAGATGTGAAATTAAATTTGCTGATTCAGCCTTTGTATTCATTACGTCATCTAGTAAGTCTGTCAAATTCACGATGCAAATGTTCCCGACGGTCCGACGTACCTCGAGTTTGCGCCTCGACCCACGTGTTGATGACGCTGGCGGCTTTCTCGCTGTCCTGGAAGAACAGCTGCTTGGGGCGGCTGTTGAAGGCCTTGCGGTAATTCTTCACGTACGCTCTCGGCAGCCGCATGCTCCGCTGGACGAAGGCAGCGTTGGCGGCGCTGGCGATGTCCCGGTTGCTCCTGGCCGTGACGTCTTTCTGGAGCTGCTTGAGGGCCAACATCACGCCTTTATCTGCCCGACAAGGGGGAGGGAGACACACAAAATGGGTGCGGCTGGCATTGCAAAGATGACCATGTCACCGAGTTCAAGCGTTCAAGAGAGTTTGTCGTCATGTGTCATAGAAAGATAGAAAATAGGTGCAGGAGGAGGCCATTCGGCCCTTCGAGCCTGCACCGCCATTCAATATGATCATGGCTGATCATCCAACTCAGTATCCCGTACCTGCCTTCTCTCCATACCCTCTGATCCCCTTAGCCACAAGGGCCACATCTAACGCCCTCTTAAATATAGCCAATGAACTGGCCTCAACTACCCTCTGTGGCAGAGAATTCCAGAGACCCACCACCCTCTGTGTGAAAAAAGTCCTTCTCATCTCGGTCCTAAAGGATTCCCCCTTATCCTTAAGCTGTGACCCCTTGTCCTGGACCTCCCCAACATCGGGAACAATCTTCCTGCATCTAGCCTGTCCAACCCCTTAAGAATCTTGTAAGTTTCTATAAGATCCCCTCTCAATCTCCTAAATTCTAGAGAGTATAAACCGAGTCCAGGATGTGGCCCTTGTGGCTAAAGGGATCAGGGGGTATGGAGAGAAGGCAGGTACGGGATACTGAGTTGGATGATCAGCCGTGATCATATTGAATGGCGGTGCAGGCTCGAAGGGCCGAATGGCCTATTCCTGCACCTAATTTCTATGTTTCTATGAGTCTATCCTTGTTCATAAGACAGTCCTGACATCCCAGGAATCAGTCTGGTGAACCTTCGCTGCACTCCCTCTCAATTCAATATGATCATGGCTGATCATCCAACTCAGTATCCCGTACCTGCCTTCTCTCCATACCCTCTGATCCCCTTTAGCCACAAGGGCCACATCTAACTCCCTCTTAAATATAGCCAATGAACTGGCCTCAACTACCCTCTGTGGCAGAGAGTTCCAGAGACTCACCACTCTCTGTGTGAAAAAAGTCCTTCTCATCTCGGTCCCAAAGGATTTCCCCTTATCCTTAAGCTGTGACCCCTTGTCCTGGACCTCCCCAACATCGGGAACAATCTTCCTGCATCTAGCCTGTCCAACCCCTTAAGGGTGTCCCTGATAGGACAATGCTTCAGCACAACAGAACATAGTAGGCATTGACTACAAAATAGATCAGTGTGTACATATACCATTATATAAATATACACACACACATGAATAAATAAACTGATAAAGCGTACATGGTAAATGGTAGGGAATTGAGGAATGCTGTGGAATAGAGGGATCTAGGAATAACTGTGCATAGTTCCCTGAAGGTGGAATCACATGTAGATAGGGTGGTAAAGAAAGCTTTTGGTGTGCTGGCCTTTATAAATCAGAGCATTGAATATAGGAGTAGGGAAGTAATGTTAAAATTGTACAAGGCATTGGTGAGACCAATTCTGGAGTATGGTGTACAATTTTGGTCGCCTAATTATAGGAAGGATGTCAACAAAATAGAGAGAGTACAGAGGAGATTTACTAGAATGTTGCCTGGGTTCCAGCAACTAAGTTACAGAGAAAGGTTGAACAAGTTAGGTCTTTATTCTTTGGAGCGCAGAAGGTTAAGGGGGGACTTGATTGAGGTCTTTAAAACATAGAAAGATAGAAACATAGAAACATAGAAATTAGGTGCAGGAGGAGGCCATTCGGCCCTTCGAGCCTGCACCGCCATTCATATCACCATATAACAATTACAGCACGGAAACAGGCCTTCTCGGCCCTTCCAGTCCGTGCCGACCATTTATTTTCCCCTAGTCCCATCTACCTGCACTCAGACCATACCCCTCCATTCCCTTCCCGTCCATATACCAATCCGATTTATTTTTAAACGATAAAATCGATCCTGCCTCCACCACTTCCACCGGCCTCCACCGCCCTCTGAGGCAGAGAATTCCACAGACTCACAACTCTCTGTGAGAAAAAGTGTTTCCTCGTCTCCGTTCCAAATGGCCGACCCCTTATTCTTAAACTGTGTGTGTGTGTGTGGCCCCTGGTTCTGGACTCCCCCAACATCGGGAACATGTTTCCAGCCTCTAGCGTGTCCAAGCCCTTAACAATCTTATATGTTTCAATGAGATCCCCTCTCATCCTTCTAAACTCCAGAGTGTACAAGCCCAGCCGCTCCATTCTCTCAGCATATGACAGTCCCGCCATCCCGGGAATTAACCTGGTGAACCTACGCTGGGCTCCCTCAATAGCAAGGATGTCCTTCCTCAAATTAGGGGACCAAAACTGCACACAATGCTCCAGGTGTGGTCTGTACAACTGCGGAAGGACCTCTTTGCTCCTATACTCGATTCCTCTGGTTGTAAAGGCCAACAGGCCATTCGCTTTCTTCACTGCCTGCTGCACCCGAGACGTCACCCATTCCTTCTCTCCAGAGATGCTGCCCGTCCCGCTGAGTTACTCCAGCATTTTGCAGCGATCTTCAGATCCACTGGTGGCCATTCAGTCTGGGCAGCTTGGAGCGTGTTTGCTGGTTACATCTTACTAGCTGCCGCCACAGGAGGCCCTCAGTGAGCTACCTACAAATGGCATGTTGGCCTTCATAACAAGAGGATTTCAGTATAGGGGTAGAGAGGTCCTTCTGCAGTTGTACAGGGCTCTGGTGAGACCACACCTGGAGTATTGTGTACAGTTTTGGTCTCCTAATTTGAGGAAGGACATCCTTGTGATTGAGGCAGTGCAGCGTAGGTTCACCAGATCGATCCCTGGGATGGCGGGACTGTCATATGAGGAAAGATTGAAAAGACTAGGCTTGTATTCACTGGAGTTTAGAAGGATGAGAGGGGGGGATCTTATAGAAACATATAAAATTATAAAAGGACTGGACAAGCTCGATGCAGGAAAAATGTTCCCAATGTTGGGCGAGTCCAGAACCAGGGGCCACAGTCTTAGAATAAAGGGGAGGCCATTTAAGACTGAGGTGAGAGAAAACTTTTTCACCCAGAGAGTTGTGAATTTGTGGAATTCCCTGCCACAGAGGGCAGTGGAGGCCAAGTCACTGGATGGATTTAAGAGAGAGTTAGATAGATTTCCCCCTTATCCTTAAGCTGTGACCCCTTGTCCTGGACCTCCCCAACATCGGGAACAATCTTCCTGCATCTAGCCTGTCCAACCCCTTAAGAATTTTGTAAGTCTCTATAAGATCCCCCCTCAATCTTCTAAATTCCAGCGAGTACAAGCCGAGTCTATCCAGTCTTTCTTCATATGGAAGTCCTGCCATCCCAGGAATCAGTCTGGTGAACCTTCTCTGTACTCCCTCTATGGCAAGAATATCTTTTCTCAGATTAGGAGACCAAAACTGTACGCAATACTCCAGGTGTGGCCTCACCAAGACCCTGTACAACTGCAGTATAGAAACATAGAAAATAGGTGCAGGAGGAGGCCATTCGGCCCTTCGAGCCAGCACCGTCATTCATTGTGATCATGGCTGATCATCCCCAATCAATAACTCGTGCCTGCCTTCTCCCCATATCCCTTGACTCCACCAGCCCCTAGAGCTCTATCTAACTCTCTCTTAAATCCATCCAGTGATTTGGCCTCCACTGCCCTCTGTGGCAGGGAATTCCATAAACCTCCCTGCTGTAAGTCTCTATAAGATCTCCCCTCAATCTTCTAAATTCTAGCGAGTACAAGTCGAGTCTATCCAGTCTTTCTTCATATGGAAGTCCTGCCATCCCAGGAATCAGTCTGGTGAACCTTCTCTGTACCCCCTCTATGGCAAGGATGTCTTTCCTCAGATTAGGAGACCAGAACTGTACGCAATACTCCAGGTGCGGCCTCACCAAGACCCTGTACAACTGCAGTAGAACCTCCCTGCTCCTATACTCAAATCCTTTTGCTATGAATGCCAACATACCATTGGCTTTCTTCACTGCCTGCTGCACCTGCATGCCTACATGCCAGTCTGAAGAAGGGTCTCGACCCGAAACGTCGCCTATCTCCTTCGCTCCTTAGATGCTGCTGCACCCGCTGAGTTTCTCCAGCTTTTTGTGTAACCCCCGCCTGCCTAACTTTCAATGACTGGTGTACCATGACACCCAGATCTCGTTGCATCTCCCCTTTTCCCAATCGGCCACCGTTCAGATAATAGTCTGCTTTCCTGTTCTTGCCGCCCCAGGAATCAGTCTGGTGAGCTACCTCCTGCCTTGTATTTGTTGACCACTGCAGCTTCCAGAGGTGAATTTTAATAATCTGCCTCTAAACAAAAAACCTCAGACAGGAGTAGCCCAGCCAGACTTGGCCGCAGTTCATTCACACCTGGTGGCTAAGCTGTGACTAAGGGTGTGTGTTTGTTCTGCTGACGAATTCAACCTTGAGGGATATCTCCAGCCTGTTGCCACATGATGTGCTGAAGGCACGCACGCACGCAGACATGCCCACAGTGGCCTTGCCCCCCATGAACCGTGACTCCAGCTTGCAAATCAGACAGGCGGAGCGGGAGGGAGAGAGAGAGTGAGATAACGAGGGGAGGGAGAGAGGGAGAGAGGGAGAGCAGACAGGAAAGCTGCAAGAACGTGTAGCATCAATAAAGGGCTATAGGTCTATGGCGAGGTTATGTACAGGGACATATCTATCCAGGCACTGTAGACTTGTTTATGCATTTTAAATATGTACGTTATGTTTTATACTTTGGCGATATAACCATGTATTTTATCATGCCTGTAACGTTTTTGAAATTGAAATTGAATTGAATTGAGAGAGAGAGAAAGAGAGAGAAAGACACAGAGAGAGAGAGAGAGAGAGAGAGAGAGAGAGAGAGAGCAGGCAGGAGGGAAGATAGAGGGGAGAAGGAGAGGGGGAGAGGAGAGATTAAAGGGAGGGGGGAGTGAGGGGGGGAGGGTGACAGAGAGAGAGAGAGAGACCGAGAAAGGAACAGAGAGAGAAAGGGAGAGAGAGAGAGAGCGAGAGAGAGAGAGAGAGGGAGAGAGAGAGAGGGAGAGTGTGAGAGGGAGAGAGAGAGAGAGAGAGAGAGAGGGAGAGAGGGAGAGAGGGAGAGAGGGAGAGAGGGAGAGAGGGAGAGAGGGAGATAGAGGGGGAGAGGGAGAGAGAGAGAGCGATTGTGAGAGAGAGAGAGAGAGAGAGAGAAAGAGTGAGAGAGAGAGTGAGAGAGTGAGAGAGGGGGAATGTGAGAGGGAGAGAGAGAGTGTGTGAGAGAGAGAAAGAGAGAGAAAGAGTGTGTGTGTGAGAGAGAGAGAGTGTGTGAGAGAGAGTGAGAGAGAGAGAGAGAGAGTGTGTGAGAGAGAGTGAGAGAGAGAGAGAGAGTGTGTGAGAGAGAGAGTGAGAGAGAGAGAGAGAGAGAGAGAGTGAGAGAGAGTGAGAGAGAGTGAGAGAGAGTGAGAGAGAGTGAGAGAGAGCGAGAGAGTGAGAGAGAGTGAGAGAGAGTGAGAGAGAGTGAGAGTGAGAGAGAGAGAGTGGGAGAGAGAGAGAGAGGGAGAGAGTAAGAGAGAGAGAGAGTGAGAGAAAGAGTGTGAGAGAGAGAGGGAGAGAGAGAGAGAGAGAGTGAGAGAGAGTGAGAGAGAGTGAGAGAGAGAGAGAGTGAGAGAGAGAGTGAGAGAGAGTGAGGGAGAGTGAGAGAGAGTGAGAGAGAGTGAAGTGTGGGGTCCGCTCAGTCACCATAGTTCTAGTAAATGGGAAAAACTTACAACGGAGTCCCTGCATGCGGAATTTTGTTGGAACATCCTCCGTATCTAAAGCAAAACGCCAACAACCGCATGTAGGGCGGAATTAGGCAGATCCCCACGGATAATAACTATCGAGAAAAGAGGCACTACATTTTTGGAATCAACTTAAACATAGCCCCCCAGATACCCTCCAGCTTAAAGCCCTCAAACACAAGAGGGGAGCCCAGAAAAGAGAGGGGTCTTTGAGAGGGAGGGGAGATGCAGACAGGTTGAGTGAGCGGGCAGATGCGTGGCAGATGCAGTATAATATAGATAGATGTGAGGTTATCCACTTTGGCGGCAAAAACAAGGGGGCAGATTATTATCTCAATGGGGTTAGGTTAGGTAAGGGGGAGGTACAGCGAGACCTGGGTGTCCTTGTACACTGGTCACTGAAAGTTGGCGTGCAGGTACAGCAGGCAGTGAAGAAAGCTCATGGAATGGTGGCCTTCATAACAAGAGGATTTCAGTACAGAGGTTCTTCTGCAGTTGTACAGGGCTCTGGTGAGACCACATCTGGAGTATTGCGTACAGTTTTGGTCCCCTAATTTGAGGAAGGACATCCTTGTGATTGAGGCAGTGCAGCGTAGGTTCACCAGATTGATCACTGGGATGGCGGGACTGTCATATGAGGAAAGATTGCAAAGACTGGGCTTGTATTCACTGGAGTTTAGAAGGATGAGGGGGGGGATCTTATAGAAACATATAAAATGATAAAAGGACTGGACAAGCTAGATGCAGGAAAAATGTTCCCAATGTTGGGCGAGTCCAGAACCAGGGGCCACACAGTCTTAGAATAAAGGGGAGGCCATTTAGGACTGAAAACTTTTTCACCCAGAGAGTTGTGAATTTGTGGAATTCCCTGCCACAGAGGGCAGTGGAGGCCAAGTCACTGGATGGATTTAAGAGAGAGTTAGATAGAGCTCTAGGGGCTAGTGGAGTCAAGGGATATGGGGAGAAGGCAGGCACGGGTTATTGATTGGGGACGATCAGCCGTGATAAATATTGTTACAGAAGGTAGTTGAGGCCAGTTCATTGGCTATATTTAAGAGGGAGTTAGATGTGGCCCTTGTGGCTAAAGGGATCAGGGGGTATGGAGAGAAGGCAGGTACGGGATACTAAGTTGGATGATCAGCCATGATCATATTGAATGGCGGTGCAGGCTCGAAGGGCCGAATGGCCTCTACTCCTGCACGTATTGTCTACGTTTCTATAAGTCGCAGTAACTCTGGGACGAGCGCTACACCCCCAGGCGCTCACTCACCTTCCAGCCCGTAGCCCATGGCGTGGGTGAGTTGGCGCAACGTGTTGTCGGCTGCGCCCAGCTGCGCCATCCCCATCAGCGCCGCCAGCCCGTGGGGGGAGAAGACCACGTTGCGGTCGGGCGAGGAGCGGGCGATCTCCCGGAAGGCGCGGAGCCCGAAGGCGCCGCTGAGCCGCGCCACGGCGGCGGGGGTGGAGGCGGCGGTGGCGGCGGGCTGGCATCGGGCAGCGGCGGCGGCGAACGTCAGGAGTGCGGCGAGGCGCAGGATGGTCTTCCCGGCGCACGGCATGGTCGCTGGGAACATCTGGAACAACGGGGAGAGA